>JAHLJT010000631.1:67282569-67404951 GCA_031308135.1 Acheta domesticus
TTTTTCAAAAAACGGTTAAGAGCAAAAAATCATTGTAAGTGTGGTTTATTAGAATGAAGTTTGATTTGTTTGTTGGGGAAGGCCAATGCGAGTTGTTGAGTATTTTAGTATTTAGTAGGATTGATGTGCCTCCATTGGTGTGTTTTTGGGTACCCAGTTAAAGGATTTACAATTTTTTCTTCGATAGTATCGAAAATAAAAAAGTTAAAAACAATATTGTTGTATATTGTATTGTATTGTGGTTGATGTTATGTGAGGATAAATTGATTTTGAATTAGAGTTTTGCCTTGATGAGTGATTTTCTTATCCTGCGAGAGTTCGTTGTTGCGGGTGACTCGTGAGTGGTTTTGTTGAATTTTGCAAAAAACGTTGAGAGCAAAAAAATCAGCGTGTGTGTACATTGTTAGAACAATGTTTGGTTCTGTTTGTTGGGAAAGGACATTGCGAAATATTGAGTAGTTTAGTTTTTATGAGGAATTGTATGACTTGAATTGTGTTGTTTCTTGACAGTAGTGTAAAGAATTATTATTATTTATAGGGAATATTAAATGTTGAATATTTCGAAACAACATTGTTGTATAGAGAATTGTTTTGTGGTTATTTTTGTGTCAAGAAAATCTAATTTTGATGGATAGTTTTTTTTCTACGAGTAGTTTTCTTACGCGTAGTTGTTGCGCCTGCCGGGCATTTCGAAAATTCGTTTTTTCTAAATTTTCGAAAAACGGTAAGAGCAAAAAAATTAATGTTTATATATTTGAAAAGCACAAAAATAGCACAATATTTTGTGTATAAAGAAAATTTGTTTTGGCTAATTGGCTTTGCCAGCTTAACATTAAGCCAGCAAAGCCACCCATTTTGGAAAAACCGTTGGAGCAAAAAAATTAATTTTTGGATATTTGGAAAGCACAAAAATAGCACAAAATTCTGGGTATAGAGAAAATGTGTTTTTTGAAAATGGCTTTGCCAGCTTAACGGACGTGCTTACGCTGCCAAGTTGCCGTCTTCTTCTCATCCCCAATACCATACCTTGACCTTCTTGGCAGCGAATGTACTGTTTGGCGTATATGTCAAAAGCCAGTGCTCTTGAAGTCGAGACATCCGACGAAACCGACCAACCTTGCGTTTCTTGTATAATCTCCGGAGCCTTTCCAAGAGGTTTTCGTGGTCATCTCTCAACCTGAATAACTTTCTAAAATAACGTCACGCAATTTTTATTCCGAACGGTGAGTTTTTTGGCTTTTAGACATTTTTCGTAGAAAACAAATTTATGCGACTTCTTTGAAGAAGAAAAACGCCTCAATTCTATATCTGACAACGTACAGCAAATCACACTTTTTTAAAATTTTGAAAGCATCTTTTCTTGCCCTCTACACAAAGGAAAAACTAGGACCACGATAATATGGATTTTACAATGTCATAATTTTTAAAACTTTTTGTTGTCGCCTGATCCCACAAAATAATCGAGTTTCATTAGTGTATTATTCCTAAATGGGGTATTACATAGGTTATGTACTTTAAAAATATTTTCCAATTTATGAAAATAATTCTGCTTCAATAGTTTTCCAATAAATAAAAATCAATTTCCACATCAATTTAATACAAGTGAAATGAAGTTGCATTAATAAAATTATTTAAAAAGGACTTTCAAACAACCATTATGAATACAAAATGATACGCCCTGTTTGCCACTGTGTATTGGTTATTTTAATCATTGGCTGCTACGCGAAACTCTTGGGAACGCTTTCCCCTGTTACCTACATCATCAATGGATAATCAGCGTACGTTTTCTTGAGATCTCATTTCACTAGATTAGAGGGGGCTCTAGTTTTACCAGAGAAGTGGGGGTTCTTTATTTGATGGACTGCCAAAAAATCAGATCTCCTACTGTGTGTTGTTAAACAAATGTGGGTTATACTCCGAAGCTCAAGAAAACCTGGGCTTGTAAACTATTTAGATACATTTATTTTAATCTGAAACGAAACGACTTAATAGCACATACTAATTACCCCATGAACTACAATAATTTTATATAGATAAAATTTTCTGCAGGAATATTTGCTTCCCAGAACAGGTTTGCTTTTACATGATACTGTCAAATACAAATTCGTAACCTGAAAAAATCAAGAGATGATGAGTTTTGTTAGTGGCACTCTATTCTGCGTAATTTGATCATTAATGCTCACATTTGCTAAGGCGAAGAGCACAGTACGGATATAACTTTCATGTATCCTCAATGTATATTTATACGTGTCCTGTTTCCATCACTGCTACCTGCTTGACCGTAACTATCACGTCTTTGTGTTTGTACGCGTCTTCAACCTTAACACATCAAGAGGGCATTAAGGCGACCCACTCGTTTTCAAGGCCTTTTATCTGCGGGAGAAATGAGTTCGCCCGGTGACAAAATTCCCTGAATGGAGAACAGACTCCTTCCGTTTCTTTGTGCTCCTCTGCCAAATCTCCACCCCTCCCGCTCTCGCCACAACAACACTTCACTTTACCTCGCCTTCTCAAACCAAGTTTTCCATGCTCTCTGGCTCTTCTTCCGAGTCCGAGAGCAAGCGTACATAAAAATGTTGATCGTTCCACACATTTAATGATTCGTTCCCCAGCCCTGTGGATTAAATAAACCAGTGGCGCTAAAACAGCACTTACTGTCTCATCCGTATTTTCACGCAAAATTACGCGAAAAGTACTAAAAGATTCGAAAAATTGACATGACCTTATTTCAAAATATATCTTTAAGGAACAGGTGTCATTAAGGGAAAAATCCTTGTTTTTAATAGTTTATTTGTAGGAAGACTCAAAAAGATTTGAACTTTTGATATTTTTAAAGAATTAGGTTTTTCAACGAACATACGACCTGTCCCATTCTCTTAAACATCCTTCACACTATCCAAAAACAAAATTAAATTAAAAAAACGATGGAGCCATTTTTTTGAAAATTTTGAAAACGTCCCAGGGGCTTAATGTAAAGTAAAATATCAGTTCCAACAATAGTTACACCGCGATATTAGTTAGATCGATGAAGGAATATCAATTTTGGAGAAAATCGACTGAACGGTTAAGCACTAGCGTTGTTCACAAATGGACGGACGGACGGACGGACGACGGACGGACGGACGGGAGTTAGACGGGCGACAGACGGGCAGACAGACAAACAGACAAATGGATAGACCAACATTTTGCCGTCATTCGATTTTTCGATATGAAGGATGCACAAAACAGATTCTGATTACAAGAGGTGAGAGAGGATATTTTTTCTAAATGTAGCAACAGGATTTATCCACTTTTTCGTTATCAGGGTACTGTAATAAGAATTTTTCTGCCGAAAACTTGCCGCATTACAAACCTTTCGCGTTTTGCGCAGCATTACAAAACTTTCTCTATACTCCGCAGCGAGAAAGCAAAAAAAAATATGGGGGTATAACACACTGGTAGCAGCATATTCGAGGAGCCCTCAGTCTTTGCAAAATAGTTTGTTTTTTTTTTCGACAAAACTGAAACGTGATGAGCATATTGCATAAATTACAGTGATTCAAAATAACTTGGCGCGCTACCTGATCAGAAGTATGTCTCCCAGGGTAGGGAAATGTACAGGGAGAAGTGCATGCTGGAGCACTTCTCATTCAAAATCCTCAAGTAGCAATTAGGTCTGGGTATTTCAGCTTGTTATATGTGGAGCGTATATATAAATATAAATATATACACACACACACACACACACATATATATATATATATATATATATATATATATATATATATATACACACACACATACATATGTGTGTGTGTGGACGTTTGAGAGTTTTTGGAACCTTCGCCCTTTTTCTAAATATTCGGTCGAATTGACTCCTCAGTTGCCATGCCATTCTGTTTACTCACTGCTCTTATGGGTCACCCCACACACTACAAATTCTCTATCGTCATACGTCTCTCTGCAAACTGAAAAAAAATTACACCACCTAAGAGATGTTTGTTCAATTCATAGTCTACTGCTTACATGCACATGTGAATTTCCCTTGGGTGTCGGCTCTTTGTTCACAAAAAAAAACGAATAATACTTTTCTGTTCTCAAAACGTACATGGCTCGATGTCCACTGTGCTCAGTTGTTTACTTTCCTGTCCCTGTTTACTTTCACTAATTGTGCAATTTGTGCACGTCCCAGATCACCATACTATGGTGCGAAAAATTGTTGCTCTGTTTAGTAAGTAGAATTAATTTCAAGAATTTGTTTTGAACAAATGAATTTGGTTTAGTACAATTCCTCACCTTCCTTCTTATTATTTGGACAATGAACTACTAATTTGGAGTAAAACATTGACAGATTTGTCTCAATTATTAACGGATCAAACACTTGTGTAAATCAATTACTATGTTATTCAGTTACAATTATAAGTTGGAGTACTTTCTAACGTGTAAACACCAGATGCAACGTCCAAATTAAATCAAACTCAACGAAAATTAACAATTGCACATGGCGTTTCGAATTGTTGGCATAAAATTTGCGCAGCTCCATGTTAACCAGAAGCGGATTAACAAAATTATCGCCTGAAGATACATGATCGTTGCCGCCTATTTTTTCAAGTAGGCTTAATCTAAGAAAAATGTTATGTATAGTAATGAGTATAATTAAGTATAATTATTGTTAAAAAATTTGACACACATATTTATTACTCACACATTGTTTATTAATAAATATAATTTAATTATTAATTTATGCGTCTTTAATTGTTTTTCTATGGAAAATGATCGTATGATTTTATTATATACATTTTGTTTAAAGTATGGTTTTTAAATCATATATTTTGATGTATTGAAACAACATAAATTCATCGTGTTTTTTGTAGATACGCGTGGTTAGTATCTTATCGTTGTTCTAACTTTAAATCTTAAAATTACATAATATCTACATTTAGCATTATAAAATACGAACGAAATAAGACAGCTTCAAGCATTGTCAAAATTACGTGTATTTAAATAAGGTTTCTAAAATGTAAAATATAAATAATCTAAATTGAGGTAAATGAAGACTCCTTTTCGGTAATTGTAAGTAAATTTTCAGTACTAAAACGCAAAAACCCTCATTTCTTTCAGTATTCAGAAAACTTGAAAATGTCTTTTGGAAGGGATCTCTGAATTAAGAAAATGTGCACAGAATACAGTTTTCCCCTAGCACGTCACTCGCAGTTTTAACTGAAAATGAAATAAATGAGTAAATAAAAGTATACCTTATGAAAATGTAAACATTATTCACTTTGGTGTCATATAGAAGAAGGTATTATCAGCCTGTTAATATATTAATTTTCTAGTATTTCATACTTTTGTTAAAAAAAACTCGTAGAATACAAATAAAAAAAGAAAAACGCACACGACGAAGGAGAGACTCTTAAGACGCAATTTTACTCAATTTTTGCCGCAACTCAAATTTCGCCGCCGTAGGCACGTGCCTCCTGTGCCTATGCGTACATCCGCCCCTGGTGATAACAGGATGAACGAAAATAAAATCGACGCGCGAGCGATAGGCGAGAGCGCGTCGCATCGCGTCGCTTGCAGACGGCCCACCAGCGGCGAGCGGCAGACAGCGCGCGCAGCGGGAAGTTAATAAAAAAACAACTTCGAATTAAAGCGGACAGGTCGCGTCGGGCAGGGCGCGTCAGACGCAACGGAACAGAGTGAGACTGACAAGGCTCACAGTGGGCTCCACAATAGAAGCACCTGTTTTATTATTGTTATTTATTAAGATCGCATTAACAACATGGTCATTAGCGACTATATGATTCATATCGAAGTTTTAACAATAATTGAAACACCTAAGTATTGTATAAGAAAACGGCGTAAGAATATTAACATTTTTTCTAGAATTAATCTATGCTAGCGATGTAATATACAGGTAATTGCTCAACTTCATGATCAAATTAACATTTTTATACATTTTAATCAATTTCTAATTCAGACAGGAAATTAATTACATTATAGGACATATTTCTGTAATTTAATATATTTTGTATGATATGTGACAGTTCACATTTAGTTCTTAAGTTAATGAAATCAGCATCTTGTTTTAAAAGATGAACAATGATGTTAGGAGTAGCAGCTATTTTGTAAATAAATTATCGCGCAGTATACTGTGAATATCATGTTACAAACTAATTTTACTGAGCGAGTTGAAAAAAGATCACTAAGAATATGATATTTAAACTTGGATGTTTAATTATCCAATTTGTTTTTCAAAAATGCTTATACAAGGTTATTTTTTATATAGTCAACAAAATGATTTCTCAGTCCGTTTTCGTATTGAATTGGTTAGTACCGTAGGGTAGGACATTTAGTAAAGATTAATTTTAATATTTTTGGATTACAAAATATTAATATCAACATTTTTTGAACCGAACAAATGCTGTTAAACATCTATCCACCTATTTCAAGAAAATGATCGCTTCATTATCCTTTTTTATCACGAGTATTTGTGTCATTCAGTGGCGTGCTATACGCCAGGTAACAGACCAAGCACTTGAAAATTCGGGTAGATGCAAACAGAACATGGAATTAATCAACCATGAAGCTGTCTTAAGTGACACAGGAAACCCCAGCAAGGAAATACAATTTTCTACAAAAGAATAATCTTAAACTTAGAGCAAGAACTTAAAAAACTTGGGAGACTTTTAGACAAAATATATTTGCACGACCATTTCATGTGAAAACGTTTAACATGAACCGTAGACGATTAAATTCTGTTTCAAAGGTTTTATAACAACATAATATAAACCTTTAATGACACGTGAAGTTATGTTACTCAAAATGGATAATATATTTGGTGGAAATTTTCCACATCCAACTGAAATGAAAATGTGAGATACATGCGTGTAAAAATAAAAATAGTGACGCTACATCAGCACATACTTTCTCGTACGTTCTTGTTTTACTGATTTGGCCACATAATATGATATTGCAATATCTATCCTAGGCATAACTTTTTTTTAAAAAATTCTAAACAAACTAAAACCGCAAGTGGTTACAAACTGTAATTGTTTAGGATGTTAGGTCAATTGTCATTTTTTATCCATCTACAAAACAAACTATTAAATCATCACTGTAACAGCATTTGAAGCACATTATACAGACAAGTAAATATAGTTTCACACAAACGTGTCTTGATTACTACGAAGATAGACACAACCTTTCGAATAATTATAACACGATCAGCGATCAAGCATTTTTAAATTGAAGAAAGCAATAATGTGCGCATACAGAGAGTAAATGAAGCAATAAAAAATGTTTTCTAAAAAAATTCGAAAGAAAAATTCAGAGCCATTTTTAGAACTGTTTAAAAATCTCTTAGGAATTGATTGTAAATTATCTCCAACAATTAAAGAATCCTTTTCGAATTCACGGGCCAAATCGATTGAAGCCTACCCAATTAGGAGAAAATATTGCTTAAGATTTAGGCTCTCCCCGTCCACAGACAGAGAGAGACAAGTTTTCGAAACAAAGAAAAAGTTTTCGGTATAACGAATCCCTACAATGGGTATTTTTGTGAAAATCTGGACATCGATTGTTTGCAGTATAACACGTTATTTGTTATACTGTGTGGACAAGAAAGTAAACTAGTGGTGCTACAGAATGGCACAGACTTTCCCATATTAGTTTTCTATTTCCTTGGGTTTTGCTAGCTATTTGGAATTGCCACAAACTCTTTCTTGCCAGCTGCCATCTATCACCTCCAAAAGTACATTTTTTTTGTCATTTTCTTAATTTTTCGGTTTCCTATTGGTAAAACGGAAACATTAATTTTAGAATATTAAAGAACACAAAAACTTAGTCATA
This sequence comes from Acheta domesticus, assembly GCA_031308135.1. Classification (NCBI taxonomy): domain Eukaryota; kingdom Metazoa; phylum Arthropoda; class Insecta; order Orthoptera; family Gryllidae; genus Acheta; species Acheta domesticus. The sequence continues at coordinate 67,290,400 of JAHLJT010000631.1, forward strand.
AATGGCAATTTTCTTTTAAAAATTATGTGCCGTTTAAGAGAAAATGGCGGTTTAGCGCTACTAAAAATGCGAAATTTGAAGCTCATTTTCACAGAAAATTTTTGAGTTTTCAAAATACTTTATTTGAAGTTATTTGAAGCATTTACACTCACAAATATGATAATGTTTACAAATTGCTGGGAATGTGCATATTAAAGATGTGAAAATTTGTAGCCATATATGAGAAAATGGCGTTTGAGCATTTCTGAAAATGCGAAATTTTGAGCTACTTTTCACAGAAAACGGTTGTGTTTTCGAGAAACTTTACTTGACATTATTTAAAGCGCATGTACTCGTAAATATAATAATGTGAAGAAATTGCCGCTAATGTAAATATTATCGACGTGAGAAACATGTGAAAAAATTTACATTTTTGTAATTTTTGAAAAAACCAACCTATAGAGCAATATGGCTTTTACGTCAGCTGAGTACATTCACCACTATCCCTACTAAAAGCTTAAAGAAAAAATTTGGAGCAGTTTTTGTGAAAATCTTGTTTTTGTAATTTTTTGCACTTATTGCACGCATTTTTGCACGAAAACTACTAAAATCTTGAAAAACATTTACATGATCTTTATGAAAGAACTGAATATGAAGAACAAATTTTATTTGAAGAAAAAATCTCTATCTTCAATTTTGTAGTTGGAGAAAGACGCCGAAGTACGTAGATATTGGAAAATGACGTGCCTCAGGGATCCATATTAAATGTAACTTTGTTTTTACTACTGATTAATGCTACACACAAGGATATCCTACCCCCAGCCATATCAAGAAAGTACGCTGACGATGTCACAATTGAGTGCAAAGGCAAACTTCTTTCATCGACCCAAATGATTATGCAAAATGTTTTGAATAAAGTATTCAACTGGTCCTCAAGATCTGGCTGCAAATTTTTTATCAAACAGACTGAATGTATGATTGCTAAATCAAATGAATCTCTATCATCTGAACTACAACTTGGCTCACAACCTGTGAGATTCGTTAACACCATGAGGATACTAGGACTTCAGTTCGAATCCAAATTAACATGGAAGGTGCATATACAGAACATTGTGGCTTAATGCAAGAAAAGACTTAATATTCTTAAATACCTGTCCAACAACAATTGGGGAGCTCTCAAAAGCCCTCTACTACTCACATACAAGGCGTTAGTCAGAGCAAAACTTGATTGTGGCTCCCAGATTTACCAATCAGCCAAGAAGAAAGAACTTCGGAAACTCGATGTTATACATAACAAAGGTTTAGGAATTTGCACCGGTTGTTTCCATAGTACCCCAATAGGTAGCATACTCATTGAGACTCACAAACCCACACTAGCCCACCGAAGGGATATCACAAGTATTAAATATGCCTTAAAAGCTGCTTCGTCCACAAATCCCTATAATGCACAACGATGTCTTCCCTCCTCATCTCCACCTATATAGCGGACATCAGCAAATCAAACCACTTTACTGGAGAATTAAGCAAATTCTCACTGACATCAATGTAACAAATATCAGAGCTGAAAAAGACGCTTACTATCGAATTCCACCTTGGACGTTACCATGTATCCCGCTAGAATCTTCATGGTACGACCAATGAGACAGTCCCCTAAATAACGAAGAATGGGATAAAAGAATTGAAAAAGTCACTTTTATCTAAGCTGTGATAAAAACGATCAGTCAACCGAAGGAGTTGTTCGAACCCCTGACAAGCTTATCAAATTCCAACTACACACATACTGTAGCTCTATTCAAGCCGAGAAGTACGCCCTCATGTCTGCACTAGAAACAATTCACCAGTCCTCACATGAAAACAGTGTTATCCATACGAAGTCTGCTGCTGTTGCTCACCAAATCTGCAAGATGAATCAGAAGTCGGAAATGGCTATTAATATCCAGGAACTGTGCTATCTTCTAAACAGACAAGGAAAAAGGCTGTTAATTTTTTGGTCTCCTCCCCAGCAAGCTGATCCAATTATGACGAACGGAAGCCTCATCCCCACTTTTCTCGTGGATCTCAAGTCAGAAAAAAATGTCCACAACATTGTCCACCCCATCAAAGATACTTGGAGTTACATAATCAAGATCATAAAAAATCAATGGAAGACTATTTGGAAAGAGTGCAAAATAAGCAGCATACATAAAACGATTCATAATTTCCATAAACTAAGAACCAACAAAAAACTCAATCGCAAAGATCAAGTGACACTCTCTCGAATCAGATCTGAACATACCAAGCTAACTTACATCTGTTAAATTCCACAGCTCCCTTAAAATGTGAATCATGCAACGAACAATTGTCAATTGTCCATTATCCTTCAGACATGTACAAAATATGTCAGTGAACGCCAATCAATCCTAGACTAATAATCTTGAAAATATTTTATACTCCAGTGACTATCAAGAAAAATATTAACATTGTGTAAATTATTAAAAATGTATGACGATTTATAAGTATGTCATTTGTAAATTATTGTTTCACCCTTGCTTAAATTGTATTTTCACTAAGTTATCCCATCCTGTATTAAATATAGTATAACATGTATATTTGCAGTCGCTAATAACCTTGTCGTTGATGCGACTTTAAATAAAATAAATTTAAAAAAAGACGCCGAAAAAAATTCAAACTTTCACAATTTTCGAAAATTCAGTGTTATCCGTGAAAATCAGATCAATGCCATGTTAATAAGTGTATTTTACTCTATTCATACAAGAAATTTAAACAAAAAAGTTGGATCCGTTTTTGAGAAAATTTTGATTTGCAGTTTTGATGCCGTTTTGATGAAACTTTTATATGAAAATCCCCGGGGGGCTTCATATAAAGTACCCCCAAATCTTGAAAAATCTTTTTCAAAATCCCAAAGCTTCGATTAGAACCAGATCGACCGGGGAATATCCATTTTGGAAGAAATCGTACGTATGGTTTAGGCGCTAGCAGTGTTCACAGACGGACAGACGTTTTCCTTTCAATTGGTTTTTCGGTATCAAGGACCTAGAAAACAGGGTTTCTGGCTACACCACGTGTTATGGGATTTTTTCTTAATTTAGCAACTGGTTTTATCCACTTTTTCGTTTTCATGGCCCGGCAATTAATGTTTTCCACCGAAAATTGGCCACGTTTTCGCGCAGCATTAACATAACTTTCCCGATACTACGTATATCACTCCGTGTATACGTACGTATACGGGAAAGTAATAATTAGATCTCTAAACGAGTTTGCTTCATGAATCTGAAAAGAAAGTTTGATGACAACGCACGATTATGATGATTTTAAACGTGCCGTCCTCGCTCCTTTGCAAGTAATACAGAATCTTGGCTTTCTTTTCGAAAAAAAAACAATTTTGAAGTCACATAAAAATTTCGTTAACGAATGGGTATTTTTGGTTGGGCTTACACTAATAGTAAATGGGCTTGGATTGGAATGAGCTTACGCTGATTGTAAATGCGTTCTGATTTTTTTAATTATTTGATATACCAAAAGCCTACACGCTATTTTCCATGAAAATAATTGTTTCAATGTCTACCATTACGAGGGGATCGTACGTATAGGAAGCGTTCAGGAGCCAAAGAATAGACGTTGTTACGGCAACGTGTTAATAATTATAGATATTCCGTGTTCGATGTCAAGGCACTATATAAACTATGACGTTTCTTCACGGCCGGGTTGTCATGAGATGCTAAAAATGTGAAGTAGGCTTTGGAAGTCTTGGTTATGTAGAAAGTAAAATATTCTCACTCTCATAAAGGAGGACGAAGCTGGGAATACCTAATAATAATTGATATGTTTCAATGTTAGTTTTCATTGTAATCTGGGGTTATTGGTAGAGGATATCGAGCGAATAGTTGATGGTTAATTCTCATAGACCGGCGTGGTGTAGAATTAAAGTTCAAAGGTATTATTAATAGCAAATTATAATTGTAATTTTTGTTTCAAGTGTTAAAGTAAATTCATTTGATTTAATTTTAACAGACATCGTATTTTCCGAAGTGTTTATGTTAGGATAGCTTCTTGTCTGGGCAGAAAAATATTAATAAGTTTATTAAAATAGATCGCGAGTAGAGGCTTTATCCGAAATCTAGCAAGGGCCAGTCACGTCGCGATATAATCTACTGGATTACTTAGGGTATCAGATAATTAGAGACATTCCATGAGTATTCGGAATTTATTCGGACGATATGCTAAAAACATTAATAATACAAATAATATATTATTTATTAATAATGTTAATACCACACTAAATAAATACCCATAACCAATATTACATGTTTTCGAGGTTAGTTTACCTTAAAAATAAAATTAACAGATTAATTTTTCTTCAAATCAGAAAAACCCACATAATATTTCTTTTTGACGTATGTTTAACTATCGAACTAATGGTGCTTGGAAAGCACACATTTCTCACATTATTCGTAACTTTTGACATTTTTCAAAAATTCAGAACGTTCAAAGAAAATGTGTCTTTCGCCGTTTTTTAAGCATCCTTTTTCCTATCCGAGGACAATGTTTAATCAAAAAATTTAAAGCCATTTTTAAGAAAATTTTGAAAATCTTGTCGAGGCTTTGCGTAAAGAACCCTCAAATATCAAAATTTCCATTTAAAATTCGCAGGTTCGCCTAGATCGACAGCGTAATATCAATTTTGGGGAAAATCATATGAACGGTTTAGGCGCAAGTGTTGTTCACAGACAGGCGGAAATTTTGCCATGAACTAATTTTTCATAGAAATCAAGAACCCACAAATCGTGTATTCTGACTACACAAAGGGTTAGAGGAAGTAATTTACTACATGTGGGGAGAAGTTTGATCCATTACGAGTTATTCTGTCAAAAAATAGCTGGATTTTGGCCGTAGCATTATCATACTCTGTATACTACGTAAGTATGTATTATGACGAGAAAGTAAACATTCATGTATGGGGTTACCTTTGTTCATTTATAATCAAACCAATACTTGCTGTTGAACACTGGACTTTTATCACTTTCCATTGTTGTATGTCACAAATCCTTTATAATGTTATTCCTAGTTTTTCGTATTTACTTATTCTGAATCAAAGGGCCTCTGATTTACTTTTGCCATTTGCGCCATTTGGGCCTTTTAGTCCACTGTGCTACGCAGGAAGGAGTGTCTGAGTGACGGGAGCCTCACTGGAATGCAATCACGCCGCTACGTCGCGCTTTTTATTCACCCCTCCCATCTGATTCTAAAAGACGTTAACAGTTTACGCACCTCCGGGTTCTACCTTGTTCAGTGTCCTCTGGACTGAGCGTTTGCATACATATCGAACAAAGTGTTCAAATTCTGTTCAGTTAATACCATACAGTCATACTAGCTGTATGTGACGTCGCTAACGGTTTAAATTATTTTAGAAACATTTTCATACGTTCAAAATGTCTACTATGCAAGTTTGAAATAAAAAGTAAATTTAAACATGGAGTTGTAGGTTGGTTGTTGTTTTTCTCATCATCGGGAGTAGGACATACCAAATAATCTATTAAGAATTAAAATAAACCAATTTTAAAAATACAAAAGATGTTTGTCGCAATTCTTCTGGTCAGATGTTCTTTCGGACTATGCTAACTACCCACTCTGATATACGGTGATAAAAACCCAACCCTAACGCTCCCAGAAAACAGTATACGCTACACATAACAAAATTATCCTACGTAGTGGAAACGCTGAAGATGAACGTATTTGTTCTGTAGCCCTGCATCGCATCCTGTAACAACGGCGTCCGGGCGACACAATCTCTAGCGACCTGAGTCATTCATCGCCTGCTGGCGTGGGCCGCCTCATTGGCGTACAGATTTAGCTGCGTTACAGCTGCTTGTGACGTAGGTTATAGCTGGAGCAACTTATTCGCGCGACTACCGCTAGTTTGATGTACTAAAAAGCACTACTTCAGAAACGTGTGTTACGTTTCTTAGAACCATCAGGATGGATCCGAAAAACAAAAATGAGTTTCCCACTAAATCAGATACGTTGAATGACAGCTCGTTTGCCTCGATTGCTGGATGAAAAAGGTCTAATCTTGAATTTCGGACGGACGCACGGACATACAAGTTACTCGAATACTATATATACAATTATAAATAATGTTTTACAGTGCATCATAGTAATGTTAAGCCTGATCCATAATTATTGATAACATCTCATAAAAAGTCCAGGTTTAAAGTCGGAAAGTTTCGGATATTAAACGACAAGGTATTCTAGCAGAGGCGTCCGAAAAACTCCCGCTTTTGGCACGATTAACACCTGCGGAACATAGAATATAGAATGTGACGTCGACGCACTTGGAAGAGATGCAAGAGAGGGTTTCTCGTGGTTGGAATGTAGATTGTAAAATTTAAGCGGGAATGGTGCATGTGTGCTTTGCGCAAATGAAAAAGGAGATTGGATCCATATCATTTTAAATTCCGATGCAATCGAAACACAGAAAGGAATGTAAAGGCTGAACTATTACTGCGGGGAGACGAAACGTCTTGGTCTCTTTTTTAATTTTTGAATGCTTAATTAGTGATTCCGGACGCGTCAACTGCTTAAATCATTAGTCCCGTAAGGTAGTGTAGACTTTTGCTCGGGAGGTGGCGGTGATCTTTCCCCGCTAGATGGTGAAATCCGGCACCGACCTACCATACGCTAGCGGGGTTTTCCCGCTAACCAGGTATCTCCCACCAGCGGGGCACCGCCCCAGTCGGGGCAAGCTTTAAGCTCCAATCGGTCCCCCGACAAGTGTGGTAGTGTAGTACTTGTTGGTGTGTGTCTAAGGGTAGGATAGGGCAAGGAATGGGAAGGAAAAATCGCGCGCGTTCTGTGACTCGTTTGATAGGGTTAGCCTGGTATTGATCGAAGAAACCACGGAAAACTACCGATCGAAGCAGCCGGTCACTAGAATTCTCCTCTAGACAGTTACTGAATTCGACGTAGCCATCTAGCTAGTGTCGACAATCCTGCCACAGTCGAGACTCGCACCTAGAACCTCCAGATCAGAGGCACTGCAGAGACATCACTTTATGCCCTCATTTCCTGATCTCTAATTTTAAAGATATCGTTTTGATTCATTTTTATTTAATAGTATAAAATTAATTCTTATGTCTAAACCTGAAATTGTTATAGAAAATGCAAATTAGCAATAATAAATTACTTGGGGGCTTGTATATTAAGATATTACAGAACTCATTTCACGAAAGAATAATAAACATTTTTAGAAAATGTTCGAGGTATTAAAGAAAAGGTAATTAGTGGCTGGGGGAATTAGAACTTGTTAACACAAAGCATGACTGACAGTAGAAAGACTTGCAATTAAGTTATCATGGTTTTAGTGTGAAAGTTCAAGTGTATATGTGTCGGAATGTACGTTGTGTAAGCGTGGTAACTGGGTTGCTGACGATTTTTTGTGTGTCGTCTGTCTCGTTTCAAGTGTTGAAGTCGAAGTCTGGAAGGAAATAGGAGAAGCGTCCCCTACTAGTTTCAAACATGTTAGAAAATGTTGGTTTATAAGGCATGTGTCCTGTAATTGAAATTTTTTTCCAATCAAGTTTTTTTTCCACACGATTCCTTCGAAAGTTTGTAAAGCTTACAAAGTTGTAAGACCAATAAAATATGAAAGAAACTTTAAAATTATATATTTTGTGAAGGTCGAGGGCTATGCCACACTGCGCTCCGTTACACTACACAGTGTGGTAGGTATGAAGTTGACATAGATTTCTCCACACTTCATGACATTATTACTTAAATAATGAAACCTTGTTTAATCGTTACACCACGCACGTCCCTCGACCAGTAATTCGGTTTGATTCCCAACGATTGTCACTGAAATTAGCTCATGGCGTTCTAATGAAGGTTGCGTGCCACGTACAGGATGGGCGGTGTATTATAAATGAAAACTGAATCATGGTTAATAGGAAGAGAGACAGACTCACATTTACCGAGCGCTATGTAATGGTAAAAGGGCGTGCTCTCTACTGTTGGATTATGGTCAAAATTTACATTTTAGAGTTACGAGATTGCGCTTTAGCTGTTCATCGCGTTGAATGATGCGTCACATGAAATATACACGGCCGTGTCGCATTCGCCTTAATCCAGAGTAATGCAGGCGAACTACAGAAAATTAAGACACAACGATGCAGATATAACACAGTATTATGTATTTTAACATTACCCTATTCTGTATTTTAATGACTCACCATCCACAATTTTAAAAACAAGAACTTTATAGCCAGCAGTTAACGAGATTTCTATTCATCATCCAATTTCAGTAATACTATTGCATTTTAGAGTTTACGCATTAATGTTACAAATTAGGAGTTTTATCACTTTTAGAAGATTTAATTTTATTTTCCAAGAAAAATGCAACGTCTGAAATTTGTTTTCGATTCAAATTTTTCGACAGATTTCTCACAGAACACTTTCTCACTTATTTTCCAGGCAGCTAACGTACGCCTTTTAAAATAATTCTATTACGCCAAGACTTTGCTGCAGAGAAAGAAATCGTTTTTGAAACACAATACATTCATTTGGATTCCCTTTCCCGGGATCTGAAAATACGACAGCACTGACGCAAATCTCCGCGTGCTGGCACAAGAGAGCGAGACCTTAAATCCACTTAAGTAGGGCCTGCAGCGGAATCTTTATTTTTCACTGAGTCGCGGAGGGGCCTTCGAGGCGTATTTTCCTGCCACGTAATTAGCACGAACGGCAAAGAGGACGAGGAGGAGAAGGAGGAGGAGGAAAAGGAGAGAGTGGAAGAGGAGATAGCGGAAAGAGAGACACGTGCTCGAGGTGCACGGTTGAAACCCGCTGGGGCTCCTAACTCGCCGAATTGGTGGAGAAAGTTCTGGAAAAGCGGGTGGGAGTGGCCTGGGGGGCGGCGCTGGCAGCCTCTGCGGTGTCTTTTGCGCTGTTCCGAAATAAAACAGGCGCGGCGCCGTGATTTCGTGGTCGAGCGGGCTGGCGCCACAAGGCGCCGCGCTGCTGGCCTCGCTACTTTGCCCTCCCCGCCCGCACTTCGAGACTCGCTACTCTTTCCTAATCCTCACATCTCACGATTTCGGGAGCGGAGTTTCCAAATCACATCCCCCTCCCCTTCGGTTTGCCTTCCACATCCGCAACCCGCGCTTCGATTCCCGACTCTCGATTCTCATCTCGACCCATCTCTTCAACGTCTTCTGACAACATCCCATTTCCTACTTTCAGCCCCTATCCCAGACTATCTTACGTCACTAACTAGCCGGCAGATGTTACTGCAGTATCTCTTACCACCATTTCCTAGGTTTCGTGTTGCGACGGTGGCAGGATTTTTGGCACTAGTTAGTCAGCTAGATCGAATTCAGCCTCTGCTGTCTGGAGGAAAATTTTAGCGGCAGGCTGGTCTTTTCGGAAGTTTTCCGTGGTTTCTCTGTACAATGCTAGGGGAGAACCTTAACAAAGGGGCCACGGACCAAGCGCTATCTTTCTTTCCTCTTCCTTGTTATTACCTCGCCCCTTACTCATACACACATGAAATTGACTAACACATGTCGTGAGACAGTCGGGAGCTTGTCCAGGCTGCAGTGGCTCCCCGTAGGTCGGAGATATATTAATGGAGAAAACCCGCAAGATGATATGTAGGTCGGCACCGGATCTCTCCATCTAGTAAGGGAAGAACACCGCCACCTTCTAAGAAAATAATCACTAGACTTAAGGGACTAAAGAATACAGCAGTTGACACGCCCGGAAACACGAAATAGTCAATCTACCCGACCATCTTCCACAACCTCTCATTCTTTGTTTCCACCCTCGATCCATACCGTCACCCTTCTCCCTTCTTTTCTATTTTGTTCTGCCGCTCCCTGTCCCACTCGCCGCTTGGGTGGCTCTCCTCCCTCTCGGGGAGGGAATAGCCAGTTTCGGGGGTATCGATGCGAAGAGAGAACGTACCCGGAAATAAACGATATCAGGCCCTGAAATGGGCTTCTCGAGAGACACTTCCCCGCGTCTCGTGCACAAGATCTCTTGGGAAGATTTTGAGACGTTATTGTGTGGAGAAGTCTGTATTTCATTCCAAGAAGAAACATACATGTTTCAATTGTCAACTTGCAAGAAACTTGCACCGACTGCTCATTTTTTCTATGTAGTATGCCTTAGAAATATTAAAATACTCGCTTCAGTAAAATAGGTTGTTAATAATAATAATAATAATAATAATAATAATAATAATAATAATAATAATATCTCAGTATTACTTATTATTACTATAGAGTTGAAAGCAAGAGAAGAATTAGAACTAGGTTGATGAGATATAATATTTCAATATCATTTGCTCAAATAAATTAATTTATCTCTCTGTATTAAATAATTTTAATAGCAAGTTCCTTTTATTCATATCTTTTTAATTGTTATTTCCGTTCTTCCAAAAACTTTTCCGCACAGTGATTGTCCATTTGCACTTATTATTGAAGATGAAACTGCATTAATGCGAGTTGGAGTGGTGATTTTCACCGCATACTTCAAGGCTGCAGAGAGTAACAATAATATTTGAAATATCGTCGAAATGAATAGTTTTTGCATTACATAATTTACATTTAAGCACAATATTTTATATTATTTCTGCATATATTGTAGAGTCGCAACAACTTCTCCTGTTGCTTGACTGAACATACGACTATTAAGTTACAATATAGTTTTTATCACATACATGCTGGGAGGCCTTACTTTCTTTAAATGTAATACCCCGTACATTGTATCTTCACTCTGTGTAATGTTATTTTATTTTATTTGGAAAGAATATACTAGTTAATGTTCCATTAAGTAACGTTTTACGAACATTATCCGTCATTCATGATCCTTTAAATCAATTGATTGAATTCATTTCAGAGGCTGCGTTGTTATTACCACATTTGCGAATATTTAATTAAAGCAATTCAAGGATACTAATTATATATGTAAAATAAATGCGCCTGTAAATTTTTCGTACTATACGGAGTTACATCTTTGCTACGCAAATATGTTTAAATCCAAACAGCATGAATGATTGAGCTATTCCAAACAATCCATTTTCTACTTAACGATTTTCAAGTCATAAGCGCGAAAATTTCAATGAATATTACAAAGACCCTAACGCTCCCCACAAAAGAACGATATCGACTTTCCAAATAAGATTCTATGACGTCAAGACTTCCAAACGACCACGACATAAAACTTTTTAAATTTACCTCCCACGCCATCATCGCAGTATTTCTCCTCCTCCTCCACCTCCTCATGACTTTGTTCGGCGTCCGGAGAGCGAGAGGTAGGTACCTTTCCAACTTTCCTCACTTGGAAGTGCGGAACACATGTCACGCGTCAGCGACGAGGATTGCGGTAGAGCGGTCCGGCGCAGGGCGTAGGGCGGGACCGGGGAGGGAGCGGGCAAAGGTTACGGGAGTGTCAGGTGTAGGGGTTTCAGACGAGAGAACAAAGGGAGGGGGCTTAGGGCGTGGGGCACAGAGTGACAGCTACAGCAGTGTGTTCAGCACGGCGTTGGACAGCGGCGAGACAGCGGGAGAGGGAACGGCGGAACGGCCCAAGTGAGCACGACTGTTGGTGAGGTACAGCGCGAAGCTACAGCACGTTCATCTTGAATGCAATCGGAAGACAAGAAGGTACTGGTATTCATACGGAAATGCCTTAATGTTGGAGATGATTCAGATAGGGAGGTAAGCGTGGATTCAGCGGTGTAGAAAAAAATATGCTGGGCGTAAAAACAAAAGAAAATGTCATGATTGATTAATGTTATGAGTGGATTTTGATGACATGAAACATCGCCAAAACTATCGATAACCTGCTTTTAAAATGTTTTTAAAATTACCTAAAAGCAAAGAAAAAGGACGTAAAAAACTGATCAAAACCAGTTCGAATGAACAACTCAAGCTGTTTGATAACGTTACTGATGTAAGCGAGGCTTCTTCCTTTCGTTCAAGTGAACTCAGCATGCAAAAACTTTTGGCTGAGACTGTTCTTAACCCTGAAATCTCTATCTTTAGTTATCCCGAAGTTGTCCGAACCGACAATGGCGCTGATAGGCGTGGCAGGAACCTTAAGAACCTTAAGTCCTAAGAACCATATTCACAACGGCTGACATTACAATTTCTGAGCAAATAAATGGAACAAGCTAGTTAGGAATTCCTGTGGAGAACAATTGTTAGATATAGTAAATATTATTTGAAGCAAATACCATTAAAATTGTAATAAAATCGTGAAAAATGCATTAAAAATTATGAAAATAGGTAAAAAAATTACTTTTTAGTCGAAATCGACGAAAAATGCAAAAAAATTACTTATAAAAATGGGTCAGTTCTTTGTCATAAAATAAATTTCTATACTGAACGGCATTGTTCTAAAGTGAATAGAACAAAAATGACATTTCATTAAAATTCGCCCCTAGTCATGATTATTTAGAGCATCAGATACTGTATGTAAACGGAAGCAACAATACTGATGATATCATACGATCATAATATGATATCATAGTAACGGCGTCCCGTGTAACACGAAAATAATCATTAGTGCTCAAAATAAGACTAGTGGTGCTACAGAATGGCGCATACTTTCCCTATTAATTTTCTATTTCCTTAGGTCTGGACTAGCTATTCAAAATTGCCATATACTCGTGCCAGCTGCCATCTATCACTGCCCAAACTACAGTCTTTGACATTTTCTTAATTTTTCGGCTTCTTAATAGCAGAACGGAGATATTAATTTTAGAATATTAAAGAACAGTAAAACCTCGTCCTAAATGGCAATTTGTTTTAAAAAATTGGAGCCGTTTTTATGAAAATTGCGTTTAAGCGCTACTAAAAATGCGAAATTTGCACAGAAAATTTTTGAGTTTTCGAAACACTACATTAGAAGTCCTTTAAAGCTCTTTAACTTACAAATACAATAGTGTTTACAAAATGCTGGTAATGTGCATGTTAAAGGTGTCAGATGTTTCAAAAAATTACCCTTGGGTAATTTTTGAAAAAACAAAAAATACCCCAAAATAAAATTTATGTCATATTAAAGAGTGTAATTAGCGCTATCCGTTCGAAAAGTTTGAAGAAAAAATTTGGAGCCATTTACGAGAAAATGGCGTCTGAGCGTTTCTGAAAATGAGGAATTTTGAGCTAGTTTTCACAGAAAACGGTTGAGTTGACATTAGTTAAACTTTACTTGACATTAGTTAAAGCACATATACTCATCAAAATAATAATGCGAACAAATGGACCGCTAGTATAATTTATCACGGCGATATTCCCCCGGTGGCTGGCGAGATCCGGCGCCGACCAACGTCGGTTTGCGAGGATTTTTCACAACCAGATATCTCCGAACATTGGGTCACGGCCCCAGCAGAGACAAGTTCTAAGCTCCCGATTGGTCTTCCGACAAGTTTGATAATAGTGGGTTTATGATTAAGTAAGGGGTGAGGGTAGGACAAGTAAGGGGAAGGAAAAATTGCACGCGGTCTGTGGCCCGTTGGTTAATGTACTGCTCCGGCTTTCGGCTGGTGTAGAGCGGAGAAGCAATGGAAAACCTCTGATCAGAGCAGCTCGCCGCTAAATTTCTCGTCCAGACAGCGGCTGAATTCGACCTAGATATCTAGCTAGTGTCGAAAATTCTGCCAGTTCGTTTCAATGGAGGTAAGTGAGAACATGGGGGAGGGGGCGATGAGGCCTGATGATAGTAGATCGGATAAGTGGGTGCGGAAACAAGCAGAATACAAGTGAGGGAGATGCGGGCATGATGGGTAGAGTGGATCACGTGAGTTGATGAGGGAGCAGGTGGGGCAGGTAAGAGTAGAGACAATATTCGGCGGAAGGGAACCGTCGTTACCCGGCGCCGCCGACAGCACGCAAGGACCAACGTTCTGCATAATGGAGCGTCCGCACGCCTGAGGTCTCGTTCCTAGGTCCTCGTTCCAGCGCCCGGTCGCCGAAACCCGAACCCTCCGCCGCCTAATTAATCAGCCGAAGAGCGAACGCCGCTCCCTCCCCCCCACCCCGCCGCCGCGCCAACAGCCCGATCGCCGCATTGCCTCGCCACGCCCGCGCCGCACTCTGCGGATGGAAGGGAAAGGCGTATAGACGACACATTGAACTGGAACAGCTTGAAATACGTTGGTAGGCGCCAGTCTACAATACGGTCATGTATTGAAAGGGAATTTCATTTTGTTTCATTATAGGAGATCAGCAGCAAGTACCTAAAAACTGTTACAGTACTGTATGACACCAGATACGGCAAGTACATAAATGTATTATAATTTTCTCAAACAACACAAAGTCACTGTTTGTTAAGGGAAGGAAGGGTGGAAAGTCTTCATGAATACCCTTCTTTTCAATGTATTGAAATATTTGCTTTGTGGTTTTGGGAAGCATATTTAATTTTTTACTTAATATATGTGGCAAAACTTTCTCTGCTTACGTTCTAAACTACATGTGCGTTTAAAACTACTTAAGCGACGCTACTTACGTTTTAAACTACTTAAGTGACGCTAAAAACTTTATAAATCAATTGAAAGAAAACTTTTAGACTTTCCTTCTTCTGTGTGGCAATTGTTCATATATCACAGCGCTCACACCTCAAAGGAGACGCTCTTCCTCTATTGAACTCCCATCCATAAGTATCTCTTTAAATAAGAGATCAACGCACCACGGAAATTGGGGAATGCCACAGGCCAACACACGCTACCAAGGGCTAGCTGGCCCTTTCGGACGTGGCCACAGCATTTGGCGAATGCAGTAATCGTACAATGTGGAGTAAGGAAATCTCGTGAGGATCCGGAAAATCCGGATGTGTTTGCGTCTGAGCTATCTAGTGCGATAAGGATCATGCCATTTTGAAGCATCACGAATTTTGATTTCTGCTGCATTTCATGGCTCCTGGTATCTTCTTGATCTCGTGCTTATTCGGGGTTGTCTGTACTGTAAGTCGTTTTACATCATTCGACTGTACTGATTCAACCAGCGATGAAGCACATATTACACAGAATCGTGTAAAGCATAATTCATTTCAGCCTTAGAAATACGTTCACAAAATAATTCGTAATAATAATAATAATAATAATAATAATAATAATAATAATAATAATAATAATAATCTCTCTGAACTTCAACCCTAACATTCTGTAATAGATATCAATTTTCTTTTCCTTTTTTATTATTTAAGATCGCATCAAGTACTAGATCATTAGCAACCACTATTGGATTTAACGTTATAGTATGACAAGACGATATCGAGATGATAGGGAGTCTCTAGGTCCGAGATCACTTCGGCACTATTGCTTTAGCGATCACGGCCACGGCGCCGACTCTCTTTTCTTTCGTGCTTGACAGCCGAAAGACATATATTTCGGTCGACAATCAAGTGTTAAGCAGATATGTCACGAGGGGCGCCCAGAAAGTAAAAATACGCTTGTAAAAATAGAAAAATTGAATATATTTTAATGAAATTTACAGGATACGTGCCAAAATTTGTTATCATTTCTCCACATTATCGCCGTTGAGGTCAATGTACTTTTCAAGCCTGGGCACCAGCTTTTATATATTTTCATGGTACACTTTCGCTCCACCTCTTTAAGTCACTTTTTTTACAATCTCCATGACCTCTTCATTATAAAATCACAGTCAACCCAGAACTACGCAAGCAGCTCTTGAATAAACCGGACAGTGTTAAGGTCTGGAGTTGTCATGAAGAAGAGACACACCACCAGTCAGCGTTCCTCTTCTTTTGTCTTTGATTTTTTGTTTCAACTTCTATAGGGTCTCGCCCTATGCAACAGTATTCATGGTGGTTTCTTTGGGCATAAAATCCACCAACAAAATATCGTTCTGGTCCCAAAAGACGGATGCTACGATTTTTTTCTGTGGAGGTCAATTTTTGTTCTGTTGGCAAAAGGGTACGGCGCCACTCCACCAATGTTACCCATTAGTAACATTCTGACAATTCATTACCTCGAATCCGTAGGTTTCCACAAGCTGGCTGGATGGATATTGGCCACCGATTCGTTGCACAATGTGAGGAGACAAATGACAGCGAATGTCACATCAGCGATACGTGAATACATAGTGGGCAATGGTGGAGCAAACGGGCGACAAACTGGATGACGTGATAAGCTGTTGCGACGACATTTTGTAATGAACTGAGGCACTCGATGTCTTATTATGACCGTTAAGAAACAGTATCTACGATATGGGAGCCAATTTTGAAAGTAATATTCCCCAGTGTCCTACAAAGCCCTTGTATTCTTACTTTCTCGCTGTCCATTGTATATGTTAGAGTAGAGTTGTAGACGTAAAATATCAAAGCTTCAAACGGTCAAACCAAAGTAAAAATTTTCTCCAGTTTTCAAATTTCCAATTAGACTTACCATCATATTAAAACCATATTAATTCTTAGTTTGTTTGAAAGTTTTATAAACTGTCAAAAAGTTTCCTTTCTCTACCTACAAGAAAGAAACTAATAATCTGTACTATCTGTAGTGAATTGTCTTTGATACGACTCGAATCCCATAAACGCTGCATTGAAATCAAATGCTCGCACTTGCGGACTCCTATAATCTGGAGTCGGGAGAATGTGAGGACCTTAGCCACAACAAAATGTAGGAAAGGCAAGGCACAAGCATCCACGCGCAAAACGTGATTCGAGCCCGCTCGAGAGGAGGCCTCGTTGTGTGAGGGATTGGCTTACTGGCCTCTGAACCCCCAGTGCGCGGGTTCGATGTCGGCCGAGGTGGCCGGGCTTTCGAAGGGCGGACAATCCATGTCACACTTGTGGCATGTAAAAGAACCCTGGTGTGCCGGGCAAATGAAAGCCCTCCGACAACGTCCCGCCCTAATGAGATCTCACTTTCGCCCAACCAGACAGCTCGGATATAGCTGAGACCGACATCTGGCGGGGAAAGCGAGAGCGAAATCCTAGGCGCATTTAGGGAACCGCCCGCGAGGTGCGCTTGGGTAAGCTTCCAAGGAAGCCTGGGTCGAAAAACTCGGGTGCGGAACAACTGCCTAAGGGCAGCCTCCCCACTAATAATCTCATACGATAAATTACGTTGAGGCGAATGGCCACTTCAACCATCAGTTCAGTAAATCTATTAATTGTCTAATTATTTTTTTAAATTAATTTAATTTCCACCATTCTTATCAGTTAGACGTTATGATCGGGTTGAAAACTGAGAGAGAATTTTGTTGACCGAAAAGTATTATTTGTGAATGTATGCAATTCAAACAAAATGTATCACAGTTTTAGATTGAATTTTAAACATAAGATAAGTGGTTGAACATATTAGAATCTACTGGTTACTCTTTCAAAATCCCTCTTAGATGATACTGGAACATTAAAATAATTTCTTTCAAATGAATGACACATCAATAATTTACCCATTTCTGTTAAATTCGGATAGAAAAAGTAAATGTATTGAAATGATTACAATTACTTTGCATTACGTCCGCGTATGTATAAATTTTTTAATAAAACTCCTTCAAGAACACTGTCATCGTTCCAATGAACAGCTTTTAACCCTCTAGGCTAAAACACGGAAGAGCAATGTTTAAAGGTGGTCTGGGACTCTTGAGACTTGAGCTCGATCGCGATCGCCTATCTCCTCCCGCCCGTAAGTGGATGCTCCTCAACTTAATTTCCTTTCTCCCCCATTGGCTCCATCTCCCCCGAGCCCGACCACCCTCTGCATCCCTCTTTCAATATTTTCCAAGGCGACTGATGTGTGGTGCTGCATGATCACCAGGCTTCAAAATTCTAGGCACTCAAAAGAGGCGTTTTATGAATTTAATAGTTATTTATACAAAGGATTAAAATTTTTGGCATGAAAAAGACGTATTTTAGAATTTAATTGTTATTTATTCAAGAGATTAAAGTTTTAGACATGGAAAATAGGCGTTTCAGGATTTAAGTAATTTATGCAAGGAATTAAAATTTTAGGCTGGGAAAAGAGGCGTTTTAGGAGGTTAATAGTTTATGCAAGGGATTAAAATGAGCACAAGAAACGGTAAAGACATCCGGTAATGTGGGATTGTGAGATAGTGGTAGTGAATTTCGTGTGCTACTATCAACTTAAAGTACTTTCAAAAACCCTAATTTTAAAACTTACAGCCAGAGATCGTAATGTATAGTTCATCACGCAGTCAAGATAATGCTTAATTGTGAATCAATATATTTAACTCCCTAGGAAAATAAGGATAATTTAACTCCCTTTGGAACTTAACTCCCTTGGAGGTTGAACTTAAACTTCCTTGGAAAAGCCTAACTCTCTTGGAAGTTGTTGTTTTAAAAAAAGTCTGCTGTAGCTAAAGAGTAATTTGAGCATTATAAAAACATTAAGAACCGCGCACATTTCGTGTGAAAATGTAAAATATGTAACAAAATTAAAAAATGATGCTTACATACATAACACATAATATTAATAAGATATTCTACAAATTTTCTATAATTAAGCTTTCTACCATTTATCTATTAAAATCATTTCCAGGACCTGAAAGACCTACGTGCAGTCAAGTATTCATTCAAGTGTAGTTTAAAAGTCAATTGACGGGGGCGTGCTGTGAATTATTATCCTTTGATTCTCTACACTACGAATACACATTCCCATTCCCCATTCAGAGTAATAAGTTCTCTTATGCACTCAAACCGGGAGAGATCAACTGATGTCACTGCAGTCCCTCTGACCGGGAGGTTCTAGGTTCGAGTCCCGACAGTGGCAGGATTTTCGACTGTAGCTTATCAGGTTGATCGAATTTAGTCGCTGCCTGGGGGTGAATTCTATACTGCTATTTTTCTAACTTTGCCCCTCAAGGCCCTTCGCGATGGAATATGTCACGGTATTTAGCATCTTTCTCAGTTGTGCCGCTAGATTATGCATGATCGCTAAGGTATCAAGCAGAGCTTGTGATCATGCGACTTCTACCGCCAAGACCGAGAAAGACGCGAAATGTGTGATATTCCATTGTTGCCTTGGATATTCCATTGATCCTTGAGGGGCAGAGTTAGAAAAATCGCACTATAGCGGTCGGCTGCACTGATCGGTAGTTTTCCGTGGTTTCTCCAATCAACACCAGGCAAATTCCGGAGCAGTACCCTAACAAACGGGCCACGGACCGCGCGAGATCTTTCCTTCCTCTTCCTTCTCTTACCTTCACCCCTTACATACACACGCTTACACTAACATGCAATACACTATCACACGATGCCCCGCTGGTGGGAGATACCTGGTTGGGGAAAACTCAGCCAGTTGACGGTAGGTCGGCGCCGGATCTCACCATCCAGCGGGGGAAGATCGCGGCCGCATCCCGATGAAAAACACGCACTGCACTTACGGGACTAATGGCTTCAGTAGTTGACACGCCCGGAATAACTAACAACCAATCAATTTAATGCATTCAAAACATTTATATTCGATTTTATTACTAAATAAATATAACATTTGGTGTGGATTTGAATTTTTTAGCATTGTTAATTGTTCCTAATTTTATTACTTTAGGTACGATTTCTTACGAAACTACTAGAATCTGATAGATCATTCTCTCACGTAGATCAAATACAACTGGTAGAATTATTCAGGTACATGAAAATGTTCTATCAGAATTTGAACTCTAAGTAGAGAAACACATTAACAGTCTCAGAGGCAAGATACTTTTAAGATCGAATTTATTTCTTCATTGGAGTTTAGGAATCCTTTAACTATTGCGATGGGGCTTAACATTTATCTTATAATGATGAAATGATATTGAAAATGATTGTGAGGTGAATTATAATGGGGTAATGGTGAAGTAAGGCGCAGACAAAACAGGAGGACCTCGAGAAAACTGCCGTGAGAGAAATGTTTTACACCACTTCCCACATGGATTGACCCTGATCATAGAGGTGGATGGCCATGAGCTAGTAGAGAGCACCCTTTCCCATTTCATCTGTAATTTTGTAGAAACATCCGAAGCAAGGTACATAATATACATTCCACAGACTTAAAGATATTTCAATTTTTGGACGGATTTCATGTGAATTTCATAGGGCATATTCAATTTTCTTAAAAAATTGTTCCCAATTTTTTTTTTCATATAGAAGGCAATGCATTTGTAAATGTGTTTAAAGTACTATTTTCAAATGTATCTCTAAATTTTCAAAAATTGCAAAACTGATTTTTTGTCTTAATCTTAAGTAATGAAGTGAAGAATTTCTAATTATAAAATCTAAAGTAACTTTCGAGCATTGTTGCTATTGTAACGTATTAGCAAGCGAACCTCGTGGTAGTTATTTGGGAACGGGTGGAAAGGGATTAACAAAAGGAAATCTCCTCGCCACAGCAGGAAGAGAAAGGTTCCCTAGAGATAGCACCCAAAGGCTGAACAAAGGGCAGAAACATAGCAGGGGCAGAAACATAGCAGGGAAGGCGGCGTGACGTAGGAGATTATGTGAGCCACAATTATAGTAAGGGAGTGCACTAGGCCAGCGGGCGGGTTCTAGAAAAAGAGTGAGGATCTCATGCTGATGTACAAATTTGCGTCAGGGCGGTGCAGCGGTGAGCAGGGCTCGCAAGGCAAGTCACGTGTTGACGCGCCTGTGGGGACTTTGTGTCCCAGATGTGACTGCGGCCACGTTGGAGTGATGCTGTGTGCGAGCTCCGAGTAACGTGTGGTTGAGATCCACCACTCGCACATCAATGGGTTAAGATCGCTCCTGCGATCAAGGCACATCACTGATTGATGCGCCTGTATGGACTTTGTGCCCGAGTGTGACATCCGGTCACGGAAACTTAGCTTTGTGCGCGCTTCGAAAGTAGGAGTGGCGAGTGCCACTAGTTAAACCGATTCTCAATCGGATTTGGATCGCTCCCGCGATCAGGGGATAGTAGGTCTATCAGAGCTATTGTACAAAGTGTAAGTGTTTAAATGTACATATTTGTTTTGTAAATATAACTGTATATACGAAGCTCGTGTCTGCCTTTGCTGTGAGTAGCCACGACGTCACACTATGACAAAGAATGGCGTTCAATATTCAGTTAAATAGTTAATGTATAGCAAAGATCTTTATTGTCCATGAATGACACAAAACGGTCAATTTTACTCATAAGGCGGGTTAAGGAAATTTCTAGAAAATAGATAATGTGTGCTGCATTTCAAATAGCTTGTTAAAGATTATTGTAGCTTTCAGTAGCTGAAATATTACAAGTAAATTATTTGCAAACCAATACAATTATATTACTGACACTAAAACTTTTAAAACACCTAAAGCCCAAGTGGTTACCTTTTCTCCAAATAATGTCAATATTCAATATTTTACAATTGACCTGACTAAGACGAGGAATCAGTATGCCACATTTCCCCCCTTTAAAACTGAGCCTCAGAAGACCACCCAGGGAGGACTCCTCAGTATGTAAACTAATTCAATTTTCTGCAAAATTTCTCATTTGAATCCTCTTTACATTTCATGTGTTCGTAATTACACACTTTTATTTGTTCCCCGAACTTTCTCTACAACTTCCTTTCATTGAATACGTGTCCGTTACTCTTCTCTGGCGTCTGCTTATCTTTCTCTGTCCCCCTCACTTCCAATTCTCATTTCCTTACAATTCCTCTTCACCTTGACCTTAATAACCCGAAACTTTCGAAGTACCCACCCCCTTTGCCGATTAACCACAAAATCCATCCTCCTTGACCTCTGAGACTTCGCAAGCCGTCCTCTTCACTTCCCTCCACTTGGACGACACGTATTTGTTATTGGTGGCACAGTCCTCGGTATTATCGTACTGCGCGTATACCCACAACGACTTCCACCTCACCCCTCCCCGCCCTATTCAATACTAATTACGCTTTTTTTATATGATTGATCAGGTATTCCGGGCGAGTCAATTGCCAAGGTAATTCGTCCCGTAACTGAAATGCATGTTTTTATCGCGGGAGGTGGTAATCTTTCCTCACTGGATAGTGAGATCCGGCGCCGACCTCCCGTCGACTAGCAGGGTTTTTCCGATACCCAGGGTATCTCCCACCAGCGGGGCACCGCCCCAGCCAGGACAAGCTCTAAGCTCCCGATCGGTCTCCTGGTATGTGCGTTAGTGCAGTGCATGTAAGAGTTTGTAAGAAAAGGGTGAGGATAGGACAAGGAAGAGGATGGAATGATCGCGCGTGTAGGCCTAGTATTGATCGGAGAAACCGCGGAAAAATATCGATCAGAGCGTCTGGCCGCTAGAATTCTCCTCCCGACAGCGACTGAATTCGACCTAGCTCTCCAGCTAGTATCGAAAATCCTACCAACGTCAGGATTTGAATCTAGGACCATCCAAGCAGAGGAACTGCAATGACATCAGTTGATACTCACTCATTCCGCCCCAGTCACATTGCTCCACCCCACAGTCACCCTCACCCCAACTTCGCTCTCTCATCCCACCGCACCCCAACCTCTCACTCCGCCCAACCGCACAACACCAGCCCATCCTCAGTTCTTCGTTTCCCACCCCTACCTCGTCCTCGTCACAGGCGCCATCGCCGACGCAGCGCCTCTCTCCACACCAATCCCCCTCTTCAGACTCCCCCCCCCACATCAGCCCATCCCTGGCCTCAGTTCGCGTCCGCTCGCCAACTTGTGCTTTCCACTCCGCCCTCTCCAGCCAGAATTGCCATTCTTCTCTTCTCCAACTGCCAGCCTTGTGAGTCCTGTCGGTCGCCCGGCCAACTAATGATCAAGGGAAATACGATCGCGGAAGAGCTCTGCCGGCACGTAATGAGCTTCCTATCAGGTAAATGAAACCGCCGATATTTAAATTAAAGTGCGGAGCTGGCAGTCATTAGGGGCTGCTTTTGAAATGAGCGCCTGGTCCTGGGGACAAGAAAGCACTGTAGGCGGGGCCAGGACAGTATCGAGCCATCTAGAAGACGTAGACAGAGCGAGAAGTCCATTATTTTTAGATAGCTTCTAGACGACAAAGAAAAATTGAGTCGACCTTCATTTAAGCTGCAAAATGAACAGAGAGGGAGACATCTTCGCTATTTAAACAAATGATAAATGATTGTCTCTATTGAAGTTTTTATTTCGTGGAATTAATTGTAGAGTTACGATCTTAAAGGAAATACATTTTTTCTCGGGGATATTTTCAGTTGAATTCGTTTGTCATTTTCACCTCAATCTTTGCATTGCACCTACATCTTAAACCCTTCACTACAGATGGTAACACACTTGCGGGATTCTAGCATTTAGAGTCAGCGTAAGGAGATCTTGATGCCCTTACAAACACGACACAAAATTCAGTACCTTGGAGATGAGGAGCCGTATATCACAATTTTATACTTTACGAAATGAAAGTTCTGTTTACAGTTAAATGTATTTATTTCTTGGGTTTATTATAACTAAACCTAAAAAACGCTTTAAATGAATTTACTAGTTTTGTCTTTTGAGGCAAAGAATTATAAAATATATCTACGGCACTTTATGCTCAGTAACAAAAAACTTGAAGTAATTTTATCAATCAAATTCGAAATTTTCTACATGTTCCGCTATTTTTTGACCACCTTCAATGCCTTAATTTATAAACAAATCAAATACCTCTCCAATTAAATCTCAATAATTAAAAGAACTGAACAAACATTTAACAAAAAAGTGAACAATAGTGGACCACTTTCATATAAAGATGTTTATTAATGATTAACGAAAAGGGAAACAGAACGCATTAGATATTTTGGAACAAATACAGACCCGCATTCAATGCTTTGTCTCGTAAACGTTTGAAATGACATTTTTCTGGAATTAATGAATAAATATCATATATTTCAAGCGCTTGCTTCACATCACAGAAGTGGTACCCTTGTTGGTAACTGTAATGTTCATGATCATGTGTTTCCACTCGACTCCCAATTTATGGAGTGTCCTCTACGCTTTACGAGATGGGATATCATCACTAGCTTGTAGAATGAACGTTGCGTCGGAATGACAGAACATTGATACGAATGGACTGCAAATCGGAATTATAGTCCCGTTGGGAAATTCCATTTCACCACGTCGATGCGACCAAGTGTATCGAACTGGTCGACAACTTCATTTTCTTTCATCTGCCGTTTAAATAACGATCGATCGGTAGTCCAATACTTATTTTTAGCACATAAAATTCCTTTTCTTCCGCTGATTAAATCTATAATTGAGGCACTGAGATCACAAGCGGACTAACCCACATTCTTTGGGAATGTGAGTTATTGACATTAACATTGGGAATGTGAGTTATTGACATTGAAATATAATATCGTTTTACGTTACCAGTTGATGTCATAATACGTGTCATAATGGAAGTCATAATACAATATTAATATCGTATTATATTATCAGTTAATGTCAATAACTCACATTCACAAAGAATGTGGGTTAGTCCGCTTGTGATCTCAGTGCCTCAATTTATCTATTACTTCTCACAAAATGACTCATTCCTCACGCCATCCACACTGAAAATTGTTTCTGCCGGACAGAGATCGTGGAATGTGCATTTTTACTTTCTCTGGAACTAGATATCAAAATATACTTTAAGGTTTCAAACTTTTCAGCGATGTATTTGAAAGTTTCTGAAATCGTCATTTATAAAGATGAAGAAAATACCGCAATAAATCCATGTTATTTCACAATAAAATTATTTTTGTTAACTAATCAAATATTTCCATGGGTTTAGTTTCCGAAAGTTAATTTCTCATCAAACAGTGTTGTGCCTTGAAACTGCAAGACATGCGTGACAAAAGCTAATCAAAAATCTTGAAACCCTAATAATAACTCCACGGTTTTTATCAAGGGGCAACATGGCCATCGTAAACATTATTCGCGAAGCAATTTTTGGCCTACCATAACTGACATAAGGCAAATATAAAGCTCAGCAGGCGCGGTATTTTTTATATTTGAAGTTCAGAAAAATTAAACATCGTTTTGTTGATTTTCATACTAAAAATTCATTATTATGTTGTTTGTCTTTTTGTTTTAACACGAATTTATGAATTATTGATTGAGGACTTCCAAGTGCAATCGTCTCTTTAATATTAACAAAAAATAAAATTTATTGTGTGGTTTTATACGCCTTTTTTCAATTCAGAAAAAAGTATTTAAATGGATGTACATGTATGAAAATTGGTGTATGTTTTTTCATACTTTTCACATCACTGGAGGAGGTAATTGGTCTCAAAGTTTACACCAACACTTTTGAGAATTCGAAAAACTATAGGGAGTTCGTGATCCCAAAATTTTACCCGAAATGTTAGTGGGATATTTCAATGCTGGGCACTTTTGCTGGGAGTGGCTGTGTGTTTAAGCGTTGCCAGGCGAAGCGGGCAGGGATGATCGGGGACGAACAAGGCGGAGCTTTTTGAAAATCTGGTACAATCAGGTGACTTCAGCTAAAATTATTAATAAAATACCTTCTTGGCTTGATATCATATCCCTACTGCTCCTTAATAGCATATATGACGCAGTTTGAATGTTTTAAATGTCATGATTTTAGATCTTAGCGTGCGACATATTTTTAAATTTGAAAAAAATTCGCTCTTATTTTCAAAGAAGTTCCCGACCTTGTTTTTACCGTAGATATAAATTATTCAGTGACCATAAGTAATTAAGGACAGCCTACTTTTCAGCCTGTTAAGTGATCGGAATGGAGATCCATCCAGATTAATGATTATGTTCATTTCTTCAGGTATCATTCATTATCACTTCCGTTGGTCTTTGTGAAGAATGCATTTTCTCAATTTTTCTCTTTACCACACGTTCTCTTATTTCTTCTTAATCCTACTGCCTTGATCAAAGAACATGCACACTATTAAAATGAGTGGATTTACGAAGAATCGCAATTACTCGTAATTAATATGTTAAATTCGATAATTAACCGCCACTTAACTAATCCAAAAAAGTCTCAGTTTGTTACCGGAGTCTCCATTTGGTGAAATGCATCCGACCCAAGTCTTGTAATGCATATTATAAACTGTATAATGGATTTTGAAAGTGGCTCCCGACATCAATCGTGTCATCACAATATTTAATACACTTACTAAAGAAGACCGTGCGCAAAGAGCCGAGAAGCGTGCCAGAACAAGTAGGAAATCATGCGGACGTCTGTCGCTTGTCATCAGCTACAACGCCTCGGTGGTTCTGACGTCGTGGAATATTACTGAAGAAGTATTTTTGTAGATTTTGCTGAGTCAGAATCCGACGAGGCAGCCAGCTTTGGTGAATTCCTTTCAACCCTTTAATTCTAAGTACGTCTTGGAGGTAACTACGCTGCCGGTAGTATAGTTATTATAAATAAAGTAACGTTAATTATATATTTATGTTGTAGAGTAATGAGACTATTTCTGTAGTTCTGCAGGCCAATCGATCAATCTCAACGCAGACGTCGACTGTTCTTTCCAAACGCACATTGAAATATGATGATGAAGATTACGACTCACGGCGGTGGAATACCGTATGATGTGCTGATAAATGAACATGCGGGTGGAATATTTGAATGAAAGACAGGAAACAGAAAAATTCTGAGGGCGAAGTTGATGTGTGCCTCACAAATTTCACATCAATAGCCAGCGATTTGCAAGAGAGTTTAAAAGTTGTGCCACACATAATGTCAAGAGTACATTGAACATTTTAAATAACGTTGAAGACCCACTTTGGTAGTCTAGGCAATTTGGCGCTTTTGTCTCACTAAAATGGACAGGGAAACCTTTTTTGCATATTCATTTGTTATCACATCTATTGTTTCACGACATTGTCATTAATTATAAGCCCCAATGCTTGCCTCGAGATTTTCTTAAGCGTTACTGTAGACGTTATTGTGTTTGAAGATAGGATTCTAGAAATATTCTGATTTTAAAGCAGTAAGCAGAAGCAGCAGTCATGACAAAAAATGAAATACGGAGCACAATCAATTTTGAAACAATATTGATAGAATGTTGACACATTAATACAATACTAAAAATATATTAATATTATATTGATACAATAATTTCACCAATGTAAAAAGTTCTAGATTATGAGAGAAGTTATACCTTACCCAAGGAATATTTACTACCATTAGAATTCTTTGGACCTCCAGTCAGACACACTGCAAAAACAATAGTAATATTGCCACTGAGACATACCACCCAGTAAATCTTCGTTTTCGAAAAGACCGGTGGCGACCGAAGAAGATGTTCAAACTACATGCCCGAAACTGTTTGTATTCAAAGCTTAAGAAGAAAGATAAAAATATCATTGTCGCACTTCCGTTGCCAGACTTGTTCTCGCCGTCTTCTGAAGTTTCGTCTACCCGCCAAGCATCAATGCAGGATGTGTTGCCTACGAGGGGCTCCATGTCAAGAATTTATATTTAGCCACTATACTCGTATGTCCCGTAAAAGTGCTAGTCAGGTAATCCAACCAGGAAGCCGCGATGTTTATTCGACTAAAAATCATACTTCTTTTAAATTTACATCTTTAGATAAGGCGGGCATGGAATCAGCGGATGGAGAGGTAGTTACAAGAAGTGAACTCAAGAGTAGGAAATAGGAATGATATTTTTAACAAACTTCTCATTGCCATCAGAAACTGAGTCGGTGTCACATCGAAAATATTGTAGAATATTTTTCCATTTAATAATAGCAAAGTTAAGAGAATTTTTAGTTGTTATAGCATTGTTTATCTCACATACCCGAGATCTGCGACGAGGACGGCAGACACAAAATCAACATAATTCAGGCCCAATCGTGGAGCTATCCGGATTGATCAGACAAGGGGAAACAGAGCCCCCTTCCACCTCCTTCACTGCTCCCACTTTGGCAGCATCGATGCGAGTCACCGAAAAACGGGGCGTGAAACTAGTCACCGAGAAACTGGGCAGAGAATGGGAGCTTCCAATCCCCCCTCCCAAGGGCAATCTAAACCCCGCTCACGGAAGCAGTTGAGTAAAAAGAAAAAAGTCGATTGCACAACTACGAATTAGTGTTAAAGAAAACCACTGCTTCGTATAAAATATTGTCATCAAGATATATACATAAGTTGGTAACTACGCTATGGAGCCCCTCATTAAAACCTGTGAATTACGATACCATTAAACCCTTTTAACATAAAACGTGTCATTAAACGCTCGGTTTGTTGTCATAAAACGTTGCATACAGTTTTTGAAGAGAAGAATGAATGAAAGAATGAATATGCTAAGTACCTATCCGGTGCAACAAAGTTATTGTGGATTAAAAAAAGAATAAACTTCCATTAATTGTCAATACAAATGGAAAACATTTCATAAAAAATATGTAATACTGATTACGAGTCGTTATTTGTTTTAGTTTGACATTTCTGACATTAGATGTTTGTTTGTTGTTAAATAAATTGTAACTTTTCGAAATTGACATTTTATAAATAAACTCTTTGGATTTTGAAGGTACTTTCATATCATTGTTTCTACTGTGAACTTGTTAATGCATCGCTATCAATAACTTATTGTAATGATTAAAAAATGTAGATTTCAGAAAAAAAAGTGTAACGGCAAACCATGACTGAACGCAGGTGAAAGTAACTCAAAATCGATACGCCTTCGCAGCTCATTCTTTTCACCTTGCCTCAGAACTTCCATTCAGCGCCTTAGACCCGGCTGAAGCTAATACATAAAATTTAATATCAGGCGTATTCGTGTATCATCCCGCTCTGGAAATTGTCGCCCTCAGCCTCCGTTCGCTCGGCGCGACAGCTGCGCGTTCAGCCGGCGGCTGAGCGACCCGCCTCACCTGCTGAGCGAGCCATCTCGCTGGGAGATCGATTCTCGACAACCGCCGCGACCTCACGTCAGGCTCCGTCTCTACCAGAGGGTTTCCTGACGTCGTCATCGTCAAAAATTGACACAGCGCGCACATTCTCGTTTGTTTTTTGATCATTGCAAGCCAAAGTAACTTGAATAGGTTTCAAATATAAATTTTATATATAATATAAAATTCAATACATGCAATACATTTTATATGTAATGTAAATTGCAATATTTAAATATATAGATACTTTTTTATAAATAATTAAGTCTTTAGAACGATAAACAACAAACAATAGATGCATTTGAAATGTGTAAACCGAGGCGTTGGTCAATATTTAAAATCAACTGAATATAACTGAGGCGCTCAGAATAACTACGGCAGATCCCAACCAAAGTTCGTTTTGGAAAAAACTACTTTTTCTCTTTTCGTTCATGTTAATTTTCATTGCGGACAAACTTTTGAAGGGAGAATTTGATTGTTTAACCACATCCAAATTCTGTTGATATTTCAACATGCGATAAGTACACGGCAGGAGTTTAACGTTATACTTCTAATTAAAAATGCAACGTCGTTTTGGATCTGTCGTTATTATCCTGAGCACCTCAATTGTGTTATAGACCGAGTGATGTTCTAAGTTGTAGTAGAAGAAGAGAAATCATAAAAAAGTCTGCCACCGAAGCAAAGTGGAACTAGAAACATTTGTTCAACTTCTTGAGGATATGGCTGTGATGACTTTTTCCACCAAAAACGACTCTTACTGTGTATCCCTAAAGATTTTTGTAGGCAGTTTTCTAATAGTTTGAGAAACATTCGCTTTCGTCAGACACACTTCACTTTAAATTTTCACAACTCCTGATACCTATGCAAATCCATAGCGCAATATTTCCGCTGTTCCTTGTTATATAGTTGCTTCATTTGCGATTGGTGGTAACGCATCTGCTATCATTTCCTTCGCCACCGCCGTGGCGAAGCAAGTATCGATGATGTAATAAAAACTGGTCTTGTTAAAGCAGCTTTACGAGTTACAAACCAAGACATTTGGTTAACTCTACAAATGTTTCCCTGAAGGTGCGCTGCCTTAAGAGTCTCGTAGAAAAGAATTACAATTCTATAAAAGAGTTTAACAAGTCAGGATGCAAACCTTAGGTGATAAAATATTGCAACCAACTCTCTGGTAATTTTGGTGATGAGCATCTGATGTTGAAACTTCTGAATCCCTCCTTACTTTCTTTTCTATATTTCCAAAAACAGTCAGAAAACAAATATGAATGTCCCCTTACAATGAAGAAAAATGTGTTATTCATTGATGAGGAGCATTGTTGCAGAAAAGAATACCACGACATAAACAACATGCATGTTGCTCTTTTGACCCTCTTACCCACTTGCAAAACGCCTGAAACTCTTAGTTTCTTTACGGCTACTGTTGCATCATTACTAATATCAACTGATAGAATATCCAATAGAAAAGTTTAACATACCAGCAATATGAAAAAATAAAGGAAAGATGAATTGCACCAACCGTAAGGGCATAGTACGATATGAATCAACCACACGTTTTCTAGTTTCATTCATGCTACGATAGACTGTGATTTGAAACTGAGTACACAGAATGAGAAACGCAGCATTTAAAACATAATGAGATATCAAACTCATTTTTGTTTCCAATTGGTCATATTAAGATTTGAAACGATACTCCTCGTACATTGTTTGCTGTATATTAGCCTAATGGCGTTAAATTTTAATTCTTTGTCTTTATATTTCTTAGATACAAAATTTGAATCTAATTATTCTATTACCATATTTTAGGAAATATCAGTAAAAATATTCAATAACTTGTCACGATTAAAAATACTCCATGTGCAACAAAATTGTACTTCCTTCTCTGTCTGACCCTCTTAACCTTTTCAACCGATATCTTGCACACATTTATGCAAGTCGATAACAATGAAACGTCAGAATGTTAACTTTTGTGTTCAGAATTTTTTTAATTATTGTTTCTGATGATAAATTGAAGAGAATTCACAGTACTTCAAACATGTTATTAGAGTTTGGTCAAGTTAAGATATGTCATTCCGTTTTTTTCATTGAATAATTATTATTGCTTAACTTTTACTTACAAATTACACCGAAATCGATGAACTTCGCACATGTGCTATTGAATTATAAAATTTACATCAGTATCCTTTTAGGAAGACATTACGAAGGCAGTATCATTCCAGGGAATCTAAGCAGTTAATCATATTTTGTCCTTGTGCCATTGCATGTAATTACAAACAGCGTGCAAACAGCGGTTAACGATAACCCTACCCTTGACAAGGTGACATTTGCCTAACAACGAAGAACAAAGTTAATGGCAATCTTCAAGTATTCACAAAGTTATATCTTGAAATGACAGAAATGGAGTTCAAACATTTATCAGCAATATCACCTACGATGCCAGATATATTTTCTCATTGCACATAAAATACTGACATATTTATTTTAACATGTATATATCGTAGTTTATGGCTACTAATTCTTGTTGTGTGACTGGAGATGGCGAAGTATTAAGCTACCTCGATTCTCTATCATCGTCATGTTATAAATATATTAGTTGACTAGGTATCACCACGCTGAAGGTTTTATTGTATTCTAACTATAGGAGACACCAAGGATACTTGATACTTGACGCAAAGTCATTTTCTCAAATTAGGAATCCCACAGTGACTTGAACGCTATCTCTCTTTGAGAGAAAAGTTCATTTTTGCGCTAATGGCCATCCCAGGCAATCACTTTCCTTTGACATTGTGCCTGCAAATTAATTTTACACCTCAAAGGGGTGTACCACAGAAGTGGTATACCAAAAACATTTGTATGACTTTTAATAATTATATTGCTTCGGCAACAGTTCAGTCAAGTTCATTTCATTGTCTTTATTTGTAAAAATAATCCTGTTAAATGTCTTGGTATTCATCTACACGATTTAAGATTGTGTACTCATAGTGCACATGGGGGTATTTTTCCCAAAAAGGGTTAAAATTGGGATGTACATACATGATTCACAAAGGATAATCTTATTAAATTTTCGTTGGTTTTCAACTCGCATTTACACTATCAAACATGGTGGCTAGAAGAATTTCTATAACTTATTAAATGAAAATTATTTCCTTTGTTGAATAGAAACAAAATAGTAAATTCGAATAAAGATATTCCAAATTTAACCACTAATAACTCATCCCTCTACTCCAAAGTCACCCATAGAGGATGAAAACCATATTTTTGGAGGATACGGTTGCACCTGAAAATATTCCTATCCTACACCAGAACAGAAAGAAAAGAAAACAAGTTGAGTTTCCAAAAAATCACATTATTTTGGTTCTCAGCTTTTATAAAAATAAAATTGAAGATAATCCATGTAACCATGCAAAATATGTTGCGATTTTTTAAATCGTGAGAGCACTAGGATTGTGTTAAATATAACTGCAAAATATTAAAATTATTCTTTTTACGTCATTTTTACTAAATGATAGTGTAATTGTGACAATACAAAATGATATTGTAATTAATTTGTACCTTGGATCATGTATCCATAATGCATATCACTATGCTTTGCACCACTTGTTTCTTTTGTAGAATTTAAAGAAGAATTTATAGAAGAATCATTTAGAACATGAATATTAATATACCAAATCCATAACTACGAATATATTCTAAAACATGATTATAGTAACGTGTTACTATAAAGAATGTATAATAATATATAACGGTGTATGATATTGTCTTGGGTCTATCTGATTTTGTTGGGAACCTTGATATTCTTAAGAAGGCGTGTAATAAATAATCTAAGATTAGTAGATCAAAGAAAAACTTAAAATGCAAGAGTAATAGAGTTCATTAACTTCCAATAGGTCAAAAACATTACGACTTCAAGGTTTATTTATCGTGCGTATTGTATTATTGCTCATTCATTACTCACAGCAGTGTCGTGACAAGTTAAGCAGACACCTCTGTTTTCAAATGAATATTTAAGCCTAGTAGAACGATAGAGTAGGCTGCCCGGCAGCACCGCCGACCTTGACTGCTGATGATGGCAGCAACAGCAGTAGTATCAGCAGCAGCAACCCTGAGCTAGCGAAGTACCTGGTAATAGAACGGCGCCTCAGGAAAATCGCACGAGAAAGGCTGGCAATACGAAGCACAGGGAGCACTGCGTCCGTATCCACTCCGATTTTATGGGTCGAAGGCAGGCCGTCCAATCAGATACTTGCTTACAAATGGCGGCCAAAACATCACACTGCTCAGATCTGACTTCCGCTCCGTCCCGTTCGGCATCTGGTCTGCTCCAGCCACAATTCGGAAGCGAACAATTTGACGGCACCGCGAATTCGAACGACGGGCGTCGAAAATTCGAAGGATCACAAATGCAACTGATTGGCCACGACCAGTTCGCGATACTAAGATTTAATCAGGCTGCACGAGATTTCAAATTATATATATTACACAGTATTAAAATGTTTCTATTTGATGTATGAGGATGTAAGTCATTAAAACATTTCTCAGCACTATGTACATCTGGCAATAATTTTGCAAAAAAAATTGTCAGAATATATTCGCTATATAATATATTCGCTAAGTCAACTATATTCGCATTACTTCATCAACACTATCAAATGCTCCCTTGAGTATATTACGTCCATGACGTTTAAATCTGCTTGTTGAGAAATTTATTAAATGTCATACAACGACATAAATGACCAACAAGGTTCAATCGTCCTGTAACAGGTTATGGAATATATTATTGTTAAGGCTGCGAATATAGCTTGAGTTTTTTGGGAGAGCTTCTGAAGATATTCGTGTTTTTTAAATAAATAAATAAATAAATAAATAAATGTCTTTATTTGTGGCGAGGCTCAGGCCATTTAGCCTGCTCTTCCGCTTAACCACTTTCAAAATTGTATTACATTAGTGCATACTATAAGGAGGTCATTCAATGAAAAATACGTACGCAATTTGAATGAAAGTTTTCTCACATAGAAAACAGGAATGAAAGCGAGGGAGGAAAGAGTTGGTGGAGGAGGAATGCTGTCACAGCATTTGTATGTTTAAAGTTCTCAATTTCGAGTTAGGAATGTAATTTAAGAATTGATCCCAAAATATCAAGTTAAACACTACGAGATTTTACTCAAAATTTAGAGAAATTATCTTTCTTTGACTAGGCAAGTTACATATTGAAGTGGATTAGATAGAGATTGTTTAAATCGGTGAAGTATTAATATGTACTTCTAATTGTTTCAAAGAGGTTTTAGTAGAAACTATGATTGCGTACGTATTTCTGAAATACTCCTAAATGAAAACTAAAAAGGGAGGGAGTCTCGTCAGCATACAAGCGAAAACACATCAAGTCAAAAGTTCAGGTCCTAAGAGAAACGGAGAACATTGAAAGAAAATGGTAAAATGATTTTACTTGTATTTCATAATAGTAATAATAAGAAAGTTAGCAATAATAAAATAATGTATTATCAATCTATTTAGTAAAAAATATAATTAAAAACGGGAAAAGATCAATTCAGTTTTACTAAAATGTTTACAATATAAAGATATTTCCCAACCTAGAAAATTGTAAATTTTAATAATGTAGGAAGGTGTTAACCATTTAGAATATTCCCAAGACCTGAAAAACCGACCCGACATATCTCACTCGCAAGCCAACGATTTACGCTACATTTATTCCTGGGACTGCAAACAAAAGGACCATCCCGGCATGCGCCTTAAGCGATTGAGTAAACCCAGGTAAACCTCAATCAGGATGGTGGCTTAAGGCCAAGACACAATACACTTCTAAGAACACAATATAACTAATTAAATAATTTCGGTGCACACAAAGTATAAAGGAGAAACGTAAATAGTTTGATTTGAATAAATGTCTTAACATATGGTGAAGGTTGGAAGAGATGATGAACTGAAACAGAAAGATTTTTTAATCCTTTAACACAAGGGAAGGTTCTGTAACGACATGTATTAAGACTGTTAGCATACCTCAGCACAAGGATCATTAAGTATTGAAGAAGTTGTCAGTATTACCTTGTCCGGGCGAAAAGAAAACAGTTTTCCTTATTGATTTTATTCGTTTTTTCGTACATATGCGTAGCCCCGCTGTTTCTCGCGCGATATAAGGCGATCCGCCATCAGCAGGCTCGACTGCACACTTCCAAACAATTGGATTGCACCGCGTCTTATTGGGAATGAGCTGATTTCTGCGAAATTCTGACAATTTGCAGCGACGCTGCCTGCACGTTAACCCAGGCGCGGCTCGTCATTAAAGACTGTAAGGCGGAGCCTCTCCTAGAGAAATCGCCGTCTAAAAGAAATTTAAAAACATGTTTACAAATGTATTATTTATTAATAATGGAATTCTGAGTTGTATTATGTTACAATCATATCAAAATTTTCTTTGTCGGTTCATTAACGGCCGTCCGTAACGCATTTAAAGCTGTTGACAGGGAAGAGAGAAGCGTTAGGCTCCCACTTTATTCTCCCATAAGGCCTGTATAAAACGAGGAGGCGTGACGTCATGCATTCACTGCAGACGCTTACCAGCGGACGAAGGCTGCGGCGAGACAGCCTTCGGTGGAGCCTAGGGTCTGAAGAACGGCGGGATCACCAGATAGCATTACTGTGCAGCTCCGCGAGTAGCATTGCGCTTCAGCTAGTTTTCCCAGTATGCGGTAGGAGCGCTATACTTGGGTTTTTCTTTCTTGGCGCATGAGGTCTTGTCTTCTGGGGCCCGGCAAAATCGTTGTGAAACAGAACTTACGAGTACTTGTGATTACTAGTACTAGTAACTTGTAACCTTTGTGAAACGGGCTCCAGAATGGATTACCTCACGGTATTTCGCGTCGTTCTCAATCGTCTGTATCAAACTTATTATTAATAGAAATACAATGCAGGCAATGCAATGCAATGCATTTGCAGCCTTTCCCATTTATAAAAACCACGAGCCGCGACTGCGTTAACCTGTGGTACCTGGTCTTCGGCGCGCTCTCTCTGCCATCTTAGATAGCAGCTGAAACTTAATTGAAAGAGTTTCATGCGAAAAATGAATTAATTCCTGTTGGTTTCTTTTTAGGGAAAATTAAGGCTATCTCGAGCGCGATAAGTTTCCATGTAAGCCCTTTGCTATAAATTCGCCCCAAAGAATGGTTGTAAATGATTGGATTCCAAGTACGGCGCCAAATTTAATAATTTTGGACGCCTCTGCGCGAACAGTTACGGTATGAGGTATATCCTCATGAA
The DNA here is from genome assembly GCA_031308135.1 of Acheta domesticus. Lineage (NCBI taxonomy): Eukaryota > Metazoa > Arthropoda > Insecta > Orthoptera > Gryllidae > Acheta > Acheta domesticus. Next base: position 67,326,420 of record JAHLJT010000631.1, read on the forward strand.
GTTTCGTTTAAGGGCAGACCTCGAAGATACAGGCCTCCAATGACACAGTGCAGCAGGAAAATCCTACCACTATCAGATGCCCATTGTGCCCAATCTGTGATAATCGGAGCGGATTCGGATCAGTGTGCGCAATGCTTAAGCCACCCGCGGCGGCACCTGGACACCTGGATCGATGGTGCGACAATGTACGCTACATACAAGTATAGCGAGTGTGTGCGTGTCTCTGTGTGTGTGCGCGCGTGAGAGAGAGAGAGAGAGAGAGAGAGAGAGAGAATTGAGGGAAGCTTACGACGGTCTGCGAGCCTTGATATCTAAAGAAGTTACGACGACCGCACAGGTTTGGATGTACGTCTTGTTCTTCTGAAAGTCATCAATTACAAGGGACGTCTTCTAGCGGCTGATGATGTGTACCGTATTTGGTATGTTCTGTATGGAACTAAGTAATTTACATAAATGGTTCCAAGTGAAAATAACACTTGTTTTCATTATCATTATATGCTGGCACTTCTCTAATTCATCTTTTGTTTGCTTCTGTTCATACACTCCAGACATTCTCAAAGTAGCGTTATTTTACTTCGCTTACTAGTACCACATTTTGTCATCACCTCAAAACGTGACCCATACTATTGATAATAATTGAAGGGTCGTGAAGGCGAGTTAAGATGCAAGTATGAGCAATCCAAAATATGTTTTGATAAAATCTTAAGAGCTCTATTGTTTATTTCCAATAAAGAAATACATGTCGAACTCCAGATGCCTGGAATAGCAAGGCATATTACAAAACGTCGATGTAATTTTTCTTCTCTTCTATGACGATCCTGTTCTGATAATTCGTATTTAGAGCCGGCCTGGAGAGTCGAGGTCACTAAGGATAAAGAGCCGTAGCTGCCTCGGCTCGGAGGGTCGCAGGTTCGAATTCCGCCTCGAGTATAGTTGTTTGTATATGTTCGTGTTTTCCTTACAAGGTCTTCATACAGTTCCCCCTACAATTGAAACTATTTGTCTCTATGTCCAAGATGTTAAAAAGTGTCCTTAAAATAATTATTATTTAGGAAAACCATGGACACAGCATTTCCTTATTAAATCATTCTTCCCCAAAGACGTGTTCCCTTGAAATTTAAAAAAGATCATAACTAACATCATTTTTCGTCACCGAGCATTGACTTAAAGGACAGACAGGGCCAACATATCTCCCGAAGAGAAAAATAGCCATTAAGTGCTTTATCTTATCAATAAAATTACCAAGCACAACCTTGCAATGGCTACCATAGTACTGAATATGATCTCTGGCAGTAAGAAGTGATAAAGAAAATTATCCGTATTCTACCTACAGTAAACCTTGACACACCACGCTGAAAAGACTTAACTCAGCAACATTACAGCACGTTTTAAAATAGATGCGACAATGAAGCAACACAACGAATCAAAAACTTCCAAGAAAGCTCAAGAATGTACTCACCATCCGTGTTGACGGCCGACACGTAGGTCCAGTTGAAGCGCCGCACCAGGTCCACCATGACCTGCGCCTGGTAGTAGTCGGAGGGCACGACGCGCAGGAAGTAGTTGAAGCGGCTCTTGTCGCTGAGGTCCTTGGACGTGGTGGAGTAGCCCACCTGCGGGATCTGGAAGAGCTGCAGCAGGTTCTGCACCTGGATGGCCACCGACGACGACGCCGGCCCCACCACGCCCACCAGCGGCGCGCGGCGCGGCCCCGCCCCCGCCCCCGCCGCCGCCCCCGCCCCCGCGCCGGGGCTCGCCGCCGGCTGGACGGCGGAGGGCGGCGTCCTGCGCACACAACGCGAGGCATCACGATTAAAATCTCCAATTGATTGTGTTATATCCAGGAAAACACAGAAGTCAACGAAAACAGTCTTTTATTCAACATAGACAATTTTACATACAAACAGTATTATTTCGTTTACCGCAAGAATATCCAGAAACAAAGCCAGGTTACCGTTGTACCAGAAGATCTGCCGAGTCAAGCACAGTTCTACCGTAAGCCACAACAAAATCCTATATCCACTCTGCAAGGGTCAACACTATCGCTCAATTGTAATCACCACAATAAACATAGGGAACTCCATACAAATTCTGTCTATCTTTCCGGTGGCGGGGCCCATTTTTATCTCCCCTGGCGGAGAAGCTTCGCTTCTTGGCCGCAGCTCCGTTGACCGGCCGCTCGTTCCCTCCGGTCGTTCTCTCGCCGGTTCGCCGCCCCGAATACTCTCGGGACTGCCGCTGCGCGCCGCTGATTAGGCGCGTTATTTGATGTGTCGCATATCGCCGCGATTTATTTATTTATTTATTTATTTATTTAGTCAAAAAAAACAGTAAAAACTGTATATGACGTGTGGGGAAAGAAATTTATCTGCGCACATTTTCTTGAGGGCCAGAATTTTATTAAAAAAAAAAACGAAAAAATTAATTTAGAAAATAATTATTTTAGAAAAATAAAGATATTTGAAAAATGTTTTTTCCCGAGTTATAGAAAATCAATTTCAACTGTAAATGAACTACAAGCAAAAGGAGTGCTCAACAAAACGTGCGCACAGTGAAGCTACATTTACGTCCAGAAGCAAAACAAGGGGCCATCTCAGCATTTGCTCTATGGATCAGGGAAACTGGACAAAAAACCTGATCGAGATGGGGGATTGATTGCTTAGTTTTTTCCCTGTGCTAACTGCTAGGGGCATCAGTCCCATAATTGTGCACTGTGAGAAATTACATTAAATCTAATGTCGGTTAATGTGTTGTACATGAAACTTAATGTAATAGTGTACATTATAAAGAGTTTAATATATTTGTACATTAACTTTAATGCACAAGTTAAAATCAGAGTAGATTTAATGGAGGGGGTTGTCCCGTTTCCCTATCTCTCATCATTCATATCGTGTATTCATAATAACAGTCCTTCAAGATCATTCATTCCAGTTATAAACACAGAGCTTTTACTCTTGTCTCGTAATGTATACGTGAACATTAAATTTAATGTGCGTTCATGATAATTACTTTAATGTAATTTACACAAAGTTGATGCCGAATTTCTGACAATGTAGTGCATATTTTTTTATCGCAAGAAAAAGCGGTGCAAAGCTCCCTTAGCGAGATCCGGCGACGACCTACTTTCGGCTTGTGAGGTCCCCAACCAGGTATCTCACACCAGCGGGATAGCGCCCCATGGGGGAAAAGCTCTAGACTACTGACTGGTCTTCCGGCATGTGTGACAGTGTAGTGCATGCAAGTGTAAGAGTGTGTAAGTAAGGAATGAAGATATGATAAGGAAGAGGGAGGAATGATCGCGCGCAGTCTGTAGCCCGTTTGGTAGGATACTGTTACGGCATTCGCCTGGTGTTGATCGAAGTAACCTCGGAAAACTGGTGTTGATCGAAGAAACCTCGGAAAACTACCGATCAGAGCACCACTAGCTAGAATTGCTGAATTCTAGCCTGCTTGTTAGAATTCTCCCGATAGCAGGTACATTTGACCTAACTATGTAGCTAGTGTCGAAAATCTTGCCATCGTTGTGACTCGAACCCTAGGCACTCCCGGTCGGAAGAACTGTAGTGGCATCTGTTGATGCCCTTAGCCACCTAAGTCTGTTTATAGAATTCTTGTAGGTAATTGTTGAATCATGAATCTAATATGCAACCTTCTTAAATACAATGTACTTTCAGTGTGTGAAGATGACATTGCAATGAATGTCGAAACGTAAAATTAAACTGAAAATGTTATGTATACAACAATGAAATAAATGCGAAATATGTTAATTTGTATGTAAACATTCTGCTGTCTTAAAATAATTTGGGATTTAAAGATTATAGTCATCATCAGGATTAACCTTTATGTACAATCTGAGATAACATCTGGTGTCATTGTGTTTCGCTGCAACTTGACGGTACTCGGAATCTTGCACTGCAGAATTAGCTTGCACTGCAGAAGAATCTATTATCCGAATTTACCACTTAAAAACATTTTCATGAGAAAAATGAGTTTCAGGCAGAAATGCAACACAATCGCATCGCGATAAAAAAGACTTTCATTACTTTGTATGGAGTATTTGTGTCAAAATTATAATTATAAATTTACAAGTTGACTTCTTAATTGAATTGCTGGGAATGTAGATACCTTCTAATAATAAACTAGTGGTGCTACAGAATGGCACAGACTTTCCCGTATTAGTTTTTTCCTTGGGTCTTCGCTAGCTATTCGGAATTGCGACATACTCTTTCTTGCTAGCTACCATCTATCACCGCCAAAAGTACATTTTTTTGTCATTTTCTTAATTTTTCGGTTTCCTATTAGTAGAACGAAAATATTAATTTTAGAATATTAAAGAACACAAAAACCTAGCCGTAAATGGCAATTTTCTTTTAAAAATTATGTACCGTTTAAAAGAAAATGGCGTTTTAGCACTACTAAAAATGCGAAATTTGAAGTTCATTTTCACAGAAAATTTTTGAGTTTTCAAATACTTTATTTAAAGTTATTTGAAGCACTTACACTCACAAATATAATCATCTTTACAAATTGCTGGTAATGTGCATATTAAGATATGAGAGATCTTTCAAAAAAATTACAATTATGAAATTTTTGAAAAAACAAAAAAGTAACTCAAAATAAACTTTACGCTATACTAAAGAGTGTAATTAGCACTATCCGTTACAAAAGTTTCAAGAAAAAATTGCAGCCATATACGAGAAAATGGCGTTTGAGCATTTCTGAAAATGCCGAAATTTGAGCTACTTTTCACAGAAAACGATAGTGTTTTCGAGAAACTTTACTTGACATTATTTAAAGCATATATACTCGTAAATATAATAATGTGAAAAAATCGCCGATAATGTAAATATTAACGACGTGAGAAACAAGTAAAAACATTTACATTTTGTAATTTTTGAAAAAACCAAACGATAGACCAAAATGGCTTTTATGTCATTGATAGAGTACATTTACCACTATCCCTACCAAAAGTTTAAAGAAAAAATTTGGAGCCGTTTTTGAGAAAATCTTGTTTTTGTATTTTTTTAAATTGCACATATTGCACGCAATATTGCACGAAAACTACTAAAATTTTGAAAAACACTTACATGACTTTTATTAAATAACTCAATATGCAGAATAAATTTTATTTGAAGAAAAAATCTCTATCTTCAATTTTGTAGTTGGAGAAAGACGCCGAAAAAAATTCAAACTTTCACAATTTTCGAAAATTCAGAGCTGTACGTGAAAATCGGACCTATTCCATGTTAAAAAGTGTATTTTACTCTATTCATACAAGAAATTTAAAGAAAAAATTTGGAGCCGTTTTTGAGAAAATTTTGAAAATCCCGGGGGGGCTTTAAATAAAGTACCCCCAAATTTTGAAGAATCTTTTTCAAAATCTCAAAGCTTCGACTAGAATCAGATTGACGGGGAATATCCATTTTGGAAGAAATCGTACGTATGGTTTAGGCGCTAGCAGTGTTCACAGACGGACAGACAGACGGACGGACAGACGGACGTTTTCCTTTCAATTGGGTTTTCGGTACCAAGGACCTAGAAAACAGGGTTTCTGGCTACACCACGTGTTGGGGGATTTTTTTTCTTAATTTAGCAACTGGTTTTATCCACTTATTCGTTTTCACGGCCCAGCAATTAATTTTTTTTCCGCCGAAAATTGGCCATTTTTCGCGCAGCATTACATAACTTTCCCTATACTACGTACCGGGTCTTTATCGTATCTTGCAACCCAGGTCTGGAAACACCAACTCTTCTTTTGCCAATTTGGCAACGCGTGAAATACCTTCGACACCCTTTCACTTTTAGCGAAGCCTGGTCGCGTGTCCTCAGATTTCGGGCTGAGAGAATGTGTCTAATTTTCGTTGGAAGAAAGAGAATGCACGTATTCTGTCCTTGTTACTCTTCAACGTACTGCAGCCACTACACTGAAAAGAGTAAACGCCTGTCTCTTCATAAACGATGGTCACTTTGAGCATTTACTCGACTGTCAGTTTTTTGTCATTTTAAGATAATTATATTTTATTACTTTTTATTAATTATTTTCAATAATTATTAATGTACTACTTAGTTACATTTTATTAGTATTTTTAATAATTTTTATCGGTCGCATGCGTCTTTAGCGCATTTTAACATGCAACCCTACAGGCGTGTACCTATCTGTATGTTAAGCAATTTAACATCCTTAGCATCGGGTTTTAACATCTTTGGCAACGTGAATAAACAACCATTGATTCATCGCAAGTCAAATGTTTATTAAGAAAGAAACAAGTCGGTGTAGAAAACAAATCAGATTCAAATAATTCAGAATAAAAGTAACTCATATTAGTTTTGAGATAATTATTGTTTATTGTAATAGGTTTTAATAGTGCAGTTAAAATGTGTTTTAGGTAAATTAATTTCATTTTCCTCGCATTCCATCAAATGAAACTCTTCTTGGGTAATCATATTTACTGACGATCTGAGGTGTCGCCTCTGGAAATCGACGCGCCAACTTCCTCACTGAACGTCATTTCTTTAGTTATCTTTAACTTCAGGAGAATTATTTGTATCCATCTTTTTTCAAACCACGGTATACGAATATTGTTTAAATAAATATATCGCAAGCAATACCCCACAATATTAACATAACGCAACATGTGTAAATGTAACATGCCGCAACAAGAGAATTTATGTTTACTATCGCAGTAATATAAATTTTCGCAAAAATTGTGAGATTGACCGATAAAATGCTGAACACACCACAAAATGTTGCAGTGTTATTACTGCCTCGTCCAAATTAAAAATCTCGGCTCCGCTACGCTCCACCTCGATTTTTAACTTTTGGCCTCTGCGGTAATTACTCTCATAACATTTCTAGGTATGTTTATTGTCTGTTACTAAAGTTTTCTTATTTGCTTAATATGCAGATTCCATAATAATAATACATTATTATTATTGTTATAAAATGAAGAGCTAGGCGGTAATATTTCACGATATATCTTTTCGATTTCTCTCTGAGCTGGCTTTACTTAAATAATTATTGTTACGTTGCTGTAAATAAATCGATAATTCCCCTCCACATTAATATTACAGTTTTGTTTCTTCAGCATACTGGGCAGGATTGCTTAAAGAGACGTTTTGTTTCTACGCTCATGCCTCAGCCCACCCCACCTCACCCACTCTGTGCAGCGTGAAAAGATTTCGGCATGAGAGCCGTGTACCTGCCCGCCGACACTCTTGAATGGGATCAACAAATAAACAGGAAACTTGCTGCAGCTTATGACCTGACGGTTGCCTCCTCTGCTGTCACGACGTGCCAGGCACGGCTGTCTTGAAAGGTGTAAAAGAGACGCGGTTGCCAAATTACCAAAACAAGAATAAGTGCTCTCAGACATGAGTTGCAAGATAAACTAAAGACCCTGTATATCACTCAGTGTATACGTACGTATACGGGAAAGTAAAAATGAAAGGTGTTGTCCGGTATCGAATATGATACCGGACAACACCTTTTATTTATTTAAAATGACTTCTCCTTGGGGTATTTCCTTTGCCCACATATAAGATAAAGCATGATGCCAGTTCAACCAGTGTTAGATCGTGTACCTACCAAACAGATGCGTACGATGAGTTGACTACTAATAACATGCAAATACTACAAGTTAACTTTGATATCTGAGCTTTTCTTCCAAATGTTAATTGGCAAGAACTAACATTCAACTCATCACTATCCAAATTATGCATTTCATAACATTAATAAGAGAAAAGATTTTGGTGTGTCGCTAAGTACCACTAGTTTGAAGTTAGTATTCTGGTGAACCCCTTCTTCTGTTAGTTATGGTCGATTTGTTAGCCTTAATTAAATTGTGACATTTAATTCTGAACCTTAAGACACATGTGTTATCTCGCATGTATCCCACATTTCCGGTGCCTGATGATCATTTCAATCAGGCACGGAGTAACGAGATAAACCCATCTCTCTGCCCGGAGAGAGGGAGAGTGAAGAACTGCAAACAGTTCTTGTCCTGCTGCTAAAAGTACTACTCAGGCACGAGATTGGAATTGATCGCAGGAAACTACAAAAACCATATACGCGAGCCTTCCCGGCGCCCTGGTTCATTACTGTGTGGATGGTGATGGGTGACTTATGATAAGATAACAGAGGGCCTTAGGCTTTCACCCTTCTCAGACGTGCGTTCTTCCGTAAAAAATGAACAATTACTTATTTACTTATTTATTTTCGATTATCCCACCGTAAGGTACACATAGTGTTTGTCAGTCCCTTTGTCAGTTGCCTTCGACGCTTGCCAAAGATTTGCTACAACAATATGAGATTGAATCATATGAACTGGTGATCGATCTATTGCTCGACTCTAGGAATGGGAGCGGGATAAAACGAAAATTAAAGGTAGGCACGCACTCCGCGATCCTTTGTATAAGGTAATGCTCCTCTGGCATCTCCCGGGGATTGGTCGCAGGGAAACAACTGAAACGATCCTTCAGATCCCCGCCTTGTCACAGAGTGGATGGCTGTGAGCTCCACTGCAGGAAGCATCAGAATTGAAGGCTCATTCACAATGAAAATGTTAACGCAGACGTGAGGGCATAAACATGTGCTTTTAACATGAACATCAACGTACCATTCACAAAGACCATCAACGTAAACGTGAATACGGTCACTTATCGACATAATGACCTGTCCACACAACAGATAGTTGGCCCTAAATTTCCACGTACTACAATCGAACGGCAGTAATCAAATTGCCACGAAAATGCGGGAATGTCAATGATTCCGAATGCAACGATCGCGATAAGGGATTCTGAAGCGCGTTTCATCAGTTTTGATGGTGAAATGCAATTTATGCTCTTACAAACTACGTTGGTCTCTCTAACGACAATGCAAGACGTTCTTTGTCCGTTGCTGCGTATACCATAGTGTATTGTTCTCGAATCAAATGTAAACGTAAAAGTGAAATGTCTGCAAACTTTTAAGTCCATGTCATTTGTTTATGTTTATGGTTAAGTTCACCTTAATAGTTTCACCGAATAATTTCATCTTAATAGAGTCAGCTCATTATGCATTCACGTGCTGTTTACATTTACAGTGAATGAGCATTGACGCTTTGAAAGAAACGTGAGATCTGGCACGCTAGTACTTCTGTAGAGATGTCTGTCATTCCTAAAGCTCTCCATTAAATGTCTATCATCAATTCGTGATCTACACGTACTTCTACGTAGAATAATGTAAACTTATCCTTCTAACTTCTGTTAATACTATTCTATTAGGCATTCGCCAATTTTTATCGTATGGAGCCACGCACAGGGCAACTGCATTCAGACCAATGTTATGCAAAATAATTGATGGAAAATATTCTCGTACAATATATCCACTTCTTTGATATTTCAAAGAACTATTGTGTAATTATCGTTGAAAGTTTACTTTCACTTTGCGAATCGTGACTGATATTGACAGTAGTCACTGGAAGATCAAGAGTTTTTAGAACAATGTGTTCTAAAAGTACTTATTACGAAACAATAGTCGTTAATATTGGCCAGGGATGATCAGAAACATGTGTTGTAATACCTCTTTAAAGTTACTCTTAAGATAAATAAATCAGTTAAAAAGTTCGTTGTTTGTTTTGTTTGTTTTTTATTTCATCTTGGCTAAATATTCTTATGTATTACTTTGAATCTATACAAGTGTAGACAATATTAAGTGAAGTAATTTAAAACATGAGCAATAGATGGAAGCACCATGTGTTCAGAGAGGATAGGAAAGAAAATACTGTCATGAGTTATCTTGTAACTGACTGAGGAAATCCACAGAGGAGAAGTCATCAAATGGATTTAAAATTATGATTCTGACTCAAACAACCTATAAAGGTCTTATTTATCGTGACTTGGATATGTGTGAGTAATTTCTGCTGAGACTGAAAGACAGACAGCCTGAAAGGCCGGCAGCCTGAAACGCCGGCAGCCTGAAAGGCCGACAGCCTGAAAGGCCGACAGCCTGAAAGGCCGACAGCCTGAAAGGCCGACAGCCTGAAAGGCCGACAGCCTGAAAGGCAAACAGCCTGAAAGGCAAACAGCCTGAAAGGCAGACAGATTGGAAGGCAGACAGACTGAAAGGCAGACAGACTGAAAGGCAGACAGACTGAAAGGCAGACAGACTGAAAGGCAAACAGACTGAGAGAAAGACTGAAAGACAGGTAGACAGTCTTTCAGGTACGAACTACATCTCCTCGCCACACGTATCATTCTTAACCATCTTTGCAACAGCACTGTTACAGCTTAATCCTGACGTACTCTCTGAATCTGAATCAGTGAAATTGTCACTGGTTCAATCAGTGAGAGCCGAAGCCACTGATATCTTCAGTCGAAGTGAGTAGTTTCGCTGATAATCAGCGAATATGCGAACCTTTTCATAATGACCGCCAGCGTTTCGTGCCGCGCGACATCCCTTACTGATCGTTCAGTTGATCACGTGCTGCTGTTGTCACTGTTTCGCTGATGCAAACAGTGAAGTTTCACTGATTCAAAAAGTGGACCTGATTTTCACTGATTTGTTCAGTTCAATTCACTGATTGTCAGTGGCAGGGTTATAACTGACACTATCAGTGAAGAGTCACTGTCAATCAGTAGTTTTTCACTGACTCAGACTGAGAGAGTATGTGCTAAGTTACAGCGCAAAAAAATTCAAACAAGAGTTTTATAAACCAAAATTCGAGATCGAGTTCTTGAGGTGATTCCATTACTTTTTCCTCTCTGTACTGTTATATAGGGAGGGAGAAAGAATTACAGCTGAAGAATAGTAGGAATATGGTAGAGAGAATAAAAAATTAAAGATAAAAAAGAAAAAAGTAATAGAACTACGAATGACTGCTGTGCAAGCTCACCTGGAAGCGCGTGGCGGCGGTGGGCGAGCCTCCGCCGACCGCAGGGCACTGGTCGGCGTCCGCGCCGCCGCCGGCCGCCGCCGCCGCCGCAGGGGAGATGGCGTCGCGAATGAACTCGATGCTCTGCTGCAGCGCGACGGGCGCGTACCAGCACGAGTCGCGGATCTCCACGCCCAGCGTCACGTTGGGCAGGATGTTGGGGTCGGCGTTGATGCGGTCCAGGGTGAGGAAGGTGACCTCGACGCGCTGGATGCCGTACATCTCGCGCACCTCGCCGCACACCAGCGTGTTGGCCGCGCGCTTCTGCTTGGGCTGGTGGTGGATGGAGAAGAGCGCGCCGATCAGGAAGTCGCCCGGCAGCAGGGCCGAGACGCGCTCCTGCGTCTCCGAGGAGCTTTCCGAAGAGGACGACGAAGTCGACGGGGTGGCCGCCGCTGCCGCCATGCCAGCAGAAGCACTCAACACCTGGGGTACAGGAAATGCGCAGAAAGGTATTATAATACCTGAATATTGTGTGATTAGTGTTAACGACCGCGTCAACTGCTAACGTTATTAGTCCCGTGAGTGTAGTGCAAGTTTCTTTTTCTGGTGGGAGGGAGCGATAGTGGCAATATCAGACGTCCACGTACAAGTCGGCATGTAGGGTTTTCCCCAACCACGGTATCTCCCAGTAGCAGGGCACCGCGCCAGTCGAAACAAGCTCTAATTTTCCGAATTGTCTCCCGTCATAGTGTGGTAGTGTAGTGCATGGAAATGAAAGTGTGTATAAGGTAAGGATAGGACAAAGAAGAGGAAGCGAAAAGCATACGTGGTCCGTGGCCTATTCATTAGGGTACTGCTCCCGGCATTCGCCTTCTGCTAATCGTAGAAATCACAAAAAACTACCGATCGAAGCAACTGGCCGCTAGAATCCTCCTCGAAACAGCAGGTGAATTCAACCCAGTTATGTAGCTAGTGTCGAATTCCTAGGACCTCCCAGTCCGAGGCACTGCAATGACATTAATTGATTCCCTAAGCCACCCAAGCCGGTAAAAGATGAAGAGTATAGACGATGATAGTGAATACAACCATCATTAGAACGGTTTTCAATTTTTAAAAAATTGTCCTCTTTTCTTCTATTATACCCTACAAATCTTCAAAAATGAGTCGTCATTAGAGACAACTAGTGGCCAGCAGCAGAAAAAATACTGCCTTCATTCTTTCACTTACATCTATTGTATTTATGGTTTACTTTTTCCCAGCCGAAAGCTTCACTTTGAATAAAAATATTAAATTCACAGAAAATCAAAATCACTAATTTTACCGTGGAATAATTTTTCTGTCTCTGTTCTTTCAATTTAATTTCGTGTATAGAATTCGAGTTACAGCTCAGAGACTACCCATACCAACTGAGGTGAAACCGTCGCACGGGCTCTTAACTCCTAAGGCTGTTCGAAAGGTTAACTGTCTCCCTAGCTGAAGTGGTTATTGCCACTGAACATGAGATCCGTGTTCGATTCCCGGAAGGGGCAGTCAAGTTTTTGAACAATCAATCATTACTTCAGTTGTTGTTGTTGTTGTTGTTCTTCTTCTTCTTCTTCTTCTTATTATTATTATTATTATTATTATTATTATTTTATTTTTATTATTATCCCTTAATATCACGACTAATTATGTCATGTGTCAACTGAATATAAAATCTACTCCTGGTTGCCACCAGCTATCTAAGGAGCAGATCTAGGGATGTCGGTGCTTCTACAATACTTTGATCAAAATGTGGGCTGTTCCAAATAAAGCTATTTCTTGCACTTCCCAGTCTTTTGAATTACCTGGGAGTTTAGATAAGTTCTTACACAAAGTTTGTGGAACAAATCCCAGAGCTCTCATAACTATCGGGACGACCTGTACTTTTACGCCCCACATTCGGCTGATCTCGATTTCCAAACTCTTGTATTTAAGACGTTTCTCTGCCTATCGTACGATCAGTTTGAATTTGTTGATCGTACAATATTGTACACAATCCAACAGACGTCACCGGTTTTGGTGAGTGTTCGTACCACTTGGGGCATGCGTTTGGAACTTCGAGGGCGGTGCAGATCAGTCAGTGGAGGTAGCTACACACCCTGTCGTGTCTTTTCAAGTATGCGGTCTTTGCTAGGATTGGACAAGTTGAGACAATATGATCAATGGTTTCAACATATTCCTGGCGAAATGCGGCATTTATCATCTTGGGAAATTTTGAGAACCGCTTTATCACAATGTCGTGATGCCTGATCTTGGGCATCGTCAAGGCCTGATCTTGGGCAGCTATTACAAGTTCTTCTGATGCTGGCTACATTCTTCCTCTTTTAAGCTACGTAAATGATTGATCTTTATTGATCTGTGCTCTGTCCATTCGTTTCAAATATTGTCCGCTTGTCTCTCCACGATTTCTTTAACATTTTTTGTGTCTCAAATTTCATGTTAAGTAGCATCAGAAGTTCAGTCTCTCTGTCATTCTGCGTGTCTTGCATAGTTTTCTTTGAAATGTTTCTTCCTGCACTAACAATGCCTCTGTTTCCAATTTTTTATTATTATTATTAACTTAAATCTCGGAAATCGTCCGGTTTATCTCAGGTGTGCGGGGCCAACATTGGTAAACCACACACTTGGTTACAGCTCATGGTAAATTCATCACGGTGCGAACTATTCAGCATGCTTCAAAGATGACAGATTTTTGAGATTTAAGGATTATTGAATTAGGGTTTAGTTGTAATTTTTGTGTATACATTTTCGAGTTTTTATTTACCAGACCAGTTACTGTGAAGACAAATGGTATAACCTCAACAGAATTAAGACGATATATTTCTCTGTATTCTATTGCCAAGGGGGTGTATTTGGTGCTTTTTTACCTTTCTGTCTTATCAATGTTGTGATCTGATGGATGAGTGATATCAATAAAGAAGGCCTTTTTCTCTGTTAAGTCGTGAATTACAATATCTGGTCTATTAACTGCAATGGTTTCGTCCGTGTGTATTTGGATATCATAGTACATCCTGTCATTTTTGTTTTCCAATACTAGCTTGGCTTTGTACACATTGTATGGGCATATGGTGTCAGGTGAAACTAGTCCATATTTAACTGCAAGGGCTTGATGGATGATGTTTGCTGTTTGATCGTGTCGGCAATGGTATTCTGTGTTTCCCAAGTTTGTGCATTACGTTATTATGTGGTCTAATGTTTCTGGTGCTTGATGACATACCTTACATTCATCTCGGACGTCTTTTTTTTCAATACATTTTTGTAGTTGTTGGTAGCAATCACTTGATCTTGGATGGCATGGAGAAATCCCTCAGTCCCCCCAAATAGAGACCCATCCCGAAGTCAACGCATCAAGGGGTCTTCATCTGCATTTTCCAGGGAATGGGGAAATCTACCGTGAAGACTTTTGGACTTCCATGAATGCATTCTGTCATCAATGGTGGTTACATTCGATAATTGTCTTTATCCTCCAAATTAAGCAGAGAATACCCTTTGTCATAAATGGAAATTACTTTGCGTATCTTTGATAGTTCAGATAAAGTATTTTTTTAATGCTGTCACTTGTTTATTGCACAAGCTTTTAAGGTCTAAATCCTCTTCCTTCTCGATTTCTGGGAATATACAATCGTACCACTGCACATTTTCGATGGTTGATTCTGAATTTCGTGAGCATTGTGCGTACTAGGATATTTAGATGTTTCAGATCAATTTGTGACCAATGTATTACGCAGAAGGAATACGTCAATAGCAGGATACACCATGAGTTAATGGTTTTAATTTTTGTTAGCAAAGAGCTCTGTTTTTCGCATTTTGTGAAGGCAAGATTTAAACATTTTCTCTATGTGTTGTTTGATTTATTTTATGTCAATTAATATTTTCATGAATCCCAAATATTTATACATATGCTCTGGGTCCACTGGCTGGAATGTTATGTCATCCAAATTGGCCTCTACCGAGCTTAATTCTTGGACTACGCCTCTCATCACAGTAAGTGTAGAACACTTTTCTACACCAAAGCACATATTTATATCCTTACTGAATTGTGATGTAATGTTCAGTAGGCTTGTCAGTTCATTGTTATTGCTAGTATAGAGCTTTAAATCGTCCATGTAGAACAGATGTTAACGGTGTATAGTGCCTTCCCTTTATTTTTCATTTGAAACCCCTTACCAGATTCGTTCAACATTGAGGTTAACAGCTAAACAATACCACATGGGGCTCAAGGTGTCACCCTGGAAAATTCCACATCTGATTGGTATTACGTTCGACATTGTTACAGTATTTCCATCTCAGATAACAAGACGTGTAGGGGAAGGTCGGGTGATATCGGACAGCGGGTGGTATCGGACAATAGTAGTTTAGGGAACTGGGCAAAGGTGGTAGCGCGTGTCACACTGTCACTATGTTCCTGGACACGAATTAGCTTTGCATACGCCGTATGAGTTGAGTACATCAATCAGTTTGGTTATTGCGACACGCATTGCGTTTTTTTATGCTGCCCAGTGAACGAAGATAACTTTGGAGCTTTGAAACTTTTCTTATGATAAGTTTAAAAACATTGTGCGACTAGTATACTTACTATAAAGCATACTGCGACTAGTATGCTTACTTAGGTGTATTTGTTATGTTACAGCAGTACAAGGGTGTTTGTACAATTTATATCCGTGTTGTATTCTTCTGAAGGATGAGGGACGTTCGGGTGGTATTAGACAAGTAGAATCAGGTGGTATTGGACAGTTACTTTTTCGCCTTCTCTTCACTTTTCCGAATTTCTTGTGTGTAGATTGTTAGGAGGTAATATTCGAACACTAATGTGGATTTTGTCCGTGTTTCAGGAAACTATGGTTAAATTTGAGGGAAATGGGAAGAAATAATAGGAAGATAGCCATTATGAAGGTCAATTCAAAAGAAATACCCTTCAAAAATGATAGTTGTGAAGCTAAAATTGAACATTATAGTTGAGTTTTTGTTTTTTAATTCAAGAATGTTCTTTTCCCATGTAACCAAATACTCATTTTTCTTTGTATTAAGCAATGAAATATTTGTCTCAATAGTGAGCGTATCTTCGATGAATTGCTGTAAAATAAACTCCATTAAAATTATTTTACCATTATTTACTTAATTGCCCGATACCACCCTCCACGTTTCAGACATGTAAATTGTCAACAATTTTAACTATCCCCAAATAATCATATTATTTTATTTTCAAACCACACGGCTTTGATAGAGTGTGTGAGTAAGAGATTGAAGTTTCATATTCTGAATATTATGAATAATGTTAACTAATCTTCATTAAGAAATCATACTTAAAGCTGAGGTGGCCGATACCACCGGACCTTCCCCTACACCAACCTTCCATGAGATATTTCAGAAGGCGGATAATTTTTGGATGTACATTTCTAGAACTTTCAGTAACCAACTGTGTGGTACTGAGTCGTGAGCCTTCTGGTAATCGATCCATGCAACTGATATATTTCTTTTCTATATTCTTTTCACTATCCACTATAAGCTGTTCTTTGCAACCTTTGGATCCCTTACTGCAGTCCTTCTGTTCGTCAGCGATGATATTCTCAGATGTAACATATTCAAATATTTTTGTGCCATCAAAGAAGATACTATTTTGTTTATTCTATTTAGGCATGTGATTGGCCTACATTGGTTTGGTTTTCGGGTTCCATTTTGTTTACGTTTTAGATATGTGAGCCCTTGAGTGATGAACATGGGTACTTCAGAGGGGTTGTTAAGAACATGTTATTATATCAGCTAATAGTGCAGTAAGATATTTCCACCAGAAATTATGAATACTGTCTGGTCTTGCAGCTTTCCAGATGTGTAATTTTTTCATTGTTTGACTTACTTCTTGAGGGGATACTGTTGGGTTTTCCATAAGAGAGTTACATTCTGCCTTTTGATTTTCAATCCACATTGCCTCAGTGTTATTTTCTATGGATTTGCTCCATATTTCCCATTGCTCCATATTTCCCATACCCCCCCCAATATTCTTCCATTTCATTTAATTCAGGGTGATTTCCTTCGGTATTTATTTCAGTGAGACCAGTTGTAAAACTGTTTTCATTGAGGCAAAATTTTCTATTGTCTGATGTCCGTTTATTTGATATGTTATATCGTCTTAGCCTCTTACCAGGGGCTGCAATTTACTGTTTCAGTGAATTGATATGTTTGTCAAGTTTCTTCTTCAGAATCAGGATCCCCAGTCCTGATCTTAGGACTTATGGAAGATGTGAAGAATTCTATCCCTCAGCTCTTGTTTGCACTGATTACGTTTTTCCTTCCATATCCGTAGCCTTGCAATGTCACTACTAAACTGTTTGATTTTAATTTCAATCCGTAATTTCCTTTTAGAATCTTTTGGTTTTTATTTTGCTCTGTGATTGGTAGGTGATATTTTGAGCTGTTTGAAAAGTTTTTGCGGAACAATATACATACACTTGAACAGGTTCCAATGACAATATTTTTTGGTGCTAAGTATTCTGTGGGCTATTTCAAGATGTCGGGATTGCGTGTAGTTTTGGTCTCATTTGGGTGTAGTTTTTGTAGTAGAGGTTGGCGAAGATTTGGACCTGTTCCAGAGTATAATAAAATATTTCTTTTCAAATCTTCCTCTATGATTTTCTGTATTAATTCTTGTGGCATTAACTGGTTTGTACTTGTTTGTGTAATAGGACTTTCAGGTATTTCTCCTTTATTATTATTATTATTATTATTATTATTATTATTATCTCCTTTATTATTATTATTAACTAAAAATAGTGTTTCTACTACTCATTCTTATTTCCAAAGCATGCTCCTTTTCTATTGGTTCTGGGAATGCGCATTGAGGTTAAGTGGTTTTCGGGAAGGAAGGAGGAAAGGTGAAGGAAGCCAATCTGGTTAGACTACGTTTTCCTTTGATGCGTGAGAGTGCTACAAACACTGCAACTCAAGATATATGTCTGCGAAATTCTTTAAGATGTTTTCTTCTCGTCAAATTTAGAACGGTGAAAATCTTGTCTCTTAAAAAAATTTGACATCTAAAACTTTGCTCCTGAATCGCATTAATTGTCTTCATGAACCGAATTGTACAGAATTGCTAGATTTGATACAAACAATTGTGAAAACCTTAATGCCTAATAATTCATAATTACGTATTTTCAAGTACTCAATTCGTGTGCTAAGTTTTTTATTGCGTTTATGAAATAATCAATCATGTTGTATTAACTTGACCGAGAATTATGATACTGACGAGATTTTTAATGAAAACTTTCTTGATAAGATAGTAGAAGCTCACATATCTGGCGTTCGATTATCCTAGATACCAATTATCCGCAGTGAATGGTACACGATATCCGAGTGAAACAAAATGGGGAAAAATGGATCAGTTGAACAAATCATTCAGTTTCAATGATTTTACTTTTTCGCATACAATTTGGCGTATAAAATAAATAGTATTGTAATCCTATAGCAAAAAGAGGTGACTTTTCTAAAACAAAAACTTAGTCGGTCCCTAATACTGAAAAAAATTAATAATTCATGGTTTGTAGAAATATTAAATTACTTCCTTTAATATGTTGTTTGGCAAATTCTTTGTTTTTTGAGATCTTGGTATCGAAAATTTGATTTAAGAGTAAACGTTTGTTTGTTTGTCTGCTTGTAAAGAACGGTAATGGTTCATTCATAGGCAGGATTCTGATCAAAATTGATATTACTCAAACGATTAGGCAGATGTCACGACTCCTTGAATATCAAACGGATATTTTCATTTTGTGGGTTACTTTATAAGAAGCCTCAGAGGCAATTACACATTTTTTCTCAAAAATTACTTAAAATTGTGTTTTTTTTTCTCGGATAGAGCAAAGAAGGATTATAAAAATCGTACATTGTTCGATTTTGTTGAATTCCTCGAATTTTCAAAAAATTTCAAAAGATAATGTAATGTACAATGTTTTGAAGTACCAGTATTATTCGCGTTATTTTGGGTGAAAGAATGACAAAGTTAAAAATAATAAAAACCAATCTTTCTCAAATCTGCACACTTTTTCTTATTTTTATTCGAACTCAAAATTCGCCTTAAAACTGCATTTTTGAAAATACAAAATTTTCAATTTCTTTTAAGTATTGAAAAGATTATTATGCCAACTCACGGTTATTCAGGTAGCATAACTCATGGGAAGACGGTTATGCTACCTGCTTGGCAAACATAGGTTCCAGAGTTTGAGTTTTGCAATATTTTTGCGGTTGGAAATACTTTTGCGGGTTCAAGTAGTATTGAAATATTACGCAAGTAGTACAAATAATACAAGAAAGTACGTGCTGTCTTAGCACCTCCAGTTTTTAAATTTAAAAAGTATTGACGATATTTTTCAAAGGCCATCAATAGATTAAACGAATTTTACTGAAATAAAGTCCGTAGTCAGTTTTGAAATTCATGACTTTTTTAACTTTAAAAACCTTACGGCGACGGTTCAAGAGTTGCGGAGGGAGGTTGCAGTTCAATTTTAACGTAAGCCGTTGTGAAGAGGACGCTCATATTTTAGGGAAAATTCATCCACATTGAAAATTGTGGAGCTGATGCTCATTAATCGTTCCATTCAAAAAAGCTTTAAGATACTTGTTTTATTAGAAACAATGTATACTAATATCTTCATATTTTTCTTCGTTAACCTGCAAATTATCACATTTTTAACCTTCACTAAAACTATTTCAATTATTCAGCATTTTTCGATTTCAATGGACTTCTTCCTTGCTTGATATTACCCGTGATATTGGAAGTATTACCCTTGATATTGAATGTCACTTTGCATTTTTTAATGAATTATCCACACGGCATATTTCAATTTTGATTGATCCTCTTAAATCTCAAGTTTTCATTCTTCACTACATTTTCATTGATTCCATGCATACATATTCTTGTGTGATGAAAAATGTTTCTGCATATTTTTAATATAATCCACAATGTGGTAGAGGATGTATCTGCTGGCTGTGCGAGTTTATTAAATATCGAATTGAAAGGGATGGTTTTTAAGAATATTCTGGGCAAGTCACTTTGAATTTTCATTTGCAGGAACGTAACACTGTATCCACCAATATTTTTCTTAAAAATTAGATTCTACTCCCTTGATAGATAAACCGGGTGTACCATTTAAAACTGGTTTGGAGAATATCTTGAAAAGTGCGCGCATCGGATCAAGGAAAGTGGGTAATGAAAGTTTGTATCAACGGAGACCATCAAATGATGCCAATCTTAACCCCCACCCCTATTCGTCGTGGGTGAGGACGAGAAAAAAAAATGGGAACCCCCGTTTCTTATTGCATTCAAATTCTCCGGGAAAAAATATGTACACTACGTAGGTAAATGTCCTGCAAAGCGTCTTTGCATATTTCAGATAATTTATGTAAAACACTCGATTTTTTCAAAAACTGCAAACCTCATATTAAATTTCTGTTGTTGTTTTTTTTTCATTGCAAAGAACGTACAATCCTGAATTGTATTGTATTCTCCTAATTAGAGTAAATGATTACATACAAATTACTACCATACTTCTGTTTCATTTCAAAACATTTAACCCTTGTTACTTGCTCTATGTTTTGTCACACAGGGGTTTTGTCACACAGGTCTTTTACCCTCTAAGGATACTTCATCACACACTCTAGTTGCTCTGATGGCCAGAGTTTTCAAAATACACCCTTTTAGTTGCCAGGTGATGGTGAGGGCCGGCATGCAGGTAGGGGTTGGTATGAGTCGGTTTAGTACCTGTTACTATAGTATGTATGCTTGGGACACGGGAGTCATAATTTATTTGCCTCTGGTGTTGGAGAAGCTAGCAATCCAGCACTTTTAACAGCTAGGTATGCCAGCAAAGCAATATGCCACAATAGCAGCCGTCATTGGTGGCTAGCATAGTCGTGCGCACAGAGGGGTGCAGGAGACCGTGACACCGAAGAATTTTTTGAAAGTGAGGCCCGTAGTCAGTACGTAATAAAACATATTGGTCATAAAATACGAATGTGTTAGTAGTGATAAGCGTATCCTCCTTATTTTACGACAATCATTTATTTAAGACAATATAGAGGATACGCTTTTTATTCCTAGTATCAATAATATCGACAATCAGAGAGTGGATTTTCCCCGTCTGCAATTTCTATATGAATGTGTTAATATAATAAAATATATTGTTATCGTACCTATATTATTGACAAGGCTATAAAATTTCAAAAAAATCGGAGTTTTATTCAGTTGTAAAAGTCAACCCTTGCAGTACTGTAGTCATTAACTCGTGTCTCTTTATTTTTCAATAATTAATATGAAGTTTTACGTTTATTTTTAATCTTAGCAAAAAAAAGAACATAAATGCTCAACATTACAATAGAATCGAAGAGTTTGAAAGTATAACCATTTAGATACTTTCGAATCTACAATTGAAAGGTGGCCAATTCGGACTCCATTATTCCTCTCGAAACCCTTTAAAAAACCCGAAAACATCACAAATTGCTCGAAAACAGTTGAAAATGCTCTAAAGCATACAGACGTACTCCGACAAAAATGCGGCCAAGTGAGAGACAATTCCTTATACAACTGCTTTAATTATTCAAAAGATTCGCTGAAAATTTTTCTTCACGTAAAATGTTATTATGCATAAGTAAATAAGAAAATAAGTGAATAAGGGGGTTCATAAAAATGATTTCCCGTCTCTTATCTTAGTCTGCGTACGCCTATGGAACCGGGAGAGGTGGCTCAGAGCCGGACAACACCATGCTGTACGCTAACAAACGACCGCCACGGACCGCTCTCGATCTCTCCTTCCACTTCCTTGTCCTATCCTCACCCCTTATTGACACACACTTACATTCACGTGCACTACACTATCACCCAAGGGAGACCAGTCGGGAGCTAAGTGTTAGAGCTTGTTCCGGCTGGGGCGGTCCCCGCTGATGGGAGATACCTGTATGGGGAAAACCTCGCACGCGACGAGTATGTCTGCGCCGGATCCAGCGGGGGAAGATCACCGCCAACGCCTGCGCTAAAACCGCACTACACTTACGTGACTAATAGACTTAGCAGTTGACGCACCTAGAATCACAAATCAAAACAAGAACCGGTGGTGACTCGGCAGAACACATGAATGGGAGGCCAAGGGACCCACCTGCAGAGCGACCGCCAGGAGCAGCAGCAGCGCAGCCGCGGACCGAGGCACGGCCGTCGTCCCCCGCGTCATGACGTCACCGCCATCGCCGCACGCGCCCCGCCGCTCCTCTTCCTTTTCCCGCTGCTCCGTCTCCGCCGGCGCCCGCGACGGCCGCGTGCACACTGGTATGCGGATCGCCGACAGCGCCACTCGGCTGCACCGCACCGCACTGAATACGTCGCTTGTCTCGCCTCTAACACTACCAAATCTATAGATTTTGTGTGTGTGCACTAACACTCGCTCTGTGAACTAGCGTAATTCTTGTTACACTGTTGTCGAGCTTTGGAAAATATCACTAGATTCGCGAACTAGAGCAATTCGTGTTACACTTCGATCAAACTTGTGCGATCCTCTTATTGAACGAATACGACAAATGAACTGTGCGCACTGAGTTGAGCAATAAGCACGTGTAAAATAATTATTTATACTGACATCTTGAGAAAGAAGACGATGAATGATTATTTATGATTCCATTGATACGTAATTCCTGAACACACGCAGAGTTCTGGATTTTGGTACCCAAGATTTGCAAACAACTTGCACACGCGATGTATATATCTCTCACTAAGGTACACCACCAACTGACTGCTTCTCTTGGCTGAAACTCTAGGCACAATCTCTTGATCTGTGGTTGTTGCTTTTGATTCCCGTGAAATGCACTGACTGGAAGAGCACACGCTGATACTTCCTGTTACCTAACCACACAGCTGTGACTCACTTCTCAATAATTTGATGAGTAGGCAATAACTTCCGTTGTTTAGAAAAAATATTGGCACGTAAAATAAACTCACTCTTTTTTACTTATTTTAAAACTTTGGCATTAAAACTGATATTCGGCAATTGAATCGCGACTCACAAGGATGTAAACTTTACAATGATACACTAAATGTTCTGACTTTGACTTTCTTTCAGGAGATCTTCTCACTTCCGCTTCTCGCGATAATACTTTTCCTCTTACGCAACACAGGAAGACTCTTAGATTAGTGAACACATGACGTGATCTTACATCTAGTACAACGAACGTTGGCTATCTCTTCTTACCCGTAGTCAAGGACTAGATAATGAAATAAACATGGGGGAGAATATTTTTCAATCGTTCTCGGCTCTTTCAAGGATTACAGCTGGATACGGGAAACTAATATCCACAGCTTTTGATTGACTTTGTTATTTGCAACCGACGAGATTTGTCGTTAAGTTTTTTCTGTGTTAGAATTAAACCCTCATTTAGTAGACCGCCGGAATGTTTCTCACTTGTAATCAAAACACCCTCTGCTGTTCTTCCTCTAATGACTTGAGTGAGAGGGCACACTGACATACACATTCTTGCACATAACCACAAACAAATACATATCCTCTAAAGGCGTCATGTAGCCTTTGAATCTTCCTAGAACCAGACGCACCCACCAGACACTCCAGTGCACGCTGGGAACTTTAAAAACTCGATCGTCTTTCGCAAAATTGCGTTGTGTCAGAACCCTTTTCCACCAGCCATGAAGTTTATGAAGGCGCCTGAAGGAAGTAAGTGGAATACTTCGCTAACTTTTATTTAAATTGTTCACAGCTGCGCTTTTCTTTCCGGCTTCTCAGACGTCGTTTGAGGGCGGCTGCATTTGCCTGGAACACTACACAAAGCGTGAAGATGTCTATGTCAGGCTTTTACAGCGTACTTCGGCACCGCAGAAACGCACTCGTGAAATTATTTCATTTTCTCTCCGAACCCTTTTTTTACCTTTGATGATTTTCTTTCACTGTTGTGTACACGCTTTCAACAATCCATGGTAACATTTAAGTCAATACACTAAAGTCATTCCCATGATCACTCCGAATCTGAATGACCTTTCCTGTTGTCTCTCGTTAACGTATATGTCCAAAGCAATAAAATGTATCGGGTACCTAACTTTGGACTAAGGCACGCTAATCTACATTGACGTACTTCTCACAACTTAAAAAATAGTATATATTTCCGTAATATAAAAGTGACGTAAGAAATTATGTTATCTCATTTTTTACTAATAAACGTTTCGTACGTCACAACGGGAAATTCGCCGTCACGATTACGATGCAACGACAGCTCACGCGGAATCTCTTGTAACGCGGGTCGTTTCGCTCTAAATATTTAAATGCAGTCGCACACACAGACACGAACACTATCACAGTTGGAACAATGCAGCGTCATCCCCAAAGCCTGCTGTGGTCACCTCTCACCACGCGTGTGCAATTTCATTCACACCGTTTCACGCAACGATCACAAGCTTGAGCACGCTCACTCGACACGTCACTCACGACGTAGATTTCCCATTCTCAACGTCAAAGCGTAGAAAGCAGTCACAGTCACGCCAGCTGTCACGGCCACGACGCTCACCCCCACGCCGCCGCGTCACCCGCGCGTGAGCCCCTTCATCGCCGCGCAGACGAACGCGCGTCCCACGCGACCAGCACGCGCGCGTCGGCACTGGCGAGCGGCTCGCGCGCCGCGGCCGTCACCACCGCTCGCGCTCCCACCACCACCACCGCCGCCGTCGCCGCCGCCGCCTCGCCGCCGCCACCGCCGCCGCCTCCGCTGCTTCTCGGTCGCGGCCACACAAGCGGACATTTCCGGACTCCCCGCAATCCGCCGCCGCCCGCGCGCGGGCGCTTATGAACTAGCGGCGCTCAAGCAGGAAATCCAAATCAACGCGCTCAGACGCTGCGGTTGCAGCGGTAATGTCGCTGGCGGGTCCGACCGCACTGGACGGGAACCGGACCGGAGGCTGGGAGTTCCCCGACGCCGACGCCGTCCCCGTGCATACGCCTTAGCGCCAGGCGGCGTCAAGGTTGCGTTCTCCGGTGGGTCGTTCACGGTAGCCGCGTTCCGTGATGCTGGCACGTCACGGGGTGTGCTGACGCAGGGATGTTGCTGCTGACGTTGCGGGAAAATCTGGAAGAAGAACACGGGAATTATGATACACAGTAGGGATTTTATTACTAAAGAGAAACTTCATCGCCGCAAAAACATTAAAATCAATGGAAATGACCTATTGGAGACGCTTTCGTGGCCTTACATTATTGGATAAAGTACCCAATGTTGACATAAACAATCAAATGGGTATTGATAATTATGTAATGTATTTGGTTGGGCTAAAAGATTGAAATGGTATCGCCGTACGCAAAGGATGACGGAAAGCCGATGGTCTATGAAAATTTGAAAATGATTACCTCAAAGAAACAAGAAGCCTAGCAGACCAATAAAAACAAAGGAAAATGAGTTAGAAAAGGCTATGAATGAACGAGATCAAGAGGAAAATTTGGAAGATGGAAGGACATGGCGACTGGGATGCGAGAAGCGGCGTCAGCTCTAAAGAACCTCGCCAAAACTGCTATTAGAAATTTCGTTCTACAACTGGGTGTATGTTGGTCGGTGATAGAACACAGAAATATTCTACAGTGACTAATGAAATTGATCACATGCATGATATGTTAGCAGAAATAAACAAAAGGGGGTATTTTAGGCAATTTAGTAAATTTGATAATCATTTTTATTATTTAGTTTTCAAATTAATCAAAATAAACTGATGTTCACACAGCATGGTTTTAATTCGTTTGAAACCAAATATACAAAACTATTAAATGTGCTATTTCCTGAATTTTAATAATTTTATTAGTAATTTGGTTTATTTAGTTCCAATTGAGTAAAAAACGAGATGAGCTTGTATTCCAAAACGTAGTGTGTGTTCAAAATAAACTCTCGATGTAATTAAACAGTAATATTGTTTTATTTCTGCCAATATTTTGTGTATGTTTAATGTCGAGTGACACTGAGTTTAAAATTAAATATTGCAAAGAAATTTGCAATATTATCCCACGACCACTACCTATCACATGCAAGTGACATACATGTCACTTGCACTTGTGCCAATAAGATAATAACGATTATCTTCAGTGCACATGAAACTTGCTCACCTTTGGTCACGAAATAAATATGCCGCCAAGGATAACAACGTTCTCAACCCTATTTTTCAACACGTACTCGAGGATAGTAACATTAGCGTTTCATTTTGTTGACAAATTGACTAGCGAGGAGATCAGAATAGATGTCTCTAAGTAAAATGAACAAAAATAAAGTAAATCAGAAATATTACTACCATCAAATTTTTATATATTTATAATTCAGTATCAAGTTAAATCCATATAAATGCTCTAAAACCATACTGGTGTAGTATATGCAAGTTATAAGACAAAATTCATAAATCCATATTGATTAATCACAGCGGGCACTGCATCTCCGATTGAAGAAGTTCATTTCAGTTGGCTTATCATATTAGGTCATTTTCACGAATGGAAAAGTTACAATGATGTACTTGTTTTTCTCACATTTTTATTATGCTAAATGGTACACATGGTTCAGTTTTAATATTGCAAACTATGTCACATGTTTTGATACTTACTATCTATTTTAAAATATTAAGCTAGTACTACTTTATACATTTTTTAGGGAGAGAGAACCTACTGATCATCTCAGAAAGAGACATCAAAATTTGCAAATTGAATATAAAAACATGTTTGAGAAATCTATTTTCTATTCTGGTGTAATTCCTGAGTGATTTGCCTATATTGTGTTGGGACAGATGTGGAATTTATGACATATTGTTATAAAAATTGTGGGATAACTTAGTGATATGGTGAATGATAGGTTTTATTTGAATCTCTTTATGGAGTTGTTTGTTTGTGATAAACCAGGGTGCATTGATTATTGTTCGCAGGAATGTATTCTGTATGACCTGTATTTTATGGATATTGATTTTTGCTGCATTAATCCAGATTGGGCTGGATAGAGCATTAGGGGTCTTATTATTGCTACGTATGAGTTTGGAATTTTCTATTGTTATTTCACTGTAGTTATTTATTAATGGCTTTAATTGGATTAGTTTTTATTTTTGTTTGTTGTTTTGATGTACTTGTATATGTGTATATCATTCACTGAAGAAAAATCACTGTAGCATTCGCTTCTAATATTTTAGACATAGTCAATTTGGTAAGAAAAACTTCCAGTAATAGAGTACTGGAAAATTTAATATTCGGTCAATGAGAGGAATACACGTTCAAAATTTAAAAGGTCGAAATCAACTGATGATTTTCTCTGGCACAAGTTTCTTATGAATTCAAGTGCACCCACTTGAATTAAGATAATTGCGCATAAACAATCACAGAACAATGCTTTAGCAAAACTTTGGGAGGGAGATAAAATTGTGGAGAACCTGCGAGAAGCGGGGCTGTGCTGATTATTTTACGGGGTGTTTTCTTTATAAGTTTGTCAGATTCTTTTGCGATTTTCGGGTTGGGCCTGGGGTGATCCCTGACCGTGTGACGCGACGTATGCGTGGAGAGGTTTATGCGGTTTGAAGTGATCCATTTAAGTGTTGTCAAGGTCAATGTAACCAGCTGAAGTCCATAGCACGAGCGCCACGACGAAATCGTCCCTCCGCGCAGTTCATTACCCCGCCACCAGACAACGCCATCCCTATTGTAAAATGGCGGGGTTACTAATAGTTCCCATACCCTTAACTAGTTGCGCAGAGAAGCTCCTGGCATGGCACGATGCCACAACGCGTGCCACTGCCATCAGTAGCAAACCTTGACACCACTGCGGAAGTGGGCGGGAACGTACCTGCGTGCATTCTTTATCACAGAAAAGAGTCGTTAATTTGGCGTTTGCCAGGTTCAAGGTTATTTTCTATTAATCGCGGATGCCAGAGGATGGAGCTTCGCCCTTGACTTGGATTTGCGCAAAAGAAGCGAATCAGTTTGTTGGCTTGCCTCGAAAGAAATATGGCTTTTAAATGCGTGATTTGCAGTTTTTCAAGAATTAGAATTGTTTTTTACTAGTCTTTTACTTTATCTCAAAAATCACTTACATTAAAAAAAACGCATTACTTAGCAGTCTAACCGCGCCGAAATGAAACATCAGTCTTTCTTTTCTCCTCTTTCTTCTATCCGCATTTGGATTAGTGAAGTCGAAATTATGTATTTCGATGCACACGATTAAATTAATTGTGCGCATCTCCACCGGAAAGACCGGAAAGCGGTACATGCTCTAAAGCAGCAGCCTGTTGCCGGTGCCAGTTTTAAAGCAAACAATTGGAGGTCCGCAAAGACGTGGTCATAATGAGCACTTTTTTCGCCTGCTGAATAATGAAGTTAAAGAAGGATTAATAATGTTGTTATGTTGAATAGAGGAATTTCATACTGATAAATGTTAAGTGATTTGCACAATATTGTACAAATACATTGTATTTTTTAAATAATTTTAAGGTTCTCGCAGATGGAAATAAAACCCGTAATTCAAATTCCGATGTCACTTCTCCAGCAGAGAGCGCTCCGCGGACTCGTCTGTTTTTCAGACTCGAAAGAGCTAACTGTTGATGACGATTCAAAACCTAAGATTGAAATTTCGTGAGCACATGATTTCCAAAATTATGATGGAAGTAATTTTGACAAAATAATTTCTATTCTACAAACTTCGTAAGAGTATTGCAAACGTCGCTATTGTATCAAAACATTGCATTTGCCAGCTTGACTCATTAGATACGTATCTTCAATAGTGTCTAACTACTTTCACATTTGAAGAAACACGTATAATTGGAATTTAAACAAATTTTATTTATTCCATTTTATTTTATGCATAATACTAGTAGTTTTAATTTTCTGGTTCTTTATTACGCGTACACTGAAATAAACATAAAGGACGCTATGTATTGTGATTTTTCTGCAAGTCAAGAGTTCTCTTACCCACGTGTCTTTATGTCATCCTCCCCATTCTCTAGGTTGATTCAAGAATAAAATAAGGATAAGAATACTAAGCTAGTAGGCTTAGTACAGAGTGTCGTGACCACTGTGCTAATGCATACTGATACCATGGTAATCAAAATTAATTTATATCGATTCCAAAACATTGAATTTGAAAAAGTTTTTATTAACTTGATATGCTAATAAAACACAATACAAAAATCTAAAGGTCGAATGCATCACGAGGAACCGATGACTTTAAAACGCGAAATTCGTATAAAGAGACGAATAGATGGTGTTGAGAAAACAAATAGGTATGATGAAAGGGTACTTCTATCATACAAGTAATGAAAGAGAACCTGGGGAGGAGTGAATGAAATGGTAGCTTGGCGTATTCTATTCAAAGTTCACCCACTTGTGAAGATGCCCCTTGCAAAAATTCCAAACATCTTTTTTTATTTATTTATTTAGAGTTACATCAACCATAGGGTTATTAGAGTTCACATTACAATTTGCTTTACATTGATGTTGTTCGGTTAAATTGTATTTTCCTTACTTATCTTATACAGGAGTTAGCAATAACTCACGTGGACAACTGAAAATTTGTCGTCAACGTGAACAAACCTTGATTTGAATAGCCTGTTTGTCGAACTACTAGACGACCGTCCACAACTCCGTGAAATGACGTCATCAACTTCCGCTCCTGTCTACGCCCTTCTCCATTTCCGCTGCGCCATCCAACGAGGAAGACGCGGTGAGCACGAGAGCTTCACCCGAGCACTGAGGCGGCGCCTCAGTGCTCTCTGTCAAGCGTACAGTGCAGGAGCAAAATCACCGACCACTTATCTTCATGCAATCCTCACTCAAGGTTACCTCAAACGTTGCAATATAAAACACTGTGCATTATATCCCGAATTAGTTACATTCCACTGACACACGTACTTATTCATGTGGAAAAAGAGTAAAACGATATATTTCCGCGAGTTGCAATGTATATTCTTTATCTATATTGTGACGTACCGACTGCTCGGGGTCAATCGTGACTTACCCGTGAAGTGGCACGGTACAATAAATTTGTTTGTTTCAGGCAGGGCTCGGGATCTTTTTCGCGAATGTGGACCCTGGGATGTTCGGGGTACAATAAATACGTACAGTTTATTATACAACAACAGTTTGATGTTTATTCATCTAATATCACTATTACACTTTCGAACACTGATCCCCTATGCAATGATTACTATGTTTTGGTACCAAAACTTAATACCTTCAATGCTAGCATCATACCTGTTACCACCTGAGTCACGTCGCTTCGTTGGGGCCCGGCGCCGATGGTGGCGGCGGCTTCGGCTCCCGTCGCGTGGTCCCGGAGCCGTTCGGCCCCCAGCCGGAGATGAGTAGGCAAGTGTTCGCCCCTCACGCTGCTCCACGCGTATCTTCTACACTAGTGCATCTAATTAACTTATGCTTGTCCTGACAGTCTGAACTCCAGATTTGGGTTGTAACTGATTATGCTAAACACTTTACACTATATTACTCTCTGAATCACCGGTGAAATATCGGTAACCTATACCCACGTGTTCTTGTTCTCCTCACGCGTCATCATACAGTTTCATTATGGAAAGTTCCTATACACTGAAAACCCGTCAGACACTGTTTGATCGGTCTCGCAAATGATCACTGGTTCAGTCACTGTCTTGTGCACTACACTTTCTATCTTTCCCCAAAACCTACGTTCGCGATGCATGTGCTCACGCTACGGGCGGGTTTCACACTCTTCGGTTTACCATACACTCTATCCGTTGACTTCCCAATGCTGTTCGGTCTGCATCACACTTCTTTAACGGTCCGAAATGTAATACTACGCAAGTCTATTAAGTTATTCAGCACTTAGGGGTACTTTTCCCCAAATAACTCGCACCGCTCGCGCACCACCTCCGTCCGCTAGCGTGGCTTCCGCTCGTCTCTCCTTCTCAACCGACTTCTCGCTGACCTCCCCTCGTGTCTCGAGCTCCACGTGACGCCCCCCTTCCCCTCCGTGTTGCCATGCTGCCTAGTTATGCTCGCGCCGTTTGTATGTTCTCTGGTTGTTTAAGTTGAAATGTATCGCGTTTCTATTTAGAGGCGCGGTGCGTTTCATTACCCCCCTCCCCCCTTTTATTTGGATTTTTCTCCGCAAAATTCAAGGACTTACATTGGTTTTACTAACTTGACACTTGGGGTGCGATGACTCTCCCTCCACAACATGGGTCTCCGCCGATGTCGTCTTAACTCTCCTTGTTTGATGGACATGGTCTCAGATTGTAGAAATTGTAGTGTCCCACTACTTCTTGGCTTTCATTGACTAGTTTGGCAACATTGGTGTTTACTATTTGGTCGATGATATATGGTCCCTCATATAGCGGGAAAAACTTCGCGTATAATTTTAATTTTGGATTAGAAACTTTAGGCACGCGTAATAGTACTGTCTGCCCCTCACTAAATTCATATACTTTCTTCTTCACTTTTGCCTTCCTTTCATCGCCCGCTTGCACCAAATTTTGTAGTATGTGTTGCGACGTTCTCGGTGGTTCTTCCTGGGTTATTTCCTCTCTCTCCAACGCATACAGTCTATGGGGTGGTTTCCTTTGAAAATGTGCTTCCCATGGTGTCATCCCAATACTATCATGCGGAATCTGGTTCAATGCTGATCCCCTCAGTTGATATAACATACCCGAGAAACTCAATCTTTTTAGTGAACCACGTTGACTTCTTCAAGTTGAGCACCAAATTATTTTCTTGTAAAATCTGGAACAGTTCTTGCAAATCTTGAAAATGTTGATCGATGGATCCTGCCTGCACGACAATATCGTCCACATATGTCGTTACTCGGTTCGGCATCCTTCCTTGTATAATCTGGTCTACACATCGAATCAGTGCTGCTCCGCTGTTTCGTAACCCAAACGGTACTCTACAAAATACGTAGCATATCCCTTCAAATGAAAATCCAGTATATTTCTGGTCTTCTTCGGCCACCTTCATCTGCCAGTAGGCCTTGCTGAAGTCGGTGCTCGAGAAAATGATGCTTCCCCCAAATCTCTGTAGTGCTTCTTCTACTGATGGTGGTGCATCCCTAAATGGTAGTGTCACTGCATTTAGTCTCCGAGCGTCTAAACATAACCGTAATCCTCCGTCCTTCTTTTTCACGATTACCATAGGATTCGTGTACGATGTTTTTTCTTTCTTAATGATACCATCGTTCACCATAGATGCTAATAACTCCGCTACTTGTTGTCTCAGTGCGACTGGTATTGGGTAATTCCGTTGCTTGAATGGAGTGTAGTCCGTAAGTTGAATACGGAATTCAAACCCCTTGATTGGCTCTCGATTCTTCTGAAATACTTTCTTGTTTTCTATTAATATTTCTAACAGTCTGGATCTCTGCTGATCTTCCAGTGCTTCTGCCTGGTTGACTTGTTGTCGTAGTTTTTCTTCTATTCCCTCTTCCGATAATACGCCCGTACATGCTTCAAATTCCTCTTCCTTCCCCATATCCATCTCGATTCTTTGGTATCCTAGTTCTATCACTTTGCGGTCGAGGTCAATAATCGCCCGTTGTTCAGATAAAAAGTCTGTCCCTATGATCGTTGGATATAATAAATTCTTCACGACTAGAGCTACTATCTCGTACGCCTGGTCGCCGATTTCAGCTTTAAACATGATTTGTTTCGTAATAGGGCTTGACTTCTTTTGAGTTGCTCCTATCACGAATGCCCTATTCATGGGCAAGCACATTACTTGCTTTCCTTTCGCAATTAATTCATTATAAAATTCTTCTGATACCACTGTTGTAGTACAACCAGTGTCGACCAGTGCTTCTGTTACCACCCCCTCACATTCTATTTTGATCGTGGGACATTTTCTCATGCGAACTTCCGAACTTTTCTTCCTCTGCCACGGTTGTGATTCATAAGATACCGACCGAATCGTGTTGATAGGGACCACATTCAGTTCTTCCTTCCTTGTGTCCGTAATGGGGTCGCCTGTCATCACGGACTCTATCTGTTTAAAGATGTTCCCTGTCCTCCACTTGGGCCAGGCCGTGCTGATTGATTGGGCGTCCCTTGGTTCGTTCCTCTCTCTTCTTCTCGACGGTTTGGGTCTTGTCCTCTCCATTGCGGTCTTTGATTATTCTGTTCCGATTGCCCCCGACTTCCTGTCTCATGTCGTATCCACTGGTTGTCTGCTCCACCACCGTTCCCTTGTCTACTGGCTGGCTCCATGCTCAGGGTGTTCACATTTCCTTCCCTCTTGTTCTTCGGGGCATTAGCAAAAGTTAGGTCATACCCTCCTAGTGCGTTCATGAAACTTTCTAGATTGGTGTGGTTCGCACTTCGTAAATTGTTTTGGATCGACACAGGAAACTGGCGCGTCAAGAGACATATGATTTCTTGATCATTCATTGGAGGGCGTAGTGTTTTACAATCTCCAACGCGTTGCGTTGCGTATTCCCGCATGGTTCCCATCGACTGGTTATAATACCCATTCATCAGATTTAACTTTACATTCATTTGAATCTCGTCGTTCCAGTACCGCTCGTAAAACCGGTCTTGAAATTCCTTCAATGTCTCCGGAAATGCATCGAATGTGTCAGCCCACGTTCGTGCATTACCATCCAGCATCAGGTATAGGAATTGGACCTTGCATCTTTCCGATGTGTTGATCACGGCTAGATGTCGTTCTGCTGCTCGCATGAATGCACATGGGTTTACTTGACCATCTCCCGAAAACTTTAGTGACTTTGGGGGCGTGAACGTTGGTATTCCACCCGTGATGATTGGCATTATCCGACATTCTTTAATTAGTTCCACATCGGACTGCAAGGATGATACTTTTTCTTCGCATATTCGGATGTTTCCCTTTATTTCTTCCTTGATCGATTGCTGAATCGTTCTTGTGTCTTCTTCCCTCCTATGCACCTCGTTCTTGACTTGAGTCTGGATATCCGCCATTTTGCTCTCCACTGTTCGGATCTCCTCTCGAAATTGACCTTGTACCCCCTGGATTTTCTTGTCCTGTACGGCAATCTGACTATTTACTTAGTGATGTAACTGAGTTTCCAATTCTCCGCTTATTTGGCTTATCTGAGACTTCAGTTCCCCTTTCTGTTCCGCAAATTTCTCTAGAATCCACTGATCTTGGGCTTCCACTCGTTTCGCAAGTTTAGACACTTCATTCTTTGTTATTTCGACTCGTTGATCGAGGGATTCTACTTGTCCTCTAATCTCGTCTCGTAACTTGTTATACCGTTCTTCAGCTCTCCTATCCTGTTCTTCAATTTTTCCATTCAGTTCTTCAATCTTTTGTTCGGTCTTTTTGCCCTGTTCCGCCGATTTCTCAATTTTTTCTTCAATCGCCTTTGCTGCGGCTTTCTGTTCTGTCATTATTTGCCCACTCAATTCCCCAATCTTACTATCTAGTGTTTTCATCATATCCCTTTTTTGATCGTCCATTGCCTTCAATATCGTTTGTAATATGTCTGTGGAAATATTTGTTCGATCCTCCCGATTTGGGTTCCCTGCTGCCTGGTTCATCGGTGTTGATGT
Organism: Acheta domesticus; assembly: GCA_031308135.1. NCBI lineage: Eukaryota > Metazoa > Arthropoda > Insecta > Orthoptera > Gryllidae > Acheta > Acheta domesticus. Next base: position 67,360,818 of record JAHLJT010000631.1, read on the forward strand.
GACTTGTACTTCTTCGGTAAAACAGTCGCCCGACGAGTCGTCCAATTTGCTTCCGAATCCGGTATCCCCATTTTCCAGGAATGTACTTCCACCTATTCCTTCATCCGCGTCTCCTCCACTCTCTATCTTTTCCTCCCGCTCTAACGTCGCTTTCTGAGCCTCCATCTTGCTACCGCCAACTGAACTTCCGCTCCCAATTACTTCGTAGCATTCACTCATTTTGTCCATCTACTGTAAAAAGTTTCCGTACCAGCAATGCTGCTACCACTAGCTTATCTACACTCTCACTAATGCTGTAATTATTCGCAATTCTACTAATCTGATCCCCCAAGTAATTGTACTACAACAATGCCTTAGCAATGATTCTGAACATACACTATATTCACTGTTCGTTTTAACTTTTGCATGAAGACCACATTTGCATAATCTACTATGTGATCGACCCAATTCCTTATTACACGATTACTGCCTATAATATCAAATACACACTCTTTATAATTAAGTTCTAACATCAACTATGCACATAAATTCAATACCCAAATACTCTTCATAAACACATCACATGTATCAAATACTGCAAATAACCCTTCTAGTAAGTTCCTGAAAATAATAACATCAATACCCTCAACACTCTGCAAAACTACTATAATAATTCACAATCAAATTTCACACACTCCTAGCACTTCCCTCAGTAATACATAAACATACAATTTGTTACTTCATAATCTTACCCACAAAATCTCAACGATACAACTTATTTTCCTTAACATTGAATTATTTTCCCTTGACTTTAATCTATATTGTCATTTGCACACGTATTTATTCCCACAGATATTAAAATAATACACACTGCATTTCTTTTACACATGTATAATGGTTATGCTACACACTGTTTTCTAAATTGACTAATTACACAATTAACAAAATAATATTTACCTTCACAATTACTATTGTATGTAAATTCTCTACATTTGCTCTATACTTCCTCAACAAACATTTAATTTTACTCAATGAACAATAAACCACTACCCGTACCCACTATATTATTCCAATCTTTCTGTTTATCAAAACTGCTATGTATTCTAACATTTTCCATATGTCGTCGTTAATACAAGACTTATTAATTGTATTTCCCAAATGATCACTTACACATACACACTGTATTAGTGTAACTTTTGTGATCACTAAGTAATTATTATATCTTTACACTTGCTACACATATTTCTGCCCATGCACATGTTATTACAGTTATTCCCCACCAAACAATAAATTCTTGCCCCTGTCTACAAATTGTTTTCAACTCTACTTTGTTATACCATTATACTACATCAACACAATATTTTATATTCCCCCAATTATAAATTTTCCCTTCCAACATTACTTTTTATAACTGCTTGCACGTTTTTACAATTACTAATAACTACCATCTAATAACTCAATACACTACAAACATTTTTTTTTATACGGTATTATCTTTCAAACTTGATTTTACTCACACTGTGACTTTCCAATGTTTGGTTACATTTGCCAGGGCCACATTTCTTAAATACGCGAGTACAACCTGTTCAGGCGCCAATTGTGACGTACCGACTGCTCGGGGTCAATCGTGACTTACCCGTGAAGTGGCACGGTACAATAAATTTGTTTGTTTCAGGCAGGGCTCGGGATCTTTTTCGCGAATGTGGACCCTGGGATGTTCGGGGTACAATAAATACGTACAGTTTATTATACAACAACAGTTTGATGTTTATTCATCTAATATCACTATTACACTTTCGAACACTGATCCCCTATGCAATGATTACTATGTTTTGGTACCAAAACTTAATACCTTCAATGCTAGCATCATACCTGTTACCACCTGAGTCACGTCGCTTCGTTGGGGCCCGGCGCCGATGGTGGCGGCGGCTTCGGCTCCCGTCGCGTGGTCCCGGAGCCGTTCGGCCCCCAGCCGGAGATGAGTAGGCAAGTGTTCGCCCCTCACGCTGCTCCACGCGTATCTTCTACACTAGTGCATCTAATTAACTTATGCTTGTCCTGACAGTCTGAACTCCAGATTTGGGTTGTAACTGATTATGCTAAACACTTTACACTATATTACTCTCTGAATCACCGGTGAAATATCGGTAACCTATACCCACGTGTTCTTGTTCTCCTCACGCGTCATCATACAGTTTCATTATGGAAAGTTCCTATACACTGAAAACCCGTCAGACACTGTTTGATCGGTCTCGCAAATGATCACTGGTTCAGTCACTGTCTTGTGCACTACACTTTCTATCTTTCCCCAAAACCTACGTTCGCGATGCATGTGCTCACGCTACGGGCGGGTTTCACACTCTTCGGTTTACCATACACTCTATCCGTTGACTTCCCAATGCTGTTCGGTCTGCATCACACTTCTTTAACGGTCCGAAATGTAATACTACGCAAGTCTATTAAGTTATTCAGCACTTAGGGGTACTTTTCCCCAAATAACTCGCACCGCTCGCGCACCACCTCCGTCCGCTAGCGTGGCTTCCGCTCGTCTCTCCTTCTCAACCGACTTCTCGCTGACCTCCCCTCGTGTCTCGAGCTCCACGTGACGCCCCCCTTCCCCTCCGTGTTGCCATGCTGCCTAGTTATGCTCGCGCCGTTTGTATGTTCTCTGGTTGTTTAAGTTGAAATGTATCGCGTTTCTATTTAGAGGCGCGGTGCGTTTCAATATATATTTAGTTGACGTACGTACTCATTACTGATAAGTTCAAAAACTGAGCAACGTTTCAATAACCTGTTTATAGAAATAACTACCAGAAAACTATCGTCGCATCGCATTAAATGTAACTAACATCGCATTGTCGAACTGATATCGCATTAAATGTAACAAAAAATTCTCTTGTACAAGAGCATTCTTCGGTACATTATGATGTTTAAACTGTGATTCAATAAAAATTAATTAATCAATCTTCATTACTTAAAATATCCTCATGAGACTATCAATCACGATAAGAGCTTGTTTCAGAAAGAGTTCATCAACAGTTAAAGTTTGTTCAATGCTCTGTCTTTTCTAGTTGGACTGGAATTCATCTCAATGTACTATTTAATCACTGTATATTCATGACATTTTAGGTAATTACGTACTTTATATATTGCAGCAATTTTTTATAATGTTTCATTTATGTGAATTAAAAAGATGATTCCAATTTTCTTTTGTATATAATAAAACGAAGAGGATTGCTCAAGAAAATGTGCCATGTTTTCACAATTTTTCGAAAAAATTGTACATTTAAATGAAAATGCTTTAAAAATGTATTTTTTTATAAACAAAGGACTTTTTCGGACGACCGATTTTACATCGATCAACTATTTGGCTTTTTTAGATGCTTGAAACGTATAAATTACACAACATTATGAAGCACAGAAAATACAATAGCGCAGCTTAGTGAAGTAGGGCAAAATACAATCGAGCTCCTCCAAATGATTTAATGCCTTAGGATATATAAAATATTAATATGATGAGTAAAAAAGGAGTAGAAAGGATACCGATTTCCAAATCTCGGTGTTGGAGAAAACATTAAATTAGATCAAAGAATTGTTATCCAGGCCGGGAATCGAACCTAGGTCCCTTTAAAATTATATTCAAATCGGATGTTTTTAGTTAACGTGTTTTTCTGACACGAGTTTCCATTGCAATCCAACATGTCTGCAAAAGCATCTTAACGACTTAATGCCTATTTTGCGACCAAAATGTCAAAAAAGTCCCTTTTTAGTCGTTTTAACACGGAAAACATCCTCCGGTCAAGTACTCCAGTTTACGCTTGAAATTGTTTCCTCCCTTCCCAGAAAATGCTCCTCTCCTACATTATTCTTTAATTTCTCCTTCGCGGGGCGCGGTGCGGTATATTGAGGCGCGGTGCGTTTCAATATATATTTAGTTGACGTACGTACTCATTACTGATAAGTTCAAAAACTGAGCAACGTTCAATAACCTGTTTATAGAAATAACTACCAGAAAACTATCGTCGCATCGCATTAAATGTAACTAACATCGCATTGTCGAACTGATATCGCATTAAATGTAACAAAAAATTCTCTTGTACAAGAGCATTCTTCGGTACATTATGATGTTTAAACTGTGATTCAATAAAAATTAATTAATCAATCTTCATTACTTAAAATATCCTCATGAGACTATCAATCACGATAAGAGCTTGTTTCAGAAAGAGTTCATCAACAGTTAAAGTTTGTTCAATGCTCTGTCTTTTCTAGTTGGACTGGAATTCATCTCAATGTACTATTTAATCACTGTATATTCATGACATTTTAGGTAATTACGTACTTATATATTGCAGCAATTTTTTATAATGTTTCATTTATGTGAATTAAAAAGATGATTCCAATTTTCTTTTGTATATAATAAAACGAAGAGGATTGCTCAAGAAAATGTGCCATGTTTTCACAATTTTTCGAAAAAATTGTACATTTAAATGAAAATGCTTTAAAAATGTATTTTTTTATAAACAAAGGACTTTTTCGGACGACCGATTTTACATCGATCAACTATTTGGCTTTTTAGATGCTTGAAACGTATAAATTACACAACATTATGAAGCACAGAAAATACAATAGCGCAGCTTAGTGAAGTAGGGCAAAATACAATCGAGCTCCTCCAAATGATTTAATGCCTTAGGATATATAAAATATTAATATGATGAGTAAAAAAGGAGTAGAAAGGATACCGATTTCCAAATCTCGGTGTTGGAGAAAACATTAAATTAGATCAAAGAATTGTTATCCAGGCCGGGAATCGAACCTAGGTCCCTTTAAAATTATATTCAAATCGGATGTTTTTAGTTAACGTGTTTTTCTGACACGAGTTTCCATTGCAATCCAACATGTCTGCAAAAGCATCTTAACGACTTAATGCCTATTTTGCGACCAAAATGTCAAAAAAAGTCCCTTTTTAGTCGTTTTAAACACGGAAAACATCCTCCGGTCAAGTACTCCAGTTTACGCTTGAAATTGTTTCCTCCCTTCCCAGAAAATGCTCCTCTCCTACATTATTCTTTAATTTCTCCTTCGACTTAAACGCCATCCATGAACTCCTCCTTCACAAAGAATCTTTCAAATTTTCGTTCATTTTCTCCTTCCTCAAGATATTAACTGACAGTTATTGCTCGGCATGTTATGACCTCTTTCTTATTACTCCTTGCTCTAACCTTGCCTGCAACCCACATTGAGCCGCGCTACTTCCTCTTTTATTTTCTCTTTTTATCAACGGATCTCCATCCACTGCGATCGTAAACGAATTCATTTACGGTGAGCACATTGCTTAAGCAGTCAAGGAAACCAGAACTCTGTTTACAAATCCAAACTGTAGAGAGCAATTAGCCAGCTCCTGAATTTGAACAAAACGAATACTCTGACTCTGAACCCAATAAAATGGCGAGCAATTCTAATTTCATAAATTAATAAAACTATTTCCCAATTTTTGAGACAGTTAAATTTCTTAGTATTTAATTTTCAAAATTGTAAAAGAAAGTAAAAAACACTAAGAAATATAACTGTCTCAAAAATTGGACTCTAATAATATTAATTTCTAAGACCTTTTGGACAGTTTAATATAAAAACTGACATTCTAATTGCATGCAAGCATGTAGCCGTCAACGCTGACCTTTTGGGCAAATTAAGTGTAAGACCAGCGATTTCTTGGAAACAATGTGTCATTCAATAGCGTTATTGTGATGAGAACCGACACTAGATGTTGAAAGTGAACGTGATAGATAATGTTTCCACCAGGTGTCATGAGTTTTGTGAGACGTCAAATCTCCATATTCTTGAGTTGTCGAAGGTCGTAGAATCGGATGGTGCATTATCCTAGCTCTACTCCCATTTAAATTTAATGTCCCTTCAACCTCACGCGCTGGAAGGCGTGGGGACACTGTCATCTAATCGGATGCTTCCTTACGACTTAAACTTTTGGTACTAGAGCTCCCGAATGGATGATAATGTTAATAATGTTAATAATGACCTTCTAGTTCGTGATCTTCAAGGGACACTACATTTAAATCGGCGTACAGCTATAGTCAGGCACGCGAAGGGGGAATAGCCAGGCTCCTTTCGAACACTCGGAACGAAGTCGTAGTAAAACGAACAACAGACCGGAGCCGAATCTCGCTAACCTCAACACCAAAGAAGTGAAAGTCTTGGACATGTGTCGACCCTTCTGGTTTCGTCAATGCTGCCCAAAAATTCTACACACCTATTCGAAGCCTTAACATCTGTACAAAGTTACAGAAGTATGTTCTACTCCGTTTAAAAGTTATATTGTAGGAAGAAACATCATAATAAATCTGCCTGCATTTCCATCACAAAAGATATAATTTAATAAATGAAAGAATTATTCAGCAGGCATAATTAGTTTTGCGAATAGTTGAATATTGTAATGATATTTCGCCTTAAAGGCCTCAAATAGAGAAACGAACACACTTAACGGCCGAGTTAATTACGTTAAATAAGTTTAACTGCAGCCTAACCTCCATCGGTAAATAAGTATAACTACAGCTTGTGATTTATAGCATGATGGTAGATGATGGAAAGTGAGAATTCCTAATCAAAGAAAATATAATTCTTATTTCTATGATTTTTTCTTAGAAGAAGGTGGTATTACGAAAAGTTTTGAACGACATACCGCCGATATCAGAAAATGTTGCATACAGAAAATGTTGAAAAACATACCGCCGATATCAGAAAATCAGACTATGTTGATTATTTGGTTTATTTCAGTATGATGACGTTAATAACTATTAAAAATCATTTATTTAAATCTAGTATTTATAGCAAACGATAAAGTATTGAGTTCTTGATTTATTATTTGGATTTACTACGGATTTCCACAGTCCTCCATCCATTAAGAAGTTTAACTAAAGCATGTGATTTATAGCATGATGGTAGATGATGGAAAGTGAGTATTCCGAATCAAAGAAAATGTAATTCTTATTTCTATGATTTTTTTCTTAGAAGAATAATTCTGCTGACAAATCAATATCAAGGATACGTTTTCCCACTCGTCATTTAGATTCGGATTTCACGAATTCCTAAAATGTACTCGAAAGCCATTAATTCAGTGTCAGTAAACACACGCAGTGTTAAATGGAGAGCCTAATAATAAAAATAAATGCAACAGGGAAAAAGTGTATTCATGCACATTTAATAGAGGAAGCAGGGAAAGTCCAAAATGAATTCATGCTGTTAATTACGGTAGCAAATTGAAACAGCAAATCTTTTCACACCACCCACACGGGACTTAATCGTTATTAATCCCTTTTAAATGAAAGAGGCGATTGGATACAAAGAGCGACCACTGACCCTAAAGCACTCAAAATGTTAAAGTTGACCGGCGTACACCGCCCCTGCTATCATCATCGTTGCCACCACCGCCGCCCCCGCAAACAACGACGACGATACACTATTCTGCAATAATATGGCACACGTCTGCAATAATTGCACTGAATATTGCGAATGAACACGGAAACAAGCCCAGAATAGAGTCAATCTGGAATTTTCATTTGAACACGTCTCTTTCGCGTGTCAAGAGTATGTTTCATCCAAAAATGGCTAGATAGCACCGAATGCTTAAGTTGAACGATCAGTGTTTTTCTGTAGTGATTCAAAGAGGAAGTGTAAATAAGAGCCTTTTAGACTGTTTTTTCTCCCAACCTACTCGTTTGTGCCATAAAATGTGTGAGTTTTCGTACAAAACTTTTGTTCCTTATTTCTGAAAAATATATGTTGTTCATTTCGTTGCGTTAATTCTGAATATTTAAAGAGAGTTTCAGTTGTATTGACACTTTTCTGGTTGTGCAAAGTTACGTGAAACTGTGAAACACTGTTCACAGTTCTTTCGAGGTGAATAAGCAGATCTAGAGAACGCAGCATTATCTAAAGTTCCCTATTTGCCTCTTGAAAAATATATGCCTTAATGTTGGCAGAAACCTAAGTTTAAAATAATTACGGGCCTAAAAATCACAAATCCAAATAGCAACCTCCGTCCATAGTGGCAATCACTGGAAAGTTATAGAAACAGTACTATTATACAGTACTTGTTCGCATAATATATCAGAAATTATATCAGAAACGTTTCCTCGAAATCACAAAAATTACTCATATTTTGAAAAAAGTATTAAGGAAATTATTTAATGCTCTAATATACACAAAAAGATTGCATTAGTAAATACATTTCTAGCTTCAATATTAAAGTGTAGAAAAAGTTGAAAAATTCGAACATTACCAACAACACAATTTAAAATTAATCTAAATCTGCTAATATTTTGAAAATAATGCATTTGAAATGATTTAAAGATTTAATATTCAGGAAGAGATTGCATGATGTTTGAAATTCCTTCCTTCAGTATTCAAGATGTAAAACGATTTACCATTTTTTGGAATTTTAAACGTTTACAATTTTCGAAAATATAAGAATTGCACAAATCCCGTTTTCGGTGATCTTTATAAGTGTACTTTTCTCTATGCGGGTAAAGAAAATTAATGAAAACATTTGCTTTTTGACAAAAATCTTGCTTTTAAAATTGCCTATATTTCACGCAAAGTTATGAGAAAACTTCTCACATTAAAAAAAAATTCGCGATCTTATCTAAAGATCTAACTTTGAAGAACATACTTTATTAAGCAAACATATCTATCTTCAATATTGTGGTTGTGAGAACACACCGAAAAGAAAATTTATCCAATTTCCAAAAATTCAGAGAGCGCAACATAAAATTACACCCGCACAATTTTTATATGTGCACTCTTTTCTGTCCAAGAAAAAATATAATCCCAAAAATTAGTGTCATTTTTGAGGAACTTGTGAAAATTTGAGGCTTATTGTGAAGAACCGGATTCCAAATCAGAATGTTTCAAGTTTTCAGGGCCTCGAGTTGGGGAGATGGGTGGGAATGTCAATTATGGATAACACCGTCTGAACGGTTTAGACGCTGCTGTCGACCACAGACGGACGGACAGAGGGAAGGACAGAGGCATACCTTTTTCCGTAAATCAATTATTCTATCAACTCTACACAAAGTGTTAGAGAAAGTAACTACATGTAGGAGCAAGAATTATTCTTTTCGGTGTCAGAATCCCACAGGAGTGATTTTGTAGAAAAATCGACGTTTCTTGCTGCAGCATTATAATATTTTATACTACGTAAGAAGTAATATACGACACAGTAACGTGATTTGAAAATTTCCTTAAAAAAACTAAAAATGACTCCGTTAAAGATGTTCAGATGCTAACTTTAGCACTGCGCGTGGTCGCCGTGGCCGTCACCCGATCACTGGTTCGCCTACGCGTCGCAGCTTTCATTATCAACCGCTGCCGCCGCCGGCGCTGGCGTCGCCGTAATCAGCGCAGGCCCCGCGGCGGCGACGGCAATAGAGGTGGCGCTGGCTGGGGACGGATTCCGCGGACCAGGAGTTCCGTCGACAGCGGAAAGGAAGACATCGCGGGAGAAGGAAATCTAGGAACGAGAGGGAACGGTTCCACATATTGAGGGTTAAAATATTGAGGTCGTAAGGGCTAAAGTATCGTTTCCTATAATATTTCAGTAGTAAGATGGGTTTTGCGGTTCTCACATGCAACCAGTCTATATAAATTAGATCTCTAAAGAAAGAGAATTTCACAGAGACGTGATGGATTTCATTTTGACATTAAAAATATGAAGATTTGTTGAAAAAACAAAAAATTCACTGAATATTCACGTCAAATGCAACCCGCAACACTCGGGCAGCATTGGTAAAACTACATAGTTAAATAACTCCTAAGCCAAGCGTACTAGTGCCTTAAAGGCAATGGACTCAAAGAAAGATCCTTCACACTGAAATCTACAGAATGATAACTATTTGGACATTCTATTACTCGTACATTTTTCTGGTCAGGCGTTTCTCGATACTACTTCACCTGTTTAGAGACGCACAGAATCTGCAAATGTATGTGAAATTAAACGATATATTTGATGATCTATGTGACTGAATTGCACAGATATATCTATCTTTAATATCGGTAATAAAGTTAAATAATATTTCAAAGACTTGAACTTGCACGATCCTGAATTTCCGCATGGGCAAATTTAGGTAGCTTTCTCAAGAGTAAAACGCTTTTCTAATATTTTTGTGACTATCAAGGAAAGGAAAACGAAGATTGTATAATTACTTCAAATGTTGTTTTTAATGAAGTGTTGTCAATTGGTCAACATCTGTCGATAAAACTGAATAAACCGTTATTTAAAACTTGTTTCAAACAACAATTCCATTGTTTTTAATTTTTATTTGATAATTTGGAAGTACATTGAAAGCTACCTTAAACATTTTTAAACAAATATTGTAGTGGTTTTGTTAATACCTTTACCTGTTAATATGCAAATGGAAGAGTAGGGAAAAGGGTGGAGTTTACCATGCGGGAGTTCTTGCATGGATACGCTAGTTGTTATGATATTGTTAGACAAGATCAACGATACCTATTGGTTGATTGACTGTTAGTGCCCCTGGGCACGTCAACTACTAGGGCCATTAATCCCCGTAAGTGTAATGTATGCTTTTGCTCAGGAGGCAGCGATGGTCATTCCACGCTGGATCGCGAGACCTACCGTTAGTAAGCGGGGATTTCCTCCACCAGGTATCTCCCAATATCAGGCCATCGCCCCAGCCGGGAAAAGCTCGAAGTTCCCTAACGGTCTCCCGGCATGTGTGGTAGTGTAGTGCATGTTAGTGTCAGGGTGTGAAAGGGGAGAGGATAGAACAAGGAGGTAGGAAAGATCGCATGCGTACAGTGGCCTGTTTGTTAGGGTACTGCTACGGCATTCACCTGGTGTTGATCGGAGACACGACGGAATACTAACAACCAGAGCAGCCGGACGCTAGAATTCTCCTACTGATAGCGATTGAATTCGACGTAGCTGACAAGCTAGGGTCAAAATTCCTGCCGCCGTCATAACTCGAACCTAGGACCTCCCGGTCAGAGACACAGCAATGACATCAGTTGATGCCCTGAGCCATCTCTCCCGGTAATACCTATTGAAATTTCTTTTGAAATTAAACTTACGCGGTAGGATCGTAAGTGCTTAACGAAATGTACGGAACTTATTTTCTATGTAAACTATGCGTCAGAGAAAAAAAAAGGTCCTGGTCTCTTATTATTGACTTTTACACTTACATATATCCGAAAATTGATATTTCTCGTAGTAAGTCGTAGTTGTCGTGGTCGTGACCGTGATCGTGATCGCGGTGGTGGTAGTGGTTGTAATGGTGGTGTTCAGGGTCGGATCCAGCCGATTGCATCATAGATTTTTGTTAAGTAATAAACATATTTATTATATTGTATATTATTTTTTTGTTATACGTGATAATACACAATATTATTGTTCAAATAATTACATAATTTTAATGTAAATAAATATTTAAATTAATTGCGCCATATAAAGGAAGGTAACAAACCAAAACCATAGGCCTTTTGGAAAGGTCATAGCCCCCATGCCCCCCTGGATCCGTAAGTGGTGATGTTGGTGTTCATGTTGTTGTTGTTGTTGTTGGTGGTGGTGGTGGTGGTGGTGGTGGTGGTGGTGATGGTGGTGGTGACGGTGGTGCTGGTGGTGGTGGTGGCGGAGGTGGTGGCGGTGGTGGTGGTGGAGGTGGTGGCGGTGGTGGGGGCGGTGGTGGGGGCGGTGGTGATAGTGGCAGCGGCAGTAGCGGAGGTGATTGTGCCGGCGGCGTGGGCGCGGCGGAGGCGATGGGTTCGTTTGAAGGGTCGATGGAGGCCGTACACACGGCTGTGGCGCTGGCGGAGGCGGTGGATGACGGTGGCTGCGATGCCCCAAGGCGAAGAGGCTAAGGCAGAGGGCGTCGTCAAAAGGAGCCCTTCCCGTTCCCCCGCTCGCCAGCGTATTCTCTGAGAATCTTCGCCCGAGGGGGGCTGCTTTTCATTCATGGTCGGGCGGCTGGAATACGCTGTCTGCGAGTCCTCTACAACGCGCGCCGCTACTAAACGAGCAATCGGAGATGATAGAATCGAATTACTAATATCCAGCTGTCTTACGAGAATTATTTACAATTACAGCCAACACAACAAAGCAGATCTTATCTCGGGTACTATTTCACACTAATTTAGAAAAGTGGAATGGCTGGAAACTTGGAAATTTTTTACTGATAGTAATAATAATAATGAAATTAATAATAATAATAATAATAATAATAATAATAATAATAATAATAATAATAATAGCCGGTCCCCTTGGCGCAGACAATTGCAACAGGCATCGCCTGCGCTGAGGAGACTGCAGGTTCGAATTTTCCGTAGGAATGGCTGTATTTGTGATTGTCCCTACACTCCTTTCATCATCCTACACCTCATAGTTCATAATTCAAGGCGACCAACATTGTCTAAACAATGTAATAGTCTGACACAGCCGAAAAGGCTGTTCCTCATAGCGAGCAAAGACACGTTTATCTCTCCGGGAAATATGCCTAGGCTTCGGATAATAACGTGGTGAATGGACCGAACTGGGCAATATTCGCATTAATAATAATAATAATAATAATAATAATAATAATAATAATAATAATAATAATAATAATAATAGTTGTCATAGGGTCAGTCGAATGGACCTCGAACAGGACAACATAGCATCCGTGTATCGGTCTGTTGTACCCAGGTTTGCGGGTTCAACGTGATCAAAAAATTCCTTCGTACGCCTTCTTTTTGGAGTGGAAGTAAAGCGGCTGTCCCACGCTGTAGTTTTCCTGCATGTAACAGATCCTCAAATCTAAAAGAAGCCTCATCACCAGAGTGATATCTTCTTTCTCTTGTTAGATAGTGAAAGAAGAGTAGCGAAACATGCATGATCAGTCGGAAGAGCGACCCTGATGGCCTAACTCTCGGCACGTAAAATAAAGCGTGAACTAATGAACTAACATAACGCGCTTTTTGCAATATGGGTAAACAGTGCATCTGGGCAGGGTGATATAGATTCGACTGTGACGGCGGAACAGGAGAGCTAGTTTCCAGGCGCTACCCTCGGGAAATATAATGTAAATGGCGTGTCGTGTTCAGAGGTAGTAATTGGACGGAGTTAGGACTAGCTCCTGGATTATTCTTGTGGTGTTAATTGTTTACAGTGCTGCATAAGACCCTATTTATAAGCTCCACTTACCTTTAGACGAACAATTCCGGAGTTATAACGCGTGGGCGCAGTACCGCTTTGGGAGCGCCAGAAGCGACAATGCACATGCCCGCATGCATTGTCAAATTCTGGAATCATTCGTCCAAAGAAAGGCTTAGGCCTTCCACAAATGTCACCGCAGTGTCTTTGAACAGGCCTCGGAGTTTCGAGTCCCAACGGTGGCAGGATTTCCGACACTAGCTGGATAGATGGGTCGAATTCAATCGCCGTCTGGAGAAAAATTCTAGCGCGCGGCTGCTCTAATCTGTAGTTTTCCGTAGTTTCTCCGATCAATACCAGGTGAATGCCGAAGTAGTACCCTAACAAACGGCCCATGGACCACGCTGGATCTTCCCTTCCTCTTCCTTGTCCTATACACACCCCTTATTTACACACACACACACACACACACACTTGCAAGCACTACTCTACCACACATGCCGGGAGACCGGTCGGAAGCTTACAGCTTTTCCCCGGGGGGGGGGTGCCCCGCTGGTGGGAGGTACCTGGTTGGAGAAAACTCCGCTAGCTGACACATACATCGTCGCCGGATCTTACCATCCATCGGGGGAACATCACCGCCACCTCCCGAGGAAAAACATGCACTACACTTATGGGAATAATTACCTTGGCAGTTCACGCGCCCGGAATCACTAATCAATCAATCCAAAGAAATCTTGTGAATCGCCCCTAAGGGACATTTTCTGGTAGTAACGTCGGCTACTGGACTGATTTTATTTCTCGGCTACCCGGTAGACTCGTAATAAATGACAATTCTTGATTAGGATTCAGAAGTTGAATGTGGCGTCGCCGACGCCGTCAACTGTCTTACAAATATTTTCATCTGCTGAAAATGCCTTTCATACTTCATTTCTTTCTTGCGTTGCTTTGTTCAAATATGTTCTTACAGTATCTGGCATTGGATTTACCAACGAATTGTAGTAGCTGATAATGTTACACTCCCTTTCAAAACGTCCAACATCTAATGGCCTTGAATGTTACCTCCGAAAACGATATGAACTGGTAAAATTGTAATTTCAAAATTATAATCACTATAAAAAATACGAAAAATGCGAATAGTTACTAATTTAGTACTGCTAAATTTTTGACGACTTTTGCTAATATGCAAAACAATGCGCAAATATCACCTGTAAGCTGTTCTTCTGGGTTATTCTCTAATTCTAATACAAGATATTTCTCAATTTCTTCCGAAAGTTGTCGTAAAATCTTCTGTTACTAAATTTGATCCTTCCTCGTATTTATTTAACACTTCCATTTCTCCCACAATTTTTGAAGAGGTTAAAACTCACAAACCCAGTCTAATTCGTGTTCACTTCCACTTCTGTAACAGCTCCATTATTCGTTTTGTATGCGAATATATAAAAACATTAAAAGGCGAAAGTTTAATAACAATACCGTCTGGGTCACATTCATTTGAAAATCAGAATTTGTACACTTAGGAACCTAAAAGTGAGAAGTCGAATGTAAGAACATTCTTTCTCAGTTCCATTGTGGCAGCCGACCGAGACACATCGTGCTCCGATCGCGTCCAGTGAAACGCTGTTTTTATCATATTGTCTTTCAGTCAGTGAATTAAGTGGTATTTACTTAGTGGCAATATTCTTGTTCCACGAGTTGTGTGTGCCTGAAATCAAGTGTATGGTCAGCCGGTGCAGCGGCTACCCTGCGCAAGGATGGAGCCCTCGGACATCGGGGCTCCCTTAACCTCAACCCCGCAACCTCAGGTATCTACCCAACCAAATATGAAAACCTACGCAAATGTTATGTCAACTGAAGTGTTTCCCACCAAGGACCAGGCCATAATCATTGACTCACAAAAGGCCTCACCATTAAAGATTACGTAAACAGTTTATCCGATATTATTGACCCAAGTGAAATAAGGTTCATATCCAGAATAACAAACAACAGAGTGTGCATCTTTCTAAGCTCCCAAACTATAGCTGATAACCTCACGAACAACCACAAAATCATAAAAATCAAAAACCATGAATTGAAATTGAGACCACTCTTAACAAAGGCCAAAAGAATAATTATTTCAAACGTCTGTCCCATCATCCCACACTCAGTAATAGAGAATGTATTCACCACCAACAATATCAAACTGGCATCCAAAATTTCATTTGTTAAAGCTGGTATTCCTGGACAGGGGTTCTCTCACATTATGAGTTTCCGCAGACAAGTATATGTTTCCCCTGAAGATATAGATCGACTAACTGAATCCACTACCGTGTATTATGATGGCGCAACATACAGGATATTTTTCACAACAGATGAAATGTCATGCTTTAATTGTCACCAAACAGGACACTTAGCTGGACAATGCCCTACACCTAATACTTCTAATCAACAAAAGAGTACCAATTCAATAAGTACTCCCATGGAATCTGAACACATTAGGGAAAAATCTTGTGACTTGCCAGATCCAACAACCAATGGAACAAACACTGAAGTAGCAGATATACAAAGTAACCATGATCTCACTACAAGAATGCCCACAACTGATTTTTCACCACTTCCTAAATCTCTACTCTCTACTAGTGAAGCTAAAAACAATGAAGAAATTCCAACTAATGACAACATAGTCTCCCTTAATACCAATAAAAGATGCCTCCAGACTGACACTCCTCACCCCCCATGTCAGTAAGCAACACAACTGAAACAAATAATATGGAAAAACTCTCAAAACAGCCAAAAAAGAAAAAAAAGAAGAAAGAGAAAAATATGGAAGAGCTGATAACCCCTATCAAACACATCATTGAAGACTCTCAAAATAACTTCCCCCTTACTTACATACAATTTAAATCCTTTCTAGAGAACTCTTTCAGTGCTAATGATCCTATACTTGTAGCCAGTAACTACTCACAAGACATATCATCCATCACCAAAATGATGCATAGTTTATATCCGCATCTCACCAACAAAACCATAAAAGGCAGATTCACCAGGATTATCAGGAAAATCAACTCAGTACTTCATACTGCAGATGAATCAAGTACTGAAACAGACTCCAGTATAGAAATCAACACCAGTCAATGAAAATTCTTCAATGGAATGTAAATGGCTTTTACCCCAGACTAGAAAGTATACAGTACCTATGTAACTTAACACACCCTGATATCCTGTGTATCCAAGAGACCAACTTCAAAGACTCCAAGCATGGTAATATCAAAGGGTATAATTGCTCCTTCAAAAACAGATGTAACACCAATCATGCCAGTGGTGGTGTAGCTATATACATTAAAGACCATATTCCATATCAAGAAGTGATTATTCAATCAAACATTGAAGTTAGTGCTATAAGGATCCTGTCACCTGTTCAAATTAATATATGTAATATCTACTTACCAAATAGCTACAAGTTTGCTGAACAAGAAGTAACTGATATTATTAACAAGATGCAAAAACCATTTCTCATTATGGGAGATTTCAACAGCCACAATCGAATTTGGGGCTCTAATAAAATTGACAGTAGAGGAATTATGCTTGAGGAAATTTTTGATAAACTAGATACAATTGTTCTTAATACTGGAGAACCTACTCACATCAATACCAGTAACAACAGTTACAGTGCCATCGATATCTCCATCTCCTCCACCCAATATTCCTATAAATGTTCATGGAACATCTTAGATTACCCATATGATAGTGACCATTTCCCCATTTTTATAAACATAAACAACACTCCCAATACTCATAACCAAGATCAAGCAATCCCAAGACGGAATTACAACAAAGCAAACTGGAACCTTTATAATAATTTGATAAAAAAGTACCTACCTAAAATTAACGACCTTCTAGAAACAGAAAATATCGATACTATTATCAATTCATTTAACGATGTCATAACTAAAGCTGCAAACGGATCAACTGAAACAATCAATTTAGCAAAGAAACCCAAACTAGTGCATTGGTGGAATGAGAAATGTAAATTGGCACTTAAAAATTCCAAACATGCCTTCAACAAATATAAAAAACATAATACAGAAGAAAATAAAATACAATACAAAAAGATGAGAGCTATTACAAGAAGAACCATAAAAGAAAGTAAAGCAAACACCTGGCGCAATTATGTCTCAAGTCTATCAATACACAATAATATAAATGAGTCATGGGCAAAAATAAAAGCTATCGAAGGAACAAAGAAAGGTAAACAAATACATTTTTTACTGTCAAATAACCAAATCATTACAGACCATAATGAAATAGCAAATTCAATTGCATGTAGCTTTGCCAAAAACTCTAGTTCAAAAAACTATACAGAAGCCTTCTTACAGCACAAAAAAGAGCAAGAGAACCTTACAGAACCTACAAATAATCAAGACTTGGCTACTTATTACCATATTAATGACCCTATTGGAATTCAAGAACTTAATTCTGCTATCAACAGGACTAGGAACTCCTCACCTGGACCAGACAATATTCCATATATTCTTTTAAAAAATCTATCCCTGGAAGGAAAAGAAATTCTACTAAGAATATATAACATAATATGGAATAAAAATGTATTTCCTGAATTGTGGAGATCAGCTATTGTTATACCTATACCAAAGCCTGGGAAAGACCCCACTAAAACGGAAAATTACAGACCCATTTCCTTAACATGCAATATGTGCAAAATCCTGGAAAAAATAATTAACAAAAGACTCAGATGGTTTCTAGACTTTAAAAACATCATATCCAACAATCAATTTGGTTTCAGAGCTGGACACTCAACTACCTCTCACCTAGTAAGTATTGATAATTACATCCAAGAAGCCCTTGCTAACAAACAACATGTTTTAGCAGTGAGTCTAGACATCGAAAAAGCTTATGACATGGTGTGGACCCATATAATCATGACAAAATTACAGGAATACGGACTTAAAGGCAACATATTTCAATTCATCAAGAATTTTACCAAAGAAAGAACCTTTAATGTGAGAGTTAATGGTAGCCTATCATCAGTACAACACTTGGAGAATGGACTACCACAAGGTGCTGTACTTAGTGTTACTCTATTCCTGTTGGCCATCAATGATGCAGGCTCTGAAATCAATCATCCGGTAATCACAAGGAAATATGCTGATGACATTACCATTCTCTGCAGAGGATCATCTATTACAACCAGTCAAGAAATTATACAATCTGCCCTAAACAATCTACTTGAATGGTCTCTCAAATCAGGCTTTAAATTTTCAGCTTCCAAAACCCAATGTATAGTGTTCTCCAGACAAAATATGGAGAGTCAGCCTACATTAAAAATGGGCCTACATAACCTAAAATTTTATCAAAACATTAAAATATTAGGCATGCATTTTGACTCAAAAATGAACTGGAAAAGGCATATACAAATCTTATCTGAGGAATGTAAAAAAAGACTCAACATACTCAAGTGCATATCCCATAATAACTGGGGAGCAGATAAACATCTCCAGCTGATGACCTACAAAGCAATAATTTGATCCAAAATCGACTATGGATCCATATTATATGATTCAGCTAGCAAAAAAGACCTACAAAAACTTGATGTTATACACAACAAAGCTCTACGAATAAGCACTGGTTGCTTTCAAACCAGTCCCATTGGTAGCATCCTAATAGAAGCCAAAGAACCAACCCTAGCTCACCGTAGACAAATGCTAACTCTCAAATATGCCATCAAATCAGCAGAATCAAATAACCCTATAATCTACCACGATATATACCCAAAACTTCAAAATTACTACAAAGAACAAAAATGCTTTTCACCAGTATATACCAAAGTCAAAAACCTTCTGAGACAGTTAAACCTTCAGGAACATATACTAATGGAAAAAAGAAACAATAGTATACCACCGTGGACAATTCCTGAAATAGTAACAGATATAACACTAGACACTATTCAAATAAACAAAATGGCTAAAAACGATAGGAAAATTAAACTTAATGAAATAGAAAATAAATACCAAGACTCCTATAAAATCTATACTAAAGTTACCAATAAGAGAGATGGAAAATATGCAACTACAATTACCAAAGATGTTAAAATTATAAACAGACTGCATTCCTACTCTAGTACTACTACTGCTGAAATATGCTCTATAATGACAGCCTTCAAATTGTCACAGAAACTCAGAAATAACAAGTTTGTCATATTCTCTACTTCTCTTGAAGCAATAAACAACATTCTCAATAACTACCCTGACCTACCAATGATAAACAATATTCATGAAATATATCATGACATTATACAATCTAAAAGAAGTCTCATAATTGCCTGGATACCAGATTACAAAACAACCCCTGAACATAATACAATGAGTCTTGAAGAAGAAAATGTAAGCCCTGAAACAGGAAGTATTTTAACAATATCACACACTTGCAAGGACTTATGGACCCACATCAAGAAAGCAATGGATGAAAAGTGGAGCAACCTCTGGAAAAACATGAAATCCAGCCCTCTACACAAACACGTTAACAATTTTTACTCCCTGAAAACCTCCAAAAAATTTTCAAGAAAAGATCAGGTGACAATAACAAGAATAAGAACCGGTCATTGCAAGTTCAGTCATCAACACTTGTTAACTGGAAATCCCCCACCTACCTGCCAGCACTGTGATACCATTCTTAACTTTGAACACATTTTAACTCAATGTCCTATGTTTCAGTACAGCAGACACACGTACCTAGAAGATGAGCAAAACCCTGAACTGATGCTATCATCCATCGACTACCAAAATAAGATATTAAAATTCTGTAAAGACAGCAACATTCTTAAAGAAATCTAATTGTAATAAGTGCATTGGTATGGATACCAGAAACTAATTCTGTAACATCAAAATACCTGTAATGTCTGTCTCTACATATTCACATGTATTGTAATTTGTAAATTTTCATATCTATTGTAAAGTTGCCGTGTTAATATTGTAAAGTTGTACTTAAAGTAGTCGCTAATGACCTCAGTAGTCGATGCAACTTTAATAATAAATTAAAAAAAAAAAACATTCTTTCTCTAAAATTACTAACAGTTTTGTTTTCTCCGAATTCATTTGAAATTCTTCAAGTTTAATACATTCCATGGCAATACTGTTTCTAGTTTTTTGCAAATTTATGTTCAAAAATAAGGTTTAAGCCTACAGATAAAAAATAAAATGAAATATGCCCCATGATTCACTTTTTCAAATAAACTTCACTTGTTCACGTCGTGAAAGAAGAATATGGCATACTAAGCGAAATTGTCTTTGGGTTCTGGAGTTAAATCAACGTCATCTACGTAAATCTATTCAGGTGGTGTTGATTTAATTCCCGGCATACTCACGAAGACGGCAGCGCCAAGACACGCCAAAACAAGTTTTTAGAAATTTCTTTGAATCTTCTGGCCGAATCCGAAAACAAATTGTCAGCTCCCCATCAGGAGACCGAGATGCATCGAATGACACCTCATCCCTGTATAGCATTTGCGTAAACTTTTCGTGTGCGAGCGTGTGGATGTCTCGGTTCCGTCTCTCAGGGTTAGATCACTTCCCGTGTACCAATCGAGACATAAGAGATGTCATTCGACGCGTGTCAGTCTGATATATGTCGGTCATTCGACGCGTGACGGGGAACTGATAATTTGTTTCCAGATTCGGTCATAAAATTTTAAGAAATTTCCAAAAACGTGTTTTTTTTGTGTGTTGGCGCTGCGATCATGGTGAGTATGCCGGAACTAAATCAACGCCACCTAATTAGATGTAGGTGACGTTGATTAAACTCCAGTACCAATACCACAACAATAGATGAAGACGAAGAGAAAGACATAGAGAAAAATGGAGATAAATACGTAGAGGAAGACGGAGTGAAAGAATGAGAGAAATACGAAGAGAAGGACGAAGAGAGAGACGAGGAGAAAAAAGAGAAACCACGATAAAGAAGAAGACGAGGAAGATGAAGACGACGAAGATGGAGACAACAAAGACGAAGAAGAAGACGACGAAGAAGAATGCGAAGAAGAACATGCTGAAGAAGAAGTCGAAGTAGAAGAAAAAGACGAAGCAGAAGAAAAAGAAGACGAAAAACAAGAAGAAGGAGAAGAAGAAGACGAAAAAGAAGACGAAGAAGAAGACGAAAAAGAAGACGAAGATTTTCCATTCACGGAAAATAAACTAAATAAGAAGTAGAAGGCCTATTGAGTTGCCTGGCTCAGATAGCCATGGGTGCACATCTCCGAGACAAGCATAGTTGTATTATCGAGCCGGTCGCTGCATCTGGGTTGCGGGGATCAGTGTTATGTCTTCAAAGAAAATCGAGAAGACGATAATTTTATATGAGAACGGAATGACGGTAAGAAAGTAACCCTGAGGTGCAACAAATAAATTGCGTGATTGCGGTCAACGTAATGTGGTTTTCAAATTAATTTTGAAAATAAATACTCTGACAAATTGAAAGTAAAACATCCAGAAATAACTCTTGAAGTTAGTTTTATGAAACCATTACATTACCTAAGTTCAGGAAAGTCAAAGGTAGAAATTGTGCTCAATGTTACAAAATAATTGCAAAATTTAAGTGTTTAGTTTGCAACGCTGACAAAACATCTAAACTTAATAAAGAGGACTTTGAATCGAAGAAAGAAAGAAAAAGAAAAATCAAACAACCGAAGAAATTTTAAAGCGTCGGCAACTTCACACACATTTCGCTAGTATGTCTGTGTTGGTGCACGGGATGTGGTCTAGCCTTGAATGACGGAACCGCACATCCAAACATCCGTACACTCGGAGTTGCAAATACTGTATAGGGATTGTACATGCGCACCTCTCAATTTCAACGAAGGTTACCCTATGTTGAATAAAATTCCAAATAATGAATATCGAAACTGGGTAAATTGGGATGTTTGAGAAGAAGCCATTGCGATGTATCGACAATTTGATTCGTTGACATTTACAATAAATGACAAGAGATATTTTATCAATTGATGATGTCTCTATGCGTTACACAAATTACTTTCAATTTGCAAATTACAAATCACTCTTTATTTTACAGAAATTTATTATTTTCAGCGTAAAAATGAATACTTGTAAATAAATATTGAAATAAAACTAGTAGTGCTAAAACAGCACGAATTTTCTCGCTCGTATTTTAGCGCACAATTACGCAAAAAGTAATCAAATTTTCGAAAAATTTTACACAACCTTACTTCAAAATCTACCTTTAAAGAACAGATTAGATTTGAACAAAGACTCCCTCAGTTCCGTTTGTTCTCGGCGGCGGTACCAGGCGCTCCTACACTGTAGTGTCCGAGAATGCCAGTACCAGAACTGCCATTGCGGAGAACGAACGATACCGAAACTTGGCATGTTGTCGGTGTGCGTCGACCGCGTCGAATGAATGCTGAAGGCGTCACCGGTGCTTTCGCCATCGTTTATCGTTCAAGCTCGAGGCGATCAGGCGGCATGTCCTGTTGAATAAAGCAAAATATATTTGCGATTTGCCAGATTTGTACGTTGACGAATGCTTATGCAATCTAGTGGTACCTGTAGTGTTTGTAGATAGCCTTACTCTTGGGATATGCGCAAAATTAATGAAAAAATAACAATTATGACGAATATTTATTTTATCTATTGTGACGGTTCACATGGACATTAGGGTGTCCCTTATATTGCCCAAAAAATTATTTTTGAAAATTTGTTTGAGCTCACCCCCTCAATATTTTCTATTGGGACCAATTTACTCAAAAATAAAATTTCATCTCAATAGGTTGATATTAACCCGTGCCGACTTGAGTGCGAAATTTGAATGTTAGGGATCATTGGTTTTGCTGGGTTAAGTCAATGGAAAACTATTGATACATTTTTAATATATAATTTTATATCATAATTTAATTCATTTTCACTCTTTAGACTGTGTTATGGTTTTAACTTTTATTATGGGTACTTTTTTTCAGTGTTTCTTTCTTGCAATATGATTACAGTGAACGATGTTCTTGAACAACTCAACAAACATTGCTTTTGCTCCTCATCTACATTCAGTAGTCCACGAAAATCTTGCATTGATTCAACAGGTCTTTCCGCGCAGTCACTCACAGCTTTTCATCTTTATAAATAACCTTTTAGCTTCTAAATATGAAGTTGCTTTTCAAGGTTAAAGGACAGTTTTGAATAAAACTAATACCCATCTTCAGGCAAGAGAACAGGTATTTGCTTTTGATTGATACAGAGTCGGCTTGTTTTCATTGAAATGAAGATTAAATTGAATAAGATGTATTGTTTATTAACGAATTAATAATATAAGAATGGTCATCAGTGTACAATTGCGCTTGCCATGTTATTCTTCAATTCTTTTCAAAAAGGAATTCTCTTCCATGTGTAGATTTTCTCAGTCTAAACTTGCCACCACTTTGACTTTGATTTGTACGCCTGTTTAATCAGAGAGTGCGACAGACAATTCTTCTAATAAATACTACATACGGTGTCCCAATTGTTTTAAACTTGCTTTTGAAATTGTGGAATCTATCTTTTCATGCAATTTTAGAAATTTTATAAAGTATCCCGATAAGGACCTTTTACAGCTGCACTGCCCTAAAGCCACGGTTTGACATAAAGTTACAATCAACAGAGAGCCATTATTTAAGGAATTTTTAACTACACAAGATAGTTTAGAATCTGATCTGAGCAGAAACATTTTAAATATTAAATATCTTTTGCCATCTATCGAGTTCGATGCAATGCCCCGGGGAAATGTATCTTTAGTTTGTTACTTTCATAAAAGTCCAACATTTCTTTAAAATCGGACTCATTAAAGAATATTCCCATATTCTCTTTGCCACTTTGAAAATTAATGGCGTTAAATCTTTTTAAAATTTCCTTAAAATGCTAAAAACGTGGTGTTAGGGTTGCTTGCTACATTATGTATTTTAAATTATAAAATAGGTTTTTATATATGTAATGACGGCACGGAAAGAATAATGCTCTGTTCAAATTTTCTTCAAGAAAGACGTATACAGTCAAACCTGGATAAGTGAAAACTGGATAAGTGAGAAAACTCTATAAGTGAGAGTAATAGCCAGGACCCGTCATTTTAAGCTCCCAAAACCTCTATTAGCGAGAAACAGAAACCTCTGTAAGAGAGAGTCGTTTTTCCCTCATAGACCTCCGTAAGTGAGACTGCTACTTATCTATACCTCTATAAGCGACAGTCGAGCTTTATTTACAAATTTAACATGTGCTATTTTATGACTCATTCTTAACTTTCGTGGAACTTCCTACCATTGTTTTTGTATTCTCGTCAATATTGTTCCTATTCTATTTCGTGGAACTAAATAACTTTATTGTTGTTATTTTATCGCATTCTTTTCAAATGGACACGTGTGCCTGTGTACCGTCCTGTTTGTCAGACTTACTCAGTTTATAGTTTTCAACTGCGAAGGAAAGTTCTGTTCTGCATCATGTCAAAACGGAAAATTAAAGTACTGTCATTAAGTGATAAACTTAAAATAGTGAATGCGTTTGAATCCGGAAAATCGCGAAATGAAATTCAGAGGGAGTTTAATTTACCAGAATCCACCTATTATAAAATTATTAAATCAAAAGACTCTATAAAGTCTGAGTGCTCTGATGGACATGGAAATATTAAGAGGACTAGAGTTTCTGAATTTCCCAATATCGAAAAGTGCCTTTTGGAATGGATAAAACAAACTCTCGATAAGAATATCCCCATAGATGGACCTTTGTTGAAAGAAAAATCAAAAGAGTTTGCTACAAAACTGGGAATCCAGAACTTTTCTGCTAGCAACGGCTGGTTAGAGGGTTTTAAAAGGCGTCATGACATAGCTTTCAAAAAAGCAGCTGGAGAAATTAAATCTGTGGACCAAGGTGTGTGCAACCAGTGGACTGAAGATCTGCCAAATCTTTTAGAAGGGTATGAACCAGACGATATTTACAACGCGGATGAAACTGCTTTGTTTTTTTAAGTGCCTTCCGGATAAAACATTTACGTTTAAAGGCGAAAAATGCCATGGAGGAAAACAAAGCAAGGAACGCCTTACACTTCTCCAGTGTGTAAACATGAGTGGTACGGACAAACTCCCACTTCTCATCATCGGGAAATCAAAGCGACCTAGATGTTTTAAAGGTGTCAAGACTCTACCCGTTGATTATGCCAATAATACAAAGGCTTGGATGACCAAGATATTATTTAAAGATTGGTTGAAAAAAAGTTGACAAACAAATGAAGATAAACCGAAAAAAAATTCTGCTATTCATTGACAACTGTGCTGCCCATACGGACTTACCAACACTTGCAAACGTAAAAGTAATGTTTTTACCTGCTAACACCACTAGTAAACTCCAACCATTAGATCAAGGCCTCATTCATACTTTTAAACGCTTTTATCGCAGAGAAGTCGTTAAACATATTCTTACGAGTCTGGAAGAAAACAGTAGCCCTGACATTAACGTACTTCTAGCTATGAAATTTGCTAGAAAAGCATGGTACTTAGTCAGTGACGTTACTGTCAAAAACTGCTTCAAGAAAGCTGGGTTTTGGAAAAGTACAGATGAACAAGGCCTGCCAGAGGAAAATGATGCTGAAATTGGACCTAGCAACGAGGAATGGACTAAGCTTGTGTCTCACGAATCCAATATGTTAATGCCGAGCTTCGACGATTTCGTTCAAATTGACGACGACGTAACTACCGCTGGAGAACTAACCGACGACGATATCGTTAAGAATTGTGTGAACACCTGTATTGCTGGAAATGACAGTGAAGACGAGGCACAGATTCCGGAAACAGAAATAAAGATCATTCCAATGAAGCTAGCTTTGAATGCGTTGGAGACGGTGCATCAGTACTTTGAATACGCGGCGGTTGTTGATCAAGCAATATTTGACAAAATTTATGAGTTAGAGAAAAACATTCAAAATACAAAAACAGAAACCCAAACGAAATTGACGGATTTTTTTGAGTGCAAATAAGTTCTAAATAAAATAAAATTACATAGTAGTACATGAATTTTTGTTTTGTTTTCGTAAGCATTTAAAAATATATACTTATGTACATAATATATGTTGTGCATGTCATGCACATAATTTTATCATAATAAATATTTACTACATTCGTACTTGCTGTGACTTGTTATTGCTGCGTACCCATATAAGAGAGAAACGCTACCCATGTACCTGCATTAGCGAGAAACTCGGGTTAGTGAGAAACCTCTATAAGCGAGAATGAGATTGTGCTCCCTTGAACTCTCGCTTATTCCAGGTTTGACTGTACTCCTTCAAGACGTCAAGTGTTTGATGCAGTTGTATCACATCAAAGAATTTGTTATCTTTTTTCTTCTTGTAATGTTCTTTGTCTCGCCATTTCTTCTTTATCCGCAAGATGTTTGTCCAGAACTTCAAGATAACTTTTACATCCTGGCTCTCTCTGCCGAAATAAGAACATCCTTTCTTCTTCCAACATAATCATTTGTAAAGCATTCGGATGTGCAATTTCAAATAGATTGTTCAATTTATTTCTATACTCACCTTCACGATGCTTAAAAACATCTTCACACTTGTTTGCGTTTTTTGTAATTTTCTTCACTCCGAATAGTACAAGTTAATACGTTTTTGTGAACAATGCTGATTAGCTCTTGTTGAAATTCTTGCTTTCTCGCAAAATATCATTCTATCACAAACCACAAGTTTAGCGCTTGCCCTAACTTTTCATTTTACTTCCCGTATGTTGTGAAATAAAACATCAAGCACTTGACTGATGGTCAATTGTGTCCGTTTATTTGGTGTTTTAAATTAATAGTTAATATGATCTCCTAACAAAAACACACGTTCTTCGGCACTGCATATGACATTAACATATGACATTGTTAGATTAGCAACCTGTGTACACGAGTAATACGATCGATTAAAATTCATGCTCTGGACATGTCCGTCATGCAAATTCGCGCTCAAGTCGGCACGGGTTAGAATACTCCGATCTCAAAAAAAGTTTGTATAGGCATGTTTTAAGTACATTGGAACAAAATTGGAGGGTGAGCGGTCAAAAATTTGAAAGTCGGAAAATAAACGACACCCTAATGGACATGACAAAAAACAACATATTTAGGAATATTTTTCGTAAGGAAAAACTATGGCATTGTCGTAGTGACAAACGACGGCGCGGAGGCGTATGATTTTGTATGTTATTACGCGAACATTGTAAAATTTCATGAAACCCGAGCGAGCAACAATAAATAAATTGACATTTTAAGTCGTGATGTACCAATGAGCAATAGATACGTGGATAATGTAAATTTTACAAAATTGTAGTAACTTGAAGTGACGTAAGTAAAGTGAATATATACACACCATGCAATTAATGGGGCAAGTTACGGGGAAATAATTAAATAAAAACAGTTTTGAAGCATGTAAGGCGGGACAATCAAATAAATTGCGCAGGTAATTTATTTAAGAACTATAAATGAATAGGGGACGTAGAATAAGGGAGAAAACACAATTTTCACCATGAAACAATGCCGGGGACAAAAAGATGAAAGAGACAGTGTGCTGTTTTCCGACGTTTTCGTGGTAAATGCACGTAGCTAGTCGTTTACATGGTGTATGATTTCGGTAGAGAATGCGTCGAAGCTCGAACGTGTTGAGAAGGCGTTCAGAAGGTGCTGAGATGTTATTGATTGAGATCCAGACCTGTGGGACTTCGGAAGAGAGATGCTGACATAACTGGAGACGTGCTGCCCAGCATTGCCGAAACGTCAGAAAGGGAAGTGTTCTGATTCTCTTTTGAGTGACTGGCGGCGCAGCTTTGTAAGAAGGCCAAGTTGTGTAGTTTGACAACGACAAAAAGAACCGATAATTATTCAAAGTAATTACAAAAATTTCCATGTTTAAAGGAAACGCGCGCAGTATGAATGGGTATTTTGAATGTCAGTGTGTGTGTGTGAGATAAATATTTATGATTTGTATTGCTTTTTTATTGTTTATGTTCAAGGGTATTTTTATTGTATGTGTTAACGATGCCATTTGCGAGAGGCGGCAACCATGCTGTCATAACTAGTAAATAAACCCGATACACCAATTGATGGTGTCTTTGGTATCAGAATTCTCGTGTTCTTCATTTTCTCCTGGCTACGTATTAATATCCCGCAATTACGATAAATACCTATTATGTACAGTCGTCTTCGCACCCCACAGTTTTAAAAAAAATTCTTGAAATGGTTCAGGGTGTTAGGTCACATGCTCGTGCAGTTATAAGATAATTACGTGAGAAATTAAGTATTCAAAATTAAAATTGAAACAGAAAGAGCAGCAATATTTATTGATACTTTTATAAATATAACTAAAATAAAAAAGGGAACCACCGAACTGTTTCAGTGGCACGCCAACGCAGGGCAAAATAGAGTATTATATTTTATTTATATTTAATTAAAGATTACAGGAAGCGAAGACCCACCCACGCGGAACCGTTTAACTATTTTCACCTAAATGTATTTTAAGGCACATTTAACTTTATAAGCTTTTTACCTTGAAATTTATTTCTATTATCTTCTAGTCTAGGTTAAAAAGTGATGTTTAAATTATTTCCATTTTCACCAATCCCAGTCGTTCGGTACTCTCTATTTTTTGTCTACTTTTAGCCCAAGGATGTCATTTTTGTAAATTTGACATTCTGTATCTTTAGATACCAAAAGCTCGCTTTCCGCTCAATTCTTTACACAAAGAAAAGAAGCGGAGCGTCTTAGGTGATCGGTGGATCATGGGCGAGTGCTTGCCTCAGATTCGCAATGCAAACATCATTCGCGTCTCAAGGGGCGATAACCCCAACTTCTGACGTTGATATCTCACCGTCTCAGATGGTCTTCCAGTAAGGTAAGGGAAATGAAAGGAAGGCTCTGTTAATTGAAAGAATTACCTGCCAGGTCTCGTTCGTATGCCAATGATGGAATGAAAGTCAATTAAAACATTTATTTTTGTCATTTCTAGGCTTATACTAAATTACAGTTTTACGCATTTTCTATTGTCCAACAATGTTATAAATTTATTAAGTTTCTCTCATTTTATATGTTGTATTACATATGTAGTATATGATAATGAATTATGTAATTCGAATTATTGAAAACCCAAACGGTGTGTGGCGATAGGGCAAGGAGTTTAATAGTCTGTTTGGAAGGAGGCACCGTTGTTTAGCCGCCAATTGTGTCACCCAATTCAGAGGCTATAGCGGCAAAAATCAAATATTCCACAATAAATTGTGCCCAGTGACGAAAAGACGTTTTCACGTAGAGAAGGACAGTACCCATCTCCATTTTGTTTAGCATCGGCGTTTTTATCATGTAATGATGAAATTAATACCAAATGATAATTGTGTTTAATAAATTTGTATTACATTCAAAGTAAGAAACTTCAATGGCATTACAATACGTATCAAATTAATTACTTTTCCTTTAATGCGTATATTTTTGCTTTCATATGTAATACTGGAATGACTCTCAATTTCCCAAGGACTTTGAGTCGAGGCATACTTCAAAGAAACAAGTACTGATTATTTTATAAATTATCATAATCTTAGCAAATACTGTTGAAGTTTGAAAGTAAGTGTTATGGTTTAAGAGTATGTGGGTGTTTTATTGCCAACACGGGCTGACTTTGATGTCTTCCCCGAGGATGCTGCTTTGAAGCAGCATAAGGGAATGCATCAGGTGTGCTTTCGAGTCAAGGACACCACTTTCCATGAATGGAATTCGCGACGCATGAGGGTCTCTCTATCCAAAAGGATGAAGGAAAGGATAAAAGGATTACATGTATAATATTTTCATCATATTGCTCTCCGCATTAGCTAACAATTTTGAATGTTCACAAAATCAATGACAATTCAACAAACAGAATTAAGATCAACGCGTTTAAAAAATGCCGTTTAAAATTAATATCTACGTTCTGGTTAATTAATGCTATTGTATACTGAAAAACTCATTAAGACAATGCAAACTAAATTTTAAAAATACAACCCCTGCACCAGGATTATTTCTTTAGTGTATCTTAAAGTCCATCCGTCAGTTTTCCTCGATTTTTTAAAAATTTTAAGCATCAAATGGTATGCTATAAAAGAGTAGTTTATAGAAATTTAGTACGAAAGAACAAAATAAAAGTTGATATTGATTGAAACTATATTTCAAATACAAAATTATTTGTTTTTTTTATTTTTGTTTAAGTACAGCAGTTAAAAGAACGTTAAGTACGGAGGTGTCATAGCAGTACTTAGTAAAGGAAAGAATTTTAGTTATGTGGCAGAGGCAAAGGCATAACGAGCTACATTCACAATAAAAACATGTTTCAGAATGCACGTGTGCACCGAAACACAAATTTAAAAATCGTTCTATGAGAATGATTGATTGAATTTTCTATATTTTGATTATGCAAGACATAAAAATAATTCTAACAATAAATATTAAGGTTATTTTAAAATTAGAGCCCAGAAAATATAGTTAACTCTTGTAGTTCAATAATTTTACTGGACCTATCCAATAATGGTGGGTGTAATAGGAATCTGTCCTTCGCTTTCATAAACTTGTTCATGAATTTGCTCTCAATGAACATTTTTATTCACTTCTACTTATTTCAATACCATTAGGCTAAAAATCTTTGAATTTACATTCAGAGTTCTATTTGGTTCTTATTATTATTATTTGGTGTATTTGTCTATTACCTACCATCCACAAGTTTTTGTCGCATTTACGTCCGAACTATTTCCAGACCAGGATAAAATAATAACTTGCCTTTCTTCCGTATTCCCATTCTAGGCTTTATGACAAAGGATTCCATCATTCATGACACCGCAAGAGAAAATAATCTGCAATCAGAAATAAAATGTTGCATCTTACACCAACTATATTGGTATTAAATGCATTAATTTCTGCAATTAAATAATAAAGTACTTAAAAATGAGTGTTTATTCCAATTTGAACACGTCTGTATTTCACAGAGCAAAATCATTTGAATGGCAGGTAATCAGATAGTTTTATGTCACATTTTGGCCAAAATAGAAATATTCCATCTATTTGGTTATCATCCTTTTAGAATTCGTGCATCAATTCGTAGTGTTGCATTTTGACAGCAAATGGCAAATAAATACGGTAGTTATAGATGCCTTTCAGTTTCTTGTACCTTATACGCACAGTTTTACTTATAACTACTTCAATCTCAGATGTCAAAAGAGTATCTGCCTCTGAGTGCTTCATTTCTAAACACTACTTTTCAATTTAAAACATGTTTTTCAAAAGCAATATTTTATTACATTGTGTCATTGTTTTTCTCAAATCCATTGAAAGAGTTAATGAATATGTTTTACGCTTATACTATTCACTTCTAATCAAAATCTCTATTCAATTAGTTTGAATAATTCTCTACAGAAGTTTTCTACTGTATTTGTTCTTTCACAGAATAAAAATAAGTCACTCTATGTCTACATCAAAGAGAGTTTATTAGTCCTCCACTCGCACAAATACGTCTTAGCTGAAAGTACTCTTCTGAATCGCAATGCGTGGGATCCAATTTTTTGCGTTGCCCAAAAACTAAATAAACTTTTCTCAACCAAACATGGGACAATTCAAATGAGAACACGACACTGCAGGCTCTTAAACCCACTTCTGAAAGCGTACAGAAAGCGGAAAACTCGTGTAAAGTTAAAGCAGCAGGATAAGGCTGAACAGAGCCTGGTAGAATGAGAATGCCTTGTACAGCAAGTTGATTTCTTTCCGCAATATCTCTCCGTTTGTACAGGTCCGCTTCCACAACACGAATCAGAAACATATTCAAATCTTTAAAATCCGGTGTATTCTTTCTTACTGCCAATGCGACGTATCCCGGAGCTATCACATATTCTGGCACCATGTAAAGCAAACTCTCCCCGTAAAGGGTAAAGTTTTTGTACCTCATATAAAGATCAATGTGATTTTTTGTTATTATATAACCGTCTTTTCCCTTTTGTATAATTTTGTTAAGACGAGTTGGCATATCTTCTTTGTCTAATATAAATTTGCTGCCTAATTGTCGAACCTCTTTGTCATAATCTGCATTTTCCGATGCATAATGAATTTTTTTTTCTAGTACAAATGGCGTATTTCTTGACCGACCTCTGTCAACGTTTGAGGATCTGCGTAGTGCGGTGGAGCAGCCATGAAACCCGGAAGCTGGCCCGAGTAGGCCTTGCTGAAGATTAGCATGCCCATCAGAAGCACTGCTAGCACTACACGTCGCGCCGAAGTATCGGCACGTTGGTCGCACGAACCAGTCAGGATTACCTACACCGAATCAAGGCACACGGTTGAAGATACTACAGGCAAATAGAAATCAGATGATAAATAGAAATGATGCAATCAACTGGCAGTTAGAAAAATTTGTTCAATATTTTCAAGAAGAAAGTTATAATTTACAACTTAATAAGCCATGAAATAATGGTATCGATGATAATGATAGTAATAATAATAATAATAATAATAATAATAATAGTAACAAACAAGTAATTCAAAAAGAACATAACAAAAGTATAAAAAATCTTTGGTATAAAAAAGTAATAAAATGCTGTTAATTACTTCATATAATCTAAGTTTGGCTTATTCGAGAAAACGAAGAATATGGCAATGCTAGTCGGTAGGATCTAGAAGTATCCTGAACATTTAATCACTATACTTCACTTTAATTAAACAAGTTACTTCAAATTTAACACTTTTTTTTAATGGAATGATTTTTTTCCACACAAAAATTAAATATATATATAATGTTCGTTTGTTCGACAGCAACACATTCTGAGGGGTAGATTAAAATATGAGCCTTGTACTTTAATGAGGAGAAAACACATGACAACCTTCTTTGTAAGAACTAAGACACCCAATTCCACAGAATTCACATGTAAGTGAATTCATGAATCCCAGAATAATTTAAATCTACACAAAGTTTCTTTAGCGTGATGCTATTCACAAAATAGAAAGTATAGTTAATATTATCCTACATTTTTTGCTAAAAGCATCATGAGTTGTAGAGGATAATGATGAACATGTGAATCGATTCAAATTTAATCACAAGTGTCCAAATTTTCTAATCAAAATTCGAAAGACAAGTAACAGCTATCGACCCACATTCATCACTCCGGTCGTGTGTCTTCAGCTTGGATTTGTGCAAACACCCTACTGCAATTCACTACTCAGGAAAGTAATGCAGATCTACCTGAACTATATTGTAGAATGCACGTCCCAGTTTCTGGTGATTCTGCATGTTCAAGATCACTCGATCACGTTCTCTCTCGTTGCAAAATACTGCAAGAATATACCAAATGAATATGACACAAAGAAGCTTGATTCCACAGTAAAACCAGGCAGTTAACTGGTAAGGAAGAACCAGTTCGTTGGCAAATGGCACAGTGGGTGCTTTGCAAAGCATGATGAAGAGAGGGAGTGGCGCTAACGGGTGTGAGAAGTCTATTTTCTGATACCTTTCAGATGTCATGACACATAAATGAAATCTTACATCCAAAGTCAATTTTCTATATTGTAATGATCCAGGATCATTCCTGGGTTATTCAAAACATTTTATTAAAAAAAAAACTAATGAAGTGGGACGGAGTATACCAAAACTATGTTGAACCGAGTGTAGAATCAACAAGTGACAGCAGTGTCGCGCATAAACAGTACTTTGTATTTACATAAATGCCCGGAGAAAATATATTTGTGCATCAAAATTAGATAGCGCACGATTAAAGAAGAGTTTCTTTTATCAAAATCGGACTACGGGTTACGTTGCTATGGTGGTTTTTGTAAAATATATATTTGAAGATGAATTCCAATTAACAATTTAATGTTACAAGTTCTCACATCATCAGAAGATCAAATTGATATTGTTCAAGGATTTCGGCTGAAATTAATGAGCTGTGTCATATTAGAAATTACGAACCTGTAGAGAAGAATTTTGGCGAATTTCTGAATATAGTACTGACATTTTTGGACGCTGGGGAAAATTATAAATTAAGCTTTTCGAGTTCCTGATAAATAATCAAAACAAAAACATTTGATAGTACATGACCAAATGGGAAAATGTGATGTTGAAATAAATATTTTCGGCGTAATAAGACGTAGAACGTCAAATTAAAGAAAAGCACTGAGGCAGTGAGGATTTATGATAAAGTTAGAACATTGTGAAACCACTGGAAAATCTAAATTGAATAAAATGTTATTATTTCACATTCACGTAAACGAGTAAATAATGGCAGCGAATGTATTTTGTTTGGTATGAGGTTATAAAAGGTCTGGGACAACAAAGGGTCATCAGATGAAGTCTCGAAGTTGTACGGCACGCAGAATCTGTGTTGGCTGATACAATATTTTTGAATTTTCTTAAAGTTTTATTTTTGAAAGTGTTTGCAAATACGTGGTGAACTGAAGGAGTCTCGAGGTGGTACAGCACGCAGAAACTGGGTTCATGGATGGAACATTTTCTTTTGAATTGTTATTTTCAAGTAGTGCGAATACGTGAATTTTAAAAGTTTATTTTAAAGTACTGCAATCATGTAATGATCAGATTGCGTCTCGAGGTGGCATAGCACGCAAGAAATATGTTCTCGGCTATAAATTTTGAATTTCTAAAGTTTTGTGTTTTTAAGTAGTGTGAATTACGCATTGAACAGAATTAGTCTCGAAGTATTAAATTATTTTAATCTGCAACGAAAGGAGCAGGACTAAAACTTGTTGTGTAGGAGTGCACGACATATAAGTGATAATTTCGTGCGATTTCGGTGAAAACTGCGACAAAACGATACAGCGCGGGGACGTCGATATTTATGTAAAACGGAGAGAGCGAGCGGCCCACTGGGGGAGGCTGGTTCGAGGACGGGGAGCAGCAAATTTGGTGCCGTGAGATCAAGAAGAAGGCGTCAAACAGGAAAGTTCACGCACTTTTAATTATTTAATTTTTCCTAGAAGATAAAATACTTTGTTCAAGACCAAGATTAGCATTAGTTCTAAAGAGTAACGAATGACCATTCCAATCAGTACAATCACTTTAAGTAAAAAAAGCATATGCAGTAAAATAAGAGAGACATTTAATTTTTTAAAGAGAGATTTGTAAGTAACTTCTAGGGTATATATTTTGTTGTTTTGGTTTCTGTTTTGTGTATGTGTTTTCAGTGTATGTTCTCATGTGTTGATATTTGTATTGGTGTTGTGTTGACGTGTCATATTTTTGGTTTCCATTAAATGAAGGAAGGCATCATTGTCAACCGTGTTTTCTCTCACACAGGTGTTTTATTTGAGTAGATAGAACCCTGTCAGCAGTAAGACAGAGACTACTGTTTCAGGTATTATCCGTATGAAGCCGTTCACAGCCCACATTATTATAAATTTATGTAACGTATTTTGGAAAGTGGGGGCTAGTACAGGTCATGAACGTAGGTAACGTGTCGTTGTTGTTGTTGTTGTTG
This sequence comes from Acheta domesticus, assembly GCA_031308135.1. NCBI lineage: Eukaryota > Metazoa > Arthropoda > Insecta > Orthoptera > Gryllidae > Acheta > Acheta domesticus. The sequence continues at coordinate 67,396,424 of JAHLJT010000631.1, forward strand.
TTGTTGTTGTTGATAATTGATTTAAATAAGTAAAGATAGTAAGGCTAGTTGGGTGCGGTGCGGGAGGAACCCCCCATAAACCAGTTACAATATACTTCAAGAAATCTAATGTTGATTTCGTCGGTACATTAATATGTTCCACATTTACATCTGTTTATTTTTCAAACCAGCCAATTAGCTGCATGTCTCTCCCGAAGGCTACTTTGAGGTGCTTCTGAAATTTCCCCAACTTTTTGATCTTTACACATTCTAATATCTTCATTAATTGCTAAGGCATTTTCCTGTTTGGTATACAACATATTTCTTTCTCAACTACATGCAACATGTTCATCTTTGAATTTCTCTCATTGTTATTAAGAATGTTTTTAAAGCAGCGAAAGAATAAGACTTTTGCAGTTCAAAAATTCGTAAAATATTTATATAGCAATTGTTGAATACAAATACTTTAGTTAAACTTTCCTTTATGAGAAATGAACGCCATATTTTTTTGTAATGTTCACGGAATTCCTAAGGTTCAATTATTGTCTCGTCATAATCACGGTGTATAATGATGTTTTTGATACATTTTCTTTAGACAGACATTCATCGCAATAAGATAATACGAGGAATGGTAGAGAAGGACGTCGGAAATAATAACGAACCATTCCATCGTTAATCACTGGAATAGTGGCTTCTCTGTAAAGCGTTTTCAAAAGTGCAGAATTTCCTAAACAAACCCCACATGATTTTGTATGAGACCATATTCTCGAAGTGGAAAGTCAACAAACACTCGTATCATGCGATGTCAACACTATCTCCAGAATTATGCATCTTCGTACCAACAAAAGCTTTTTAGGTGTAAGCAATGTAGTAATTGGACAAATCAACCATACATACGTTATTAACAAAGTTGAAGAAAAATATGTCATTATGTATTTCATTCTAAAATTATGATAAAGATGTGAACCCTTGAATGCTTTTACAGCTGAACAATATGGGAAATTGAGTAAGAATTTGAAATATTTCAAAAAGGATTTTAGAAAAAAAAGTCTTTGCCAGCTATACATGCCATACCGCTGTAAATAACACCAAACTCAGGTTACACGCACTTTTTTGGGACTGCTAAGTTTGATGAGAGAACAAATGCTGACTGCAACAGACACTTGTAATGAATTTCTTTGGAATCAAATGAGAATTAGAGAGAGAAAATACCATAAACAAGATTTTCTCAAGAACGGCTCCAATTTTTTTCTTTAAACTTTTAGTAGGAATAGCACTAAATGTATTCTATACAATGACATAGCTATATTGCTCTATTCTTTTGTATTGCTCTATAGCTATATTGCTGGAGAAGCAGCCTACTTAACAGTTTCTGCGTGAATAGCTTTATTTTTTTAATATTATTTATTTCCTGTTCAATTTTTATACAAATTTTTCAGGATGTTTGAAATTTACAATATCATAAAATTTTTGGGAGATGCCATAAATTTCAATCATAATTACTGCTAATTATGATCATGTTTTAATAAAACTTGAAATAAAAACTTGATTTTTAATTGGAATTTAATATTTTTTATTAATATAAATGTTGAGTTTTAAGAGAAAAAAAATATTCAGAAAAGATTTAGAAATTTATTTAGGGAGGGTGAAATATATCTTTGGGGAAGCGGGAATCGAATACGTTTTAAGTTATAATTTTGCCCTAAATCGAAATGTTGATGAGCTGGAAATTTTGGTAAAGAGTTGAAGAAGTTTGAAGATTGAGTAATTATAAATGTCTTAATTGATTCTATTTGTAATTCTTTATGTATCTGCTTGTTGGAGATGAACCATTCAGCTTTTAGAATTCTCCTTAAAAAATTTGTTTTGAATGGTTTGTATTTTCTTAATGTTTGACGCAGATGCATTACACCAAATTGGGCATGCATATGTAAGTGAAGGTCTTATTATTGTTTTAAATATTGAAATACCACACTCAATTTGTAATTTTGAAAATTTATTAGTTAACGAGTATAATTTTGATATTTTTTGGTATGTTTTATTCGCAATATTTTGAATGTGAGATTTCCAGGTTAAACGACGGTCGAAATGTAGTCCTAAATATTTAATTGGAATGTGATTTTCTATCCAAGGTATATTTATATTATTTATTTTGAGACATGGGGGATTAGTAGGTCTGCAAAGTGTGAAAATTTTTGTTTGTGTTTTAGATGGGTTTATTATTATTCTCCATTGTTGGGTCCATTTAATATATATATTTAAAGAATTTTGTAGAGAGTTTCGAGCAGTTTGTATATTTTTGTGAAATGAAAAAAGGGCAGTATCATCGGCATACAGTGCTATGGTAGTAAAAGGAAGGTGTGGAATATCTGACATGTATATGTTAAAAAGTAAAGGTGAAAGTGTCGAACCTTGAGGAATTCCTGAGAAGATATGACGAGAAGTAGAATAAGAAGTATTAATTTTCACACAAAAGTTTCGATTATGTAGATAGTTTTTTATTATTTCGAATAAATATACAGGAATTCCTATTGAATGTAATTTAAAAAGTAATCCAGAGTGCCAAACTTTATCAAACGCTTGGGCATTATCGAGGAAAATCCCAATTGTATGTTGCTTTTTATGTAAGTTCTGAGCTATTAATTCAGAAACGCGTAGTAATTGGTGAGATGTCGAATAATTAATTCGAAAACCAAATTGGTAATTGGGAATTGCTTGTGTCGAGGTAATATAGGATAATAATCTAGTATGTAGTAGTTTTTCAAAAATTTTAGACAATGAAGATAAGAGACTAATAGGTCTGTAGTTCAATGGAAGGTGGGGTGTCCTTGCCTGGTTTACATACGGGTATAACATAAGCTAATTTCCATGATTGTGGGAAATAAGAAATACGAAGCATTGAATTGAATATATTTGTTAATTTCGATAAAATTTGTAAATTAAGTTCTTTTATCATTTTGTTTGAAATAGAATCATATCCTGAAGTTTTGTGAATATTTAACTTTTGTGTTATTTTTTGAACTTCTACAGGAGAAATAAACTTAATTTTTGAGGGAACTGAATAATTTGGAGAAGAGATGTAAGACTCAATTTCGCTATTGAAAGTTTGATTTATTATAGGGTTTGGTGTAAAAGACTTTTCTAGTTGATCTGCGATTAAAATTTGATTTTTGAAAATCGGTGTAGGCAGATGTAGAACCGTTGTTTAATATTGGAATAGGGGAAAAAGATTTTGTTAATTTTTTGATTGTTAACCATTGTGGTCTGCTATTGGGATGTATTTGTGCGATATAATTTTGAAATTTATCTAATTCATATTGGTCTATACGTAATTTGATAATGCGTGATAACTTGTTGATTTTTCTTTTAATGTCAGGGCGACGTGTTTGTTGCCAGAATCGTCTTAAGCTATGTTTGGATTTAATAAGATTTAAGATATTTATAGGGAGAGATCGAGTATGAATGTACGGTTTAATGTGTGTAGTGGAATATATATATATGCATCTAGAAGCATTTTAGTGAATCTTTCTATTTCTATGTCAATTTTTTGTGTATTATCTAAGTTCTTTGGGAAGTTAAAATTTGAATTTATATATGAACGATATGTATTCCAATTTATTCGAATGTTATGGAGGGGATAGTTAATTTTTAATAGTGAAGAATTAAAACATACTTTAATAGGGAGATGATCGGAATCTAATTCAGGAATTGGGGATTGAAAGAATTGTAAATTAACATTTTTTGTAATTATTATATCTAAAATATCTGGTATTATATTGCTATGATTAGAATAGTATGTTGGTTCGAAGGGTGCATGTATGTCTAAATTATTTTGAATTATATATTGTTGTAAAGATTTGATGAGTTACAACCCAAGAAAAATTTTTACTGTTAAAATCTCCCATGAGTATAATTGGATTAGAAGATTGAAAAATGAGGTTGTAAATTTGAGTAGGAAAGGGTTTGTTTGGTGGTTTATAAATAGAATATAGAGAGTAAATCACGTTATTTATTTTAATTTCTAATGCTATACATTCTAAAATGTCAGATATAGGAAAAAATGTTTGTTGATGAAATATGGAATTCTTGATTATTATTGCTACTCCACCAGAAGCATGATCAGATATTCTATCATTTCTATAAATTTTATAACCTTTTAAGTATAGTTTCTCATTAGGGGTCAGATGAGTTTCAGAAATACAGGCTATGTCAATATTGTGATAAGATAAAAAGTGATTGAAAATATTTTGTTGTCGCTTTAGTCCATTAGCGTTCCAATTTAGTAGTGTTATATTTATATCTATATTGTTATTAATGGCCATTAAAAAGTGGAGAAAGAAGGTTTTGTAATAAAGTCTGTATTTGTGGGATAAGTGTAGAAATAATTTGTTGAACTATGTTGGTAATTAAAGATGTGTAATTTGAAGTAGAAAGGTTTTGTTTTAATATATCAGAGTATGAGAATTTAGGTGATGTGTGATTATGTGTTGGAGATATATTATGATTTGTTTTAAAAGGGGGGTTTTGAAAAGAATTGTTATGTTGAAAGGTTGAGATTGGGGAAAATGTGGAAAGTTCTGTGCATTTAATTTGGAGAAGGAGAACGCAAATTTGTATTTATTAACAAGTGTGAATTTGAATTATTAGAATTATTTGGTTTAAGTAATTCTTTAAATGCAGGGCAACCTTTGTAATTAGCAGTGTGCATTCCGAGACAATTAACACAAACCGGAGGGGTTGTTTCTGGAAGAGGGCAGTTCGAATAATGGTGGTTTTCAGTACATCTTACACAACGTGGGATTAACCTACAATTGGCTTGTGTATGATTGAATTTTTGACATCTCTTACATTGAATAGGTTGATTATTTGATGTTTTTGCTTGGACTTTTATTACACTATGAAATTTTTTTTCCAATTTGAAGATTTTAGAGGCTTCAGCACTTTTAGTAAGTTCTATTGAACAAATGTCTATAGGTTCACGGTTTTTATTAAATAATCTGTATACTTTTTGAACTGGATAATTAAGTTTGATTAATTCATTAAATATACTTTCGTTTGAATAGGTAGTAGGTATATTTTTAAATAAAACTGTGAGAGTTTTAATAGTAGGGTCACGGTACGAATAATATTGTATATTATTTGTATCACAAAAATTTTTATATTTTCTAAAATCTTCAATTGATTGAAAGTTAATTTTAACATTATTCTTTATAGTTTTTGTTGTGAAATCATTTTGAATAATATTTTTTATATCTTGAAGAAGATTATTAAAATTATATACATTTGAAACTATTATTGGAGGAATGGAAATTGTTGGAAGTTCATCGTGGGTATCTTGAAGATCTGATAGTGGTCCGTACTTATTTGTAGTGGAATTCCATTTGTGGTCATGTTGCAATTGTAACACCCCCCCCGTACACACGACCACTCATCGGTGTCGGCGGTGTTAACCTCTCTCAGGGCGTGACCCGACTCACCTGTGGATTCCGGTCTGCTACAGGTTGCCTCATGTGCCCGGCTGAAATATGTATAGGACGCATGCGTGACTGGGCATATTCATGCACTACACAGTAAAACGCTCTTTCATGATTTCTGAGTTTAATTCAAAGCAAATTAAAAAAAAGCAATAATCGGGTGAAGCCCCCTACAGTTCTTAATACTATCTTAACCTAACTTATAACTAGCTTAACTTAACAGTCCAACCCTTCGGGGTCATCGCACGGGCGCTCCGCCCCTCCGGGCGTCGGCATCGGCCCGGGTGTCGGGCGGCAGGGCAGCGGCGCTCCCCCCGTTTCCTGGACCGGACGGGCAGCTGGTGGCCGCGGCGGCGGTGTAGCGGCACGCGGGCAGGCGTGCGCGGCAGGCGTTGGCTGCGGCGGCGTAGGGCTGCGCGCGGGCCGGCGTGCGCAGCAGCGCAACGACGGCGGCGCGGCGCGTGGGCTGGCGCGGCGGCGACGTCGGCGTGGCAGCGGCCCGGCGCGCGGCAGCGTTGGCTGCGGCGCGGCGTAGGGCTGTGCGCGGGCGGGCGCGCGCGGCAGGCGTTGGCTGCGGCGGCGGCTTGGGGCTGTGCGCGGGCAGGTGCGCGCGGCACGCGGGCTAACGCGGCGGCGGCGGCCAGGAATCGCCACACCAAAGCGTCTTTTAGCGGCGGCCGGCCCTCAGGCCGCGTCCGAACGCTTCTTCGTTCATTCGAGTATCGGCACTCTCACGGTGTTTCGCCTCTCCCTTCGGCGGCACCTGAGCGGGCGGTGAGGTGGCGACGATGCGTTGCCGGCGGCGATCTAGCGTCTCGCGGCGGTCGTTACCATCGGACTCAACACCTCGGTCGTCGCTTACATCGGAATCTAATGCCTCGGTCGTCGCTTACATCGGAATGTAATACTCGCGGTCGTCGTTCGTATCGGAATGGCCGAGTCTCGCGTTCGCAGCAACCTCCCTTGCTCGCGAGATCACGTGTCTCACCCCCGCCTAGTCTTCGACTATTGGCGTAGCCAAATCGCGTGATGCGCGCCGTCCAATTGCCATGGGTCCATCGACGGTTGGAACCCGATTTCGAGTGGGCGTTCACGTCACCACGATTTCCGAGAAGACGCGGGGTGTGTTCTGACGCAGCGCTCGGAAATACCAGAGGTGTGGCAAACGGTCTTGAACAAAGGGAGACGCTCCCATCGGCGGCCGGCGGCGACCCTTCGCGCACTCAGGTAGCGGAGAAACGCACATTTTCAGCCAGCTAAGTTTTCCCCGTACTCCCTGTTATATAAAATATTCATCTCGCACACGCCGAAATTAGTACGTGTGCGACCGTCCCATTACACAATTGAAAAGTGAAGATCTTTTACCTGGTTGTTGAAGTAATGAAGAGCCTTCTCTTTTTCTGGAGTCACTTTTGGATTGAGTCGTTGCTGATTGCATAGGAATGTCACTTTGACAATTTGACGAAGTAGTTGCCGGAGGGATGGTGCGAGAGTTGGAGTTAACTGCTTGTAATTCTGTATATTCACTGGTTTGAGATAGAGGAGTCGAAGTACCAGAAAAGTTACTAATTTGTTCTTGAGGTAGTGGGGATGAAGATTCATTTGTTATTGTAGCTGACTGTAGTCCATACATGTTATTGTAATTTAATCCAGGAAATGCCGAAATGTTATTTGGAGGCTGAATAACTATATTATTACCTTGATGTTGAACAATTTCTTCAGTAGTCATAGTTGAATCTTGCATTTCAGAATTGTTTTGATAGCGAGCACTACCCTGAATAGTGCCGATGGAAGCAAAATTAGAACCATTTGGTGAGCTGGCTGTTTGAAATGACATATTTTCCAAACCAAAGATGACCGAGGCACTGATGTTATTTGGTCTGTCTATTTGATTATTACTGGCAGTCCGATTCAGTACAATATTTTTACAGCAGAAGTAAGATAAATCACTTTAAATAACAAAGTTTAGGAGAGCAATTTTATGAAACGTAGCCATACATTCAAGCGAATAGCTTTATAAAATGTAATGACTTCTTATCTATTCGAAATGTTCTACAAGCTAAATGCATTGTAATGTTGAATAATTGAAATGAAGGAATATATGCATTTGATGTGATAAAATATGTGTTCGCAACACGTGGAAAAGATTTAAGTACAAGAAATATATTGCATGAAAATAAAAGGGAGTTTCATACATACATTTCGCCGTTCATCTGGATTAGAAATACTAATGAAATATTTCATTCTACAGCTTTTTCTTGTTGGTTGAGACTTCATACTAAACTTAGGAAAGCGACGCTTGTATTTGATCGTACGCCGCCACGACATATCGACGCCGAGGGAATTTCGACACCGCAAGACGCAGCAGGGAGCGACCGACCACGGACTCTGCTCGCTAGCGACCTTCGGGGTGTAGGCCAGCGTTGAAGAATTTCGTCGTAGCATGAATCAAAGTGAAAACGAACTTTTACCGTTACGCGTAGCTGTTAGAACTGCAAAGGGGAGAGATTCAGTCTGTACAAACTTCTACAGAATGCTTTATGCAATGTATGAGGAGTAAATATACTAGATTTGAAGTAGACGACATTCATTTAAAACCAGATTGTTGTATATTCATTTGACAGTCGTGTTTTGAATTTAGAATAGACTGCAGTCATAGGAAACCGTAATTTGTAATTTATTTAGTAAAGATTTCTTTGTACATATGTTTGCAAGACAGTAATTCCATTTTGTTGTTAAATTTTATTTGTGTCTTACATACTGAAATTGTGATAAACTAGGACAAAGAAATCGCTCATTTTTGGTTAATACGATAAGAAAGTTCGTTCAAGGGTTATTCAATTCCTTAGTGTTTTATCGATGGAAATTGAATCCATTTGATATAATTAATCAGATTTCAAGAGTGAACATTTTTCTGTATACTTCTTTATGTGCAAGGGTATTTTTTGTATGTTATTTCTTTTCCAGCACAATGTATGCATGTGATTAATGTTTGTCTTCAAGGTTTAATGATTCATTGTGTTAACTTGTAACCAAAGTGAAAGATTGAAGGATCAGAATTAATGTAATGCTAGG
>JAHLJT010000631.1:67405051-67435178 GCA_031308135.1 Acheta domesticus
GATCTCACGGCACCAAATTTGCTGCTTCCCGTCCTCGAACCAGCCTCCCCCAGTGGGTCGCTCGCTCCCTCCGTTTTACATAAATATCGACGTCCTCGCGCTGTATCGTTTTGTGGCCGTTTTCCGAAATCGTACGAAATTATCACTTATATGTCGCGCACTCCTACACAACAAGTTTTAGTCCTGCTCCTTTCGTGGCAGATTAAAATAATTTAATACTTCGAGACTAATTCTGTTCACTGCGTAATTCACACTACTTAAAAACACAAAACTTTAGAAATTCAAACATTGTAGCCGCGAACATATTTCTTGCGTGCTATGCCACCTCGAGACGCAATTTGATCATTACTTGATTGCAGTACTTTAAAATAAACTTTTAAAATTCACGTATTCGCACTACTTGAAAATAACAATTAAAAAACAATGTTCCATCTACGAACACAGTTTCTGCGCGCTGTACCACCTCGAGACACCTTTGGTTCACCACGTATTTGCAAACACTTTCAAAAATAAACTTTAAGAAAATTCAAAAATATTGTATCAGCCAACACAGCTTCTGCGTGCCGTACAACTTCGAGACTCCATCTGATGACCCATTGTTGTTCCAGACCTTTTATAACCTCATTCCAAACAAAATAAATTCGTTGCCATTATTTACTCGTTTACGTGAATGTGAAATAATAACATTTTATTCAATTTAGATTTTCCAGTGGTTTTACAATGTTCTAAATTTATCATAAATCCTCACTGCCTCAGTGCTTTTCTTTTAATTTGACGTTCTACGTCTTATTACGCAGAAAATATTTATTTCAACATCACATTTTCCCATTTGGTCATGTACTATCAAATGTTTTTGTTTTGATTATTTATCAGGAACTCTAAAAGCTTAATTTATAATTTTCCCCAGCGTCCTAAAATGTCAGTACTATATTCAGAAATTCGCCAAAATTCTTCTCTTCAGGTTCGTAATTTCTAATATGACACAGCTCATTAATTTCAGCCGAAATCCTTGAACAATATCAATTTGATCTTCTGAAGATGTGAGAACTTGTAACATTAAATTGTTAATTTGAATTCATCTTCAAATATATATTTTACAAAAATCACCATAGCAACGTAACCCGTGGTCCGATTTTGATTAAAGAAACTCTTCTTTAATCGTGCGCTATCTAATTTTGATGCACAAATGTACAGGTGTCCCACCAACTATGGACCACCCCCATAACTTTGAAACGGTTCAGAATATCGAAATGTAGTTTTTCGCTGAATAATGTAGAATCATGAGGCAAGTAACATGCCATAGAGAAATTATCTATAATATTTTTAGTTTTCGATAAATTTAATTATCTTCGATTTTTTAAATAGAACTATATATTTTTCTCACCAGCAATGGATAGATCCTGAAAAGAGGAATAAAATGATATATCATGTGGTAGTATTTTGATAGTAATTTGCGTATAAAATTAGACTTTCTGATATGTGATTTGAATGAAACGGACAATATTTCATGTAGCAGCCCTTGCCATAGACGCCTTCGGGGAAAATGGCCTTCGCGTCGTCAAGACTGTTGCGTGGAGAGAGAAGACTAAAAGGGGTGGCAGTGAGAGATAAGAGGCCTAACTACGGCAATCCAGGGTTTTAACACAAAAGTCACATTAAAAAATTACCAATTTTAACGATCAGAATGAGAGATTTTTTCATTGATTTATCTGCATTTAACTTGTCTTCTTTAGCAATAAATATCATTTTCAAACTTGAGAAGAATGCAACCACCGTCTGTTCGTTGGTGAATTTCATTTTTAATTAAAATGATCATTCGTCCACTTCGCAATCATACCTCTACTGCTCTTCATAAATGAAAAAGAAAACAGTACACTTCCGTCTTTTGCCGTGGATTTTCAAGTTTGGGGCAGCACATCTCGTCATGAAGTGAGAAACTCTGCAATCAATATTAGCAATCGAGACTACAGATGTACATTTGTGTTAAAGTTTAGTAAATTGACACTGATAGTCTGTTAAGTGTGTTTCAAAATTTTTATTGCTTTGTTATTTTGGTACGTGTTTAAATAAGACGTTTATGAAGAGTAAATGCAAAGAGAAAACGTCTATCTCTCTACTATTTTATAAATTAATCAAGATATTACAATAAAAATGTTTAAGCATTCAATCCCTTCCCTTGTTTTAAAATGATTGCTGGTTTCTGCCATAACACACTCAGATCGATTTTTGCAAGTTTGAAAAGAACCTTATTATCGTCCTTCCTCTACAAATTATTTTTATTTTGTTCTTTTCGATGAACGTTGCTTTGGAATTTCATTAGAAGAAAAGTTCAATTCAGATGAACAAATGGGAAATAACGTCTTTCTGATCGGTAATATTGATGTTTGTTCATATGATCTTCGTGTCAAGACCGTGAATTGCTGTAGTTACGCCTCTATCCCTCACGGCCACCCCTCTCACACTCCTTGTCTTCACGAAACAGTCTGGACGCCGCGAAGGTTTTCTACCAACGGCGACTACGGCAAGGGCTGCTACACGAAACTGCTGTCCGTTTCATTCAAAATCACATATCAGAAAGTAATTTTATATGCAAATTACTATCAAAATACTAGCATATGAAGCATCATGTTATTCCTCTTTTCAGGATCTATCCATTGCTGGTGAGAAAAATATATAGTTCCATTTAAAAAATCAAAGATGATTAATTTTATCGAAAACTAAAAGTATTACAGACAATTTCTCTACGGCATGTTACTTGCCCCATGATTCTTCATTATTCACCGAAAACTGCATTTCGATATCCTGAACCATTTAGAAGTTATGGGGGTGGTCCATAGTTGGTGGGACACTCTGTATTTTCTCCGGGCATTTATGTAAATAAAAAGTACTGTTTACAGCGCGACACTGCCGTCACTTGTTTATTCTATACTCGGTTCAACATAGTTTTGGTATACTCCGTCCCACTTCATTAGGTTTTTTTATTAAAATGTTTCAAATAACCAAGGAATGATCCTGGATCATTTCAATATAGAAAATGGACTTTGGATGTAAGATTTCATTTATGTGTCATGACATCTGAAAGGTATCAGAAAATAGACTTCTCACACCCCTTAGCGCAACTCCCTCTCTTCATTATGCTTTGCAAAGCACCCAGTGTGCCATTTGCCAACGAGCTGGTTCTTCCTTATCAGGTAACTGCCTGGTTTTACTGTGGAATCACGCTTCTTTGTGACATATTAATTTGGTATATTCTTGCAGTATTTTGCAACGAGAGAGAACGTGATCGAGTGATCTTGAACATGCAGAATCACCAGAAACAGGGACGTGTATTCTACAATATAGTTCAGGTAGATCTGAATTACTTTCCTGACTAGTGAATTGCAGTAGGGTGTTTACACAAATTCAAGCTGAAGACACAGGACCGTAGTGATGAATGTGGGTCGATAGCTGTTATTTGTCTTTCGAATTTTGACTAGAAAAGTTTGGCACTTGTGATTAAATTTGAATCAATTCACATGTTCATCATTATCCTCTACAACTCATGATGCTTTTAGCAAAAAATGTAGTATAATATTAACTATACTTTCTATTTTGTGAATAGCATCAAGCTAAAGAAACTTTGTGTAGATTTAAATTATTCTCGGATTCATGAATTCACTTACATGTGAATTTTGTGGAATTGGGTGTCTTAGTTCTTACAAAGAAGGTTGTCATGTGTTTTCTCCTCATTAAAGTACAAGGCTCATATTTTAATCTACCCCTCAGAATGTGTTGCTGTCGAACAAAAATTATCTATATATTTCATTTTTGTGTGGAAAAAATCATTCCATTAAAACAAAGTGTTAAATTTGACGTAACTTGTTTAATTAAAGTGAAGTATAGTTATTAAATGTTCAGGATACTTCTAGATCCTACCGACTAGCATTGCCATATTCTTCGTTTCTCGAATAAGCCAAACTTAGATTATATGAAGTAATTAAAAGCATTTTATTACTTTTTTATTCCAAAGATTTTTTATACTTTTGTTATATTCTTTTTGAATTACTTGTTTGTTACTATTATTATTATTATTATTATTATCAATACCATTATTTCATGGCTTATTAAGTTGTAAATTATAACTTTCTTCTTGAAAATATTGAACAAATTTTTCTGTCAGTTGATTGCATCGTTTCTATTTATCATATGATTTCTATTTGTCTGTAGTATCTTCAACCGTGTGCCTTGATTCGGTGTAGGTAATCCTGACTGGTTCGTGCGACCAACGTACCGATACTTCGGCGCGACGTGTAGTGCTAGCAGTGCTTCTGATGGGCATGCTAATCTTCAGCAAGGCCTACTCGGGCCAGCTTCTGGGTTTCATGACTGCTCCACCGCACTACGCAGATCCTCAAACGTTGACAGAGGTCGGTCAAGAAATACGCCATTTGTACTAGAAAAAAAATTTCATTATGCATCGGAAAATGCAGAATATGACAAAGAGGTTCGACAATTAGGCAGCAAATTTATATTAGACAGAGAAGATATGCGAACTCGTCTTAACAAAATTATACAAAAGTGAAAAGACGGATATATAATAACAAAAGATCACATTGATCGTTATATGAGGTACAAAAACTTTACCCTTTACGGGGAGAGTTTGCTTTACATGGTGTCAGAATGTGTGATAGCTCCGGGATACGTCGCATTTGCAGTAAGAAAGAATACACCGGATTTTAAAGATTTGAATATGTTTCCGATTCGTGTTGTGGAAGCGGACCTGTACAAACGGAGAGATATTGCGGAAAGAAATCAACTTGCTGCACAAGGCATTCTCATTCCACCAGGCTCTGTTCAGCCTTATCCTGCTGCTTTAACTTTACACGAGTTTTCCGCTTTCTGTGCGCTTTCAGAAGTGGGTTTAGGAGCCTGCAGTGTCGTGTTCTCATTTGAATTGTCCCATGTTTGGTTGAGAAAAGTTTATTTAGTTTTTGGGCAACGCAAAAATTGGATCCCGCGCATTGCGTTTCAGAAGAGTACTTTCAGCGAAGACGTATTTGTGCGAGTGGAGGACTAATAAACTCTCTTTGATGTAGACATAGAGTGACTTATTTTTATTCTGTCAAAGAACAAATACAGTAGAAAACTTCTGTAGAGAATTATTCAAACTAATTGAATAGAGATTTTGATTAGAAGTGAATAGTATAAGCGTAAAACATATTCATCAACTCTTTCAGTGGATTTGAGAAAAACAATGACAGAATGTAATAAAATATTGCTTTTGAAAAACATTTTTAAAGTTAAAAAGTAGTGTTTAGAAATGAAGCACCCAGAGGCAGATACTCTTTTGACATCTAAGATTGAAGCAGTTATAAGTAAAACTGTGGGTATAAGGTACAAGAAACTGAAAGGAATCTATAACTACTGTATTTATTTGCCATTTGCTGTCAAAATGCAACACTACGAATTGATGTAGGAATTATAAAAGGATGATAACCAAATAGATGGAATATTTCTATTTTGGCCAAAATGTGACATAAAACTATCTGATTACCTGCCATTCAAATGATTTTGCTCTGTGAAATACAGACGTGTTCAAATTGGAATAAACACTCAAGTACTTTATTATTTAATTGCAGAAATTAATGCATTTAATACCAATATAGTTTGTGTAAGATGCAACATTTGATTTCTGATTGCAGATCATTTTCTCTTGCGGTGTCATGAGTGATGGAATCCTTTGTCATAAAGCCTAGAATGGGAACACGGAAGAAAGGCACGTTATTATTTTATCCTGGTCCGGAAATAGTTCGGACATAAATGCGATAAAGAATTTGTGGATGATAGGTAATAGATAAATACACTAAATAATAATAAGAACCAAATAGGACTTTGAGTGTAAATTCAAAGATGTTTAGCCTAATGGTATTGAAATAAATAAAAGTCAATAAAATGTTCATTGAGAGCAAATTCATGAACAAGTTCATGAAAGCAAAGGACAATTTTCTATTAGACCCACTATTATTGGATAGGTCCAGTAAAATCTTTGAACTACAAGAGTTAACTCTATTTTCTGGGCTCTAATTTTAAAATGACCTTAATATTTATTGTTAGAATTATTTTTATGTCTTGCATAATCAAAATATAGAAAATTCAATCAATCATTCTCATAGAACAATTTTTAAATTTGTGTTTCGGTGCACACGTGTATTCTGAAACATGTTTTTATTGTGAATGTAGCTCGTTATGCCTTTGCCTCTGCCACATAACTTCTTTCCTTTACTAAGTACTGCTATGACAACTCCGTACTTAACGTTCTTTTAACTGCTGTACTTAAACAGAAATGTATAATTTTGTATTTGAAATATAGTTTCCATGAGTATCAACCTTTATTTTGTTGTTTCGTACTAAATTTATATAAACTACTCTTTTATAGCATCGTTTGATGCTTAAAATTTTTAAAAAATTCGAGGAAAACCAACGGATGGACTTTAAGATACACTAAAGAAATAATCCTGGTGGTGCAAGGGTTATATTTTTAAAATTTAGTTTGCATTGTCTTAATGAGTTTTTCAGTATACATTAATTAACCAGAACGTAGATAGTAATTTTAAACGGCATTTTTTAAACGCGCTGATCTTAATTATGCTTGTTGAATTGTCATTGATTTTGTGAACATTCAAAATTGTTAGCTAATGCGGAGAGCAATATGATGCAAATATTATCCATGTAATCCTTTTATCCTTTCCTTCATCCTTTTGGACAGAGAGACCCTCATGCGTCGCGAACGGAAAGTGGTGTCCTTGACTCGAAAGCCACCTGATGCATTCCCTTACGCTGCTTCGAAGCAGCATCCTCGGGGAGGACATCAACGTCAGCCCGTGTTGGCAATAAATCACCCACATACTCTTAAACCATAACACTTACTTTCAAATTGTGTTTGCTAAGATTATGATAATTGATAAAATAATCAGTACTTGTTTCTTTGAAGTATGCCTCGACTCAAAGTCATTAGGAAATTGGGAGACATTCCAGTATTACATATGAAAGCAAAAATATACGCATTAAAGGAAAAGTAATTCATTTCATACGTATTGTAATTCCATTGAAGTTTCTTACAAATTTGAATGTAAGACATATTTATTAAACACAATTATCATTTGGTATTAATTTCATCATTACATGATAAAAACGCTTATGCTAAACAAAATGGAGATGGGTACTGTCCTTCTCTGCGTGAAAACGTCTTTTCGTCACTGCGCACAATTCATTGTGGAACATTTGATTTAAGCCGCTATAGCCTCTGAATTGGGTGACACAATTGGCGGCTAAACAAACGGTGTCTCCTGCCAAACAGACTATTAAACTCTTTGCTCTATCGCCACACACCGTTTGGGTTTTCAATAATTCGAATTACATAATTCATTATCATATACTACATATGTAATACAACGTATACAGTGAGAGAAACTTCATAAATTTATAACATTGTTGAACAATAGTAAATGCGTAAAACTGTAATTTAGTATAAGCCTAGAAATGACAAAAATAAATGTTTTAATTGACTTTCATTCCATCATTGGCATACGAACGAGACCTGGCAGATAATTCTTTCAATTAACAGAGCCTTCCTTCCATTTCCCTTACCTTACTGGAAGGCCGTCTGAGATGGTGAGATATCAACGTCAAAAGTCGGGGTTATCGCCCCCTGAGACGCGAGTGATGTTTGCATTGCGAATATGAGGCAAGCACTCGCCCATGACCCACCAATCACCTAAGACACTCCGCTTCTTTTCTTTGTGTAAAGAATTGAGCGGAAAGCGATCTTTTGGTATCTAAAGATACAGAATGTCAAATTTAAAAACAAATGACATCCTCGGGCTAAAACTAGACAAAAAATAGAGATTCAGTGCCGAACGACTGGGATTGATGAAAATGGAAATAATTTAAACATCAATTTTTAACCTAGACTAGAAGATAATGGAAATAAATTTCAAGGTAAAAAGCTTATAAAGTTAAATGTGCCTTAAAATACATTTTGGTGAAAATAGTTTAACGGTTCCGCGTGGATGGGTCTTCACTTCCTGTAATCTTTAATTAATTATAAATAAAATATAATACTCTACTTTGCCCTCCGTTGGCGTCCCACTGAAACAGTCCGGTGGTGCCCTTTTTTATTTTAGAAATATTTATAAAAAGATAGATAAATATTATTGCTCTTTCTGCTTCATTATTAATTTTGAATACTTAATTTCTCACGTAATTATCTTATAACTGCACGAACATGTGACCTAACACCCTGAACCATTTCAAGAATTTTTTTGAGACCGTGGGGTGCGAAGCCGCCTGTACAGAATAGCTATTTATCGTTATTGTGGGATATTAATACGTAGCCAAGAGAAAATGAAGAACACGAGAATTCTGATACCAAAGACACCATCAATTGGCGTATTAGTTTTTTTTTACTAGTTATGATGACATCGTTGTATCCTCTTACAAATGGCATCGTTAACAAATACATACAATAAAAATACCTTTGAACATAAATAATAAAAAGCAATACAAATAAATATTTATCTCGCACACACACTTAACATTCAAAATACCCATTCATACTGCGCGCGTTTCCTTTAAACATGGAAATTTTTGTAATTACTCTGAATAATTATCAGTTCTTTTTGTCGTTGTCAAACTACACAACTGGTCCTTCTTACAAAGCTGCGCCGCCAGTCACTCAAAAGAGAATCAGAACACTACCCTTACTGACGTTTCGGCAATGCTGGGCAGCACGTCACCAGTTATGTCAGCATCTCTCTTTCAAAGTCCCACGGGTCTGGATCTTAATCAATAACATCTCAGCCCCGTCTGAACGTCTTCTCAACACGTTCGAGCCTCGACGCATTCTCTACCAAAATCATGCACCATCTGAACGACTAGCTACGTGCATTCCCCACGAAAACTCCGGAAAACAGCACACTGTCTGTTTCATCTTTTGTCCCCGGCATTGTTTCATGGCGAAAATTGTGTTTTCTCTCTTATTCTATCAGGTATTCATTTATAGTTCTTAAATAAATTACTCTGCGCAATTTATTTTCGTGTCCCGCCTTACATGCTTCAAAACTGTTTTTATTTATTTCCCCGTTACTTGCCCCATTACTTACATGGTGTGTAGCCATTCACTTTACTGACGTCACTTGAAGTTATTACAATTTTGTAAAATTTACATTATCCTCGTATCTATTACTCATTGGCACACCACAACTTAAAAATGTCATTCATTTGTTGTTGCTCACTCCTGTTTCACGAAATTTTACAACGTTCGCGTAGTAACATACAAAATCCTACGCCTCCGCGCTGTCGTTTGTCACTATGACATTGCCATTATTTTTCCTTACGAAAAATATTCCTAAATATTTGTTTTTTTTGTCATGTACATGTGAACCGTCACATTAGGTAAAACAAATATTCGTCATAATTGTTATTTTTCATTAATTTTGCGTATATCCCAAGAGTAAGGCTATCTTCAAACACTACAGGTGCCACTAGATTGCTTAAGCATTCGTCAACGTACAAATCTGGCAAATCGCAAAAATAGTTTGCCTTATTCAACAGGACATGGCGCCTGATCGCCTCGAGCTTGAACTATAAACGATAGCGAGAGCACCGGTGACGCTTTCAGCATTCGTTCGACGCGGTCGACGCACACCGACAACTTGCCAAGTTTCGGTATCGTTCGTTCTCCATAATGACAGTTCCGGTACTGGCATTCTCGGACAGTGCAGTGTAGGAGCGCCTGGTATCGCCGCCGAGAACAAACGGAACTGAAGGCGTCTTTGTTCAGCACTAATCTGTTCCTCAAAGATTTTGAAGTAAGGTAGTGTAAAATTTTTTGAAAATTTGAGTACTTTTCGCGTAATCGTGCGTTAAAATACGAGCGAGAAAATTCGTGCTGTTTTAGCATCACTAGTTTTATTTCAATATTTATTTACAAGTATTCATTTTTACGCTGAGAATAAATAATTTCTGTGAAATAAAGAGTAATTTGTAGAATTGAAAGTAATTTGTGTAACGCATAGAGACTTCATCAATTGGTAAAATATATCTTGTCATTTATTGTAAATGTCAACGAATCAAATTGTCGTTTCAAATCGCAATGGCGTCTTCTCAAACATCCCGATTTACGATATTACGATAAACATCCCAGTTTCGATATTCATTATTTGCAATTTTATTCAACATAAGGTAACCTTCGTTGAAATAGAGAGGTGCGCATGTACAATCCCTCTACAGTATTTGCAAATCCGAGTGTGCGGATGTTTGGATGTGCGGTTCCGTCATTCAAGGCTAGACCACTTCCCGTGCACCAACACAGACATACTGGCTGGATGTGGAGTGGCCGACGCTTTAAACTTTCTTCGATTGTTTGATTTTTCTTTTTTTCTTTCTTATATTCAAAATTCTCTTTATTAATTTTAGATGTTTTGTCAGCGTTGCGAACTAAACACTTAAATTTTGTGCGTTAAACGTTGACCGCAATCACGCATTTATTTGTTGCACCTCACAGTTACTTGTCTTACCGTCATTCCGTTCTCATATAAAATTATCGTCTTCTCGATATTCTTTGAAGACTTAACACTGATCCCCGCAACCCAGATGCAGCGACCGGCTCGATAATACAACTATGCTTGTCTCGGAGATGTGCACCCACGGCTATCTGAGCCGGGCAACTCAATAGACCTGCTTATTACTTAGTTTATTTTCCGTGAATGGAAAATCTTCGTCTTCTTCTTTGTCTTCTTTTTCGTCTTCTTTTTCGTCTTCTTTTTCGACTTCTTCTTCGTCTTCTTCTTCGTCTTCTTTTTCGTCTTCTTCTTCTTCTTCTTCTTTTTCTTCTGCTTCGTCTTCTTCTGCTTCGTGTTTTTCTTCGGCATGTTCTTCTTCGCCTTCTTCTTCGTCTTTGTTGTCTTCGTCGACTTCATCGTCGTGGTCTCTCTTTTTTATCCTCGTCTCTCTCTTCGTCCTTCTCTTCGTATTTCTCTTAGTCTCTTACTCCGTCTTCCTCTACGTCTTTATCTCCAGTTTCCTCTATGTCTTTCTCTTCGCCTTCATCTATTGTTTTGGTATTGGTACTGGAGTTTAATCAACGCCACCTACATCTAATTAGGCATACTCACTAAGATCGCAGCGCCAACACACAAAAAACACGTTTTTGGAAATTTCTTCGAATTTCATAGCCGAATCTGGAAACAAATTATCAGATCCTCGTCAAGAGACCGAGACGCGTCGAATGACACTTCGTATGTCTCGATTGGTACACTGGAAGTGGTCTAACCATGAGAGACGGAACCTAGACATCCACACGCTCGCACACGAAAAGTTTACTCAAATGCTATACAGGGATGACTATACAGCGATCCTGATGGGGAACTGACAATTTGTTTTCGGATTCGGCTAGAAGATTCAAAGAAATTTTTAAAAACTTGTTTTGGCGTGTTTTGGCGCTGCCGTCTTTGAATGTCGGGAATTAAATCAACACCACCTAATAGATTTATCTAGATAGCATTGATTAAACTCCAGTACCCAAAGATATTTTTCGGTTAATATGCCATAATCTTCTTTCACGACGTGAACAAGTGAAGTTTATTCGAACAAGTGACTCGTGGGGCATATTTCATTTTAATTTTTATCCGTAGGCCTAAACCTTATTTTTAAATTTGCAAAAAACTAGAAACAGTATTGCCTTGGAATGTAGTGTTAAGTAAATACGGGGAAGGATCAAATTTAGTTACAGAAGATTTTGCGACAACTTTCGGAAGTAATTGGGAAATATCTTATATTAGGTTTAGAGAATAACCCAGAAGAACAGCTTACAGGTGATATTTGCGCATTGTTGTGCATATTAGCAAAAAGTCGTAAAAATTGTAGCAGTACTAAATACTAAGTATTCGGACCATCAATACCTTTGGAGTATTTTTTACAGTGATTATAATTTTGAAATTACAATTTTATTTGTTTATATCCTGTACGGAGGTAGCATACAAGGCCATTGGATGTTGGGACGTTTTGAAAGGGAGTGTAAAATTATCAGCTACTACAATTCGTTGGTAAGTCCAATGCCAGATACTGTAAGAACATATTTGAACAAAGCATGAAAGACATTTTCAGCAGATGAAAATATTTTTAAGACAGTTTTTAAGACGTGGCGTCTAAGAATGTGGCGTCGGCGGCGCCACATTCAACCTCTGAATCGTAATCAAGAATTATTATTTTTTACGAGTCTACCAGGTAGCCGAGAGAATAAAATCAGTCCAGTAGTCGACGTTACCACCAGAAAATGTCCCTTAGAGGCGATTTACAAGATTCCTTTGGATTGATTGATTAGGTCATTACTCTCATAAGTGTAGGTTTTTTCCTCGGGAGGTGGCGGTGATCTTCCCCCGACGGATGGTGAGATCCGGCGACGATGTATGTGTCAGCTAGCGGAGTTTTCTCCAACCAGGTACCTCCCACCAGCGGGGCACCGCCCCCCCTGAGGAAAAGCTGTAAGCTTCCGACCGGTCTCCCGGCATGTGTGGTAGTGCAGTGCTTGCAAGTGTGTGTGTGTGTAAGTAAGGAGTGTGTATAGGACAAGGAGGAGGAAGGGAAGATCTAGCGTGGTCAATGGGCCGTTTGTTAGGGTACTACTCCGGCATTCGCCTGGTATTGATCGGAGAAACTACGGAAAACTACAGATTAGAGCAGCAGCACGCTAGAATTTTTCTCCAGACAGCGATTGAATTCGACCCATATATCTAGCTAGTGTCGGAAATCCTGCCACCGTTCGAACTCGAAACTCGGAGGCCCGTTCAAAGACACTGCGGTGACATCTGTTGATGGCCTAAGTCCTTCTTTGGACGAACGATTCCAGATTTTGACAATGCATGCGGGCATGTGCATTGTCGCTTCTGGCGCTCCCAAAGCGGTACTGTGCCCACGCGTTATAACTCCGGAATTGTTCGTCTAAGGGTAAGTGGAGCTTGTAAATGGGGTCTTATGCAGTACTGTTCACAATTAACACCACAAGAATAATCCAGGAGCTAGTCCCAACTCCGTCCAATTACTACCTCTGAACACGACACGCCATTTACATTATATTTCCCGAGGGTAGCGCCCAGAGACTCGCTCTCCTGGTCCGCCGTCACAGCCGAGTCGATATCACCCTGCCCAGATGCACTGTTTACCCCTATTACAAAAAGCGCGTTATGTTAGTTCGTTAGTTCATGCTTTATTTTACGTGCCGAGAGTTAGGCCATCAGGGTCGCTCTTCGGACTGATCATGCATGTTTCGCTACTCTTCTTTCACTATCTGGCAAGAGAAAGAAGATATCACTCTGGTGATGAGGCTTCTTTTAGACTTGAGGATCTGTTACATGCAGAAAAACTAGAGCGTGGGATAGCCAGCTTTACTTCCTCTCTGCAAGAAGGCATACGACGGAATTTTTTGATCACGTTGAACCCGCGAACCTGGGTACAACAGCCCGATACACGGATGCTATGTTGTCCTGTTCGAGGTCCATTCGACTGACTCTATGACAACTAATTATTATTATTATTATTATTATTATTATTATTATTATTATTATTAATGCGAATACTGACCATTTCGGATCATTCACCACGTTATTATCCGAAGCCTAGGCATATATTTATCCCGGAGAGATTAACGTGTCTTTGCTCGCTATGAGGAACAGCCTTTTCGGCTGTGTCAGACTATTCAATTGTTTAGACAGAGTTGGTCGTCTTGAATTATGAACTATGAGGTGGTAGAATGATGAAAGGAGTGTAGGGACAATCACAAATACATCCATTCCTACGGAAGATTCGAACCTGCAGTCTCCTCAGCGCAGACGACGTCTGTTGCAATTGCCTGCGCCACGGGGACCGGCTATTATTATTATTATTATTATTATTATTATTATTATTATTATTGTTATCATTATTATTACTATCAGTAATAAATTTCCAAGTTTGCAACCATTTCACTTTTCTAAATTAGTGTGAAATAGTACCCGAGATAAGATCTGCTTTGATGTGTTGGCTGTAATTGTAAATAATTCTCGTAAGACAGCTGAATATTAGTAATTCGATTCTATCATCTCCGATTGCTCGTTTAGTAGCGGCGCGCATTGTAGAGGACTCGCAGATGGCATATTCCAGCCGCCCGACCATGAATGAAAAGCAGCCCCCCTCGGGCGAAGATTCTCAGGGAATACGCTGGCGAGCGGGGGAACGGGAGGGGGTCCTTTTGACGACGCCCTCTGCCTTCGCCTCTTCGCCTTCGGGCATCGCCGCCACCGTCATCCACCGCCTCCGCCAGCGCCACAGCCGTGTGTACGGCCTCCATCGACCCTTCAAACGAACCCATCGCCTCCGCCGCGCCCACGCCGCCCCCACGCCACCGGCACAATCACCTCCGCTACTGCCGTTGCCACTATCACCACCGCCACCACCGCCGCCACCACCGCCACCACCTCCGCCACCACCACCACCACCAGCACCATCGTCACCACCACCATCACCACCACCACCACCGTCACCACCACCACCACCACCACCACCAACAACAACAACAACAACAACAACATGAACACCAACATCACCACTTACGGATCCAGGGGGGCATGGGAGCTATGACCTTTCCAAAAGGCCTATGGTTTTGGTTTGTTACCTTCCTTTATATGGCGCAATTAATTTAAATATTTATTTACATTAAAATTATGTAATTATTTGAACAATAATATTGTGTATTATCATGTATAACTAAAAAATAATATACAATATAATAAATATGTTTATTACTTAACAAAAATCTATGATGCAATCGGCTGGATCCGCCCCTGAACACCACCATTACAACCACTACCACCACCGCGATAACGATCACGACCACGACCACTACGACTTACTACGAGAAATATCAATTTTCGGATGTAGGTAAGTGTAAAGGTCAATAATAAGAGACCAGGACCTTTTTTTTTGTCTCGGACGCATACTTTACGCAGGAAATAAGTTCTGTACTTTTCGTTAAGTAATTACGATCCTATCGCGTAAGTTTAATTTCAAAAGAAATTTCAATAGGTATTACCGGGAGAGATGGCTCAGGGCATCAACTGATGTCATTGCTGTGTCTCTGACCGGGAGGTCCTAGGTTCGAGTTATGACGGCGGCAGGAATTTTGACCCTAGCTTGTCAGCTACGTCGAATTCAGTCGCTGTCAGTAGGAGAATTCTAGCGTCCGGCTGCTCTGGTTGTTGGTATTCCGTCGTTTTTCCGATCAACATCAGGCGAATGCCGAGCAGTACCCTAACAAACAGGCCACTGAACGCATGCGATGTTTCCTACCTCTTTGTTCTATCCTCTCCCCTTACACACCCTGACACTAACATGCACTACACTACCACACATGCCGGGAGACCGTTAGGGAACTAAGGGCTTTTCCCGGCTGGGGCGATGGCCTACTATTAGGAGATACCTGGTGAGGGAAATCCCCGCTTCCTGACGGTAGGTCTCGCGATCCAGCGTGGAATGAGCATCGCTACCTCCTGAGCAAAAGCATGCATAACACTTACGGGGACTAATGACCCTAGTAGTTGACGTGCCCGGGGTCACTAACAGTCAATCAATCAATAGGTATTGCTGATCTTATCTAACATCATAACTAGTAGCGTACCCATGCAAGAACTCCCGTATGATAAACTCCACCCTTTTCCCTACTCTTCCACTTGCATATTAACAGGTAAAGGTATTAACAAAACCACTACAATATTTGTTTAAAAATGTTTTAAGGTGGCTTTCAATGTACTTCCAGATTATAAAATAAAAATTACAAACAATGGAATTGTTGTTTGAAACAAGTTTTAAATAACGGTTTATTCAGTTTTATCGACAGATGGTCCTGGACCAATTGACAATACTTGATTAAAAACAACATTTGAAGTAATTATACAATCTTCGTTGACAGTTAGCTTTTCGCTTTCCTTGATAGTCACAAAAATATTAGAAAAGCGTTTTACTCTTGAGAAAGCTACTTAAAGTTGCCCGTGCGGAAATACAGGATCGTGCCAGTTCAACTCTTGGCAATATTATTTAACTTTATTACCGATATTAAAGATAGGTATATCTGTGCAATTCAGTCGCATAGATCATCAAATATATCGTTTAATTTCACATATATTTCCAGATTCTGTGCGTCTCTAAACAGGTGAAATAGTATCGAGAAACGCCTGACCAGAAAAATGTAATAGAATGTCCAAGTAGTTATCATTCTGTAGATTTCAGTGTGAAGATTGTTTCTTTGAGTCCATTGCCTTTAAGGTACTACTACGTTTTGCTTAGGAGTTATTTAACTATGTAGTTTTACCAATGCTGCCCGAGTGTTGCGGGTTGCATTTGACGTTAATGTTCAGTGAATTTGTTGTTTTTTTCAACAAATCTTCATATTTTTAATGTCAAAATGAAATCCATCACGTCTCTGTTAAATTCTCTTTCTTTAGAGATCTAATTTATATAGACAGGTTGCATGTGAGAACCGCAAAACCCATCTTACTACTGAAATATTATAAGAAACGATACCTTAGCCCTTACGACCTCAATATTTTAACCCTCAATATGTGGAACCGTTCCCTCTCGTTCCTAGATTTCCTTCTCCCGCGATGTCTTCCTTTCCGCTGTCGACGGAACTCCTGGTCCGCGGAATCCGTCCCCAGCCAGCGCCACCTCTATCGCCGTCACCGCCGCGGGGCCTGCGCTGATTACAGCGACGCCAGCGCCGGCGGCGGCAACGGTTGATAATGAAAGCTGCGACGCGTAGGCGAACCAGTGATCGGGTGACGGCCATGGCGACCACGCGCAGTGCTAAAGTTAGCATCTGAACATCTTTAGCGGAGTCATTTTTCGTTTTTTTAAGGAAATTTCCAAATCACGTTACAAAATCGTATACTACTTCTTACGTAGTATAAAATATTGTAATGCTGCAGCAAGAAACGTCGATTTTTTCTACAAAATCACTCCTGTGGGATTCTGACACCGAAAAGAATAATTATTGCTCCTACATGTAGTTACTTTCTCTAACACTTTGTGTAGAGTTGATAGAATAATTGATTTACGGAAAAAGGTATGCCTCTGTCCTTCCCTCTGTCCGTCCGTCCGTCCGTCCGTCTGTGGTCAACAGCAGCGTCTAAACCGTTCAGACAATGTTATTCATAATTGACATTCCCCGACCGATCTCCCCAACTCGAGGCCCTGAAAACTTGAAACATTCTGATTTGGAATCCGGTTCTTCACAATAAGCCTCAAATTTTCACAATTTCCTCAAAATGACTCTAATTTTTGGAATTAAATTTTTTCTTGGACAGAAAAGAGTGCATATATAAAAATTGTGCGGGTGTAATTTTATGTTGCGCTCTCTGAATTTTTGGAAATTGTGTAAATTTTCTTTTCAATGTGTTCTCACAACCACAGTATTGAAGATATATATGTTTGGTTAATAAAGTATGTTCTTCAAAGTTAGATCTCTAGATAAGATTGCGAATATTTTTTAATATTTAAGTTTTCTCATAATTTTGCGTGAAATATAGGCAATTTTAAAAGCAAGATTTTTTGTCAAAATGTCTGTAAATGTTTTCATTAATTTTCTTTACCCGCATAGAGAAAAGTACACTTACAAAGATCACCGAAAACTGGACTTGTCCAGATTTATATTTTTGAAAATTGTAAACGTTTAAAATTCCAAAAAATGCTAGATCGTTTTACATCTTGAATACTGAAGGAAGGAATTTAGAACATAATGCAATCTCTTCCTGAATATTAAATCTTTAAATCATTTCAAATGCATTATTTTCAAAATATTAGCAGTTTTCGATTAATTTTAAATTGTGTTGTTGGTAATGTTGGAATTTTTCAACTTTTTCTACACTTTAATATTGAAGCTAGAAATGTATTTATTAATGTAATCTTTTTGTGTACATTAGAGCATTAAATAATTTCCTTAATATTTTTTTCGAAATATGAGTAATTTTTGTGATTTTGAGGAAAAGTTTCTGATATAGTTATGTGAACAAATACTGTATAATAGTACTGTTTCCATCACTTTGCCACTATGGACGGAGGTTGCTATTCGGGTTTGTGATTTTTAGGCCCGTAATTATTTTAAACTTACGTTCCTGCCAATATTAAGGCATATATTTTTCAAGAGGCAAATAGGGAACTTTAGATAATGCTGCGTTCTCTAGATCTGCTTATTCACCTCGAAAGAACTGTGAACGGTGTTTCACAGTTTCACGTAACTTTGTACAATTACAAAAGTGTCAATACAACTGAAACTCTCTTTAAATTTTCAGAATTAACGCAACGAAACGAACGACATATATTTTTCAGAAAAAAGGAACAAAACGTTTTGTACGAAAACTCATACATTTTATGGCACAAACGAGTAGGTTGGGAGAAAAAACGGTCTAAAAGGCTCTTATTTACACTTCCTTTGTATCACTACAGAAAAACACTGATCGTTCAACTTAAGCATTCGGTGCTATCTAGCCACTTTTCGATGAAACATACTCTTGACACATGATAGAGGCATGTTCAAATGAAAATTCCAGATTTACTCTATTCTGGGCTTGTTTCCGTGTTCATTCACACTATTGAGTGCAATTATTGCAGACGTGTGCCATATTATTGCAGAATAGTACATCGTCGTCGTTGTTTGCGGGGGCGGCGGTGGTGGCGACGACGATGATAGCAGGGGCGGTGTACGCCGGTCAACTTTAACATTTTGAGTGCTTTAGGGTCAATGGTCACTCTTTGTATCCAATCGCCTCTTTCATTTAAAAGGGATTAATAACGATTAAGTCCCGTGTGGGTGGTGTGAAAAGATTTGCTGTTTCAATTTGCTACCGTAATTAACAGCATGAATTCATTTTGGACTTTCCCTGCTTCCTCTATTAAATGTGCATGAATACACTTTTTCCCTGTTGCGTTTATTTTTATTATTAGGCTCTCCATTTAACACTGCGTGTGTTTACTGACACTGAATTAATGGCTTTCGAGTACATTTTAGGAATTCGTGAAATCCGAATCTAAATGACGAGTGGGAAAACGTATCCTTGATATTGATTTGTCAGCAGAATCATTCTTCTAAGAAAAAAATCATAGAAATAAGAATTACATTTTCTTTGATTAGGAATACTCACTTTCCATCATCTACCATCATGCTATAAATCACATGCTTTAGTTAAACTTCTTAATGGATGGAGGACTGTGGAAATCCTTAGTAAATCCAAATAACAAATCAAGAATTCAATACTTTATCGTTTGCTATAAATACTAGATTTAAATAAATGATTTTCAATAGTTATAAAAGTCGTCATACCGAAATAGACCAGATAACCAACATAGTCTGATTTTCTGATATGTATGTTTGTATGATTTTCAACATTTTCTGTATGTAACATTTTCTGATATCGGCGGTATGTCGTTCAAAACTTTTCGTAATACCACCTTCTTCTAAGAAAAAATCATAGAAATAAGAATTACATTTTCTTTGATTAGGAATTCTCACTTTCCATCATCTACCATCATGCTATAAATCACAGGCTGTAGTTATACTTATTTACCGATGGAGGTTAGGCTGTAGTTAAACTTATTTACCGTAATAAACTCGGCCGTTAAGAGTGTTCGTTTCTCTATTTGAGGCCATATTCAACTATTCGCAAAACTAATTATGCCTGCTGAATAATTCATTCATTTTTTAAATTATATCTTTTGTGATGGAAATGCAGGCAGATTTATTATGATGTTTCTTCCTACAATATAACTTTTAAACGGAGTAGAACATACTTCTGTAACTTTGTACAGATGTTAAGGCTTTGAATAGGTGTGTAGAATTTTTGGGACAGCATTGACGAAACCAGAAGGATCGACACATGTCCAAGACTTTCACTTCTTTGGTGTTGAGGTTAGCGAGATTCGGGTCCGGTCTGTTGTTCGTTTTACTACGACTTCGTTCCGAGTGTTCGAAAGGAGCCAGGCTATTCCCCCTTCGCCTGCCTGACTGTAGCTGTACTCCGATTTAAATGTAGTGTCCCTTGAAGATCACAAACTAGAAGGTCAGGGGAACATTATCATCCATTCGGGAGCTCTAGTACCAAAAGTTTAAGTCGTAAGGAAGAATCCGATTATATGACAGTGTCCCCACGCCTTCCAGCGCGTGAGGTTGAAGGGACATTAAATTTAAATGGGAGTAGAGCTAGGATAATGTACCATCCAATTCTACGACCTTCGACAACTCAAGAATATGGAGATTTGACGTCTCACAAAACTCATGACACCTGGTGGAAACATTATCTATCACGTTCACTTTCAACATCTAGTATCGGTTCTCATCACAATAACGCTATTGAATGACACATTGTTTCCAAGTGTTAAGGCGGCGATATAGCTCCTTTTTTTCAGATTTGGGTTATTGTTCAATTTTTTGGGAGAGCGTTCATAATTTTGGTTACGGCGAGACGAACTGGTCTGCTATTTTCGTTCGCTCGGTCGATCTCTGAAAAGACACAGTATACCCTTCTTATTAGAAGATAGTATAATAAATAAGCAATCAGGGAATAAATCGATCAACCCGTTCCCTGAGTCTCACACGAAAGGCAATGACTTCTTTTAATCTGTATTACACAAATTTGCTCATCCAGAGGCACCGATTCCCGCGTAAATATGGCTTCTCTTTGAAAGGCTTTCTAATAAGGCGACAGGTATGCCAACCTTGCTAAGTTAAACGGAATGCGGTCATTGGTTAAAACGGAGCTTGAGTGTGTCTTTAATAATTTCCTCTGCGCCAGCGGGCCCGGGACAGGATCCCAGCCAGTGCTGCCCTCTGGCGGGGACCGATGAAACTTTTACGACCCGAGACTAGGTCGAATGCAATTTCGACAGAAAACAAAGGAATTTTATATACCCGCTCTTTTAGCGCCTTGCGCGCGGTTTTGGAGGGAATTTTTTATAAGTCCGACGCGGTACGTTCAAAATGCAAATTCTGAGCTATCAATGAAGGGCCAAAGATGGTTATTAAAACCCAATCTCCCGCCACGGCGCCAAATATGAATGAACAATGTATGTGCCAACACCAAGAAATCGCTGGTCTTACACTTAATTTGCGCAAAAGGTCAGCGTTGACGGCTACATGCTTGCATGAAATTAGAATGTCAGTTTTTATATTAAACTGTCCAAAAGGTCTTAGAAATTAATATTATTAGAGTCCAATTTTTGAGACAGTTATATTTCTTAGTGTTTTTTACTTTCTTTTACAATTTTGAAAATTAAATACTAAGAAATTTAACTGTCTCAAAAATTGGGAAATAGTTTTATTAATTTATGAAATTAGAATTGCTCGCCATTTTATTGGGTTCAGAGTCAGAGTATTCGTTTTGTTCAAATTCAGGAGCTGGCTAATTGCTCTCTACAGTTTGGATTTGTAAACAGAGTTCTGGTTTCCTTGACTGCTTAAGCAATGTGCTCTCCGTAAATGAATTCGTTTACGATTGCAGTAGATGGAGATCCGTTGATAAAAAGAGAAAATAAAAGAGGAAGTAGCGCGGCTCAATGTGGGTTGCAGGCAAGGTTAGAGCAAGGAGTAATAAGAAAGAGGTCATAACATGCCGAGCAGTAACTGTCAGTTAATATCTTGAGGAAGGAGAAAATGAACGAAAATTTGAAAGATTCTTTGTGAAGGAGGAGTTCATGGATGGCGTTTAAGTCGAAGGAGAAATTAAAGAATAATGTAGGAGAGGAGCATTTTCTGGGAAGGGAGGAAACAATTTCAAGCGTAAACTGGAGTACTTGACCGGAGGATGTTTTCCGTGTTAAAACGACTAAAAAAGGGACTTTTTTGACATTTTGGTCGCAAAATAGACATTAAGTCGTTAAGATGCTTTTGCAGACATGTTGGATTGCAATGGAAACTCGTGTCAGAAAAACACGTTAACTAAAAACATCCGATTTGAATATAATTTTAAAGGGACCTAGGTTCGATTCCCGGCCTGGATAACAATTCTTTGATCTAATTTAATGTTTTCTCCAACACCGAGATTTGGAAATCGGTATCCTTCTACTCCTTTTTTACTCATCATATTAATATTTTATATATCCTAAGGCATTAAATCATTTGGAGGAGCTCGATTGTATTTTGCCCTACTTCACTAAGCTGCGCTATTGTATTTTCTGCGCCTCATAATGTTGTGTAATTTATACGTTTCAAGCATCTAAAAAAGCCAAATAGTTGATCGATGTAAAATCAGTCGTCGAAAAAAGTCCTTTGTTTATAAAAAAATACATTTTTAAAGCATTTTCATTTAAATGTACAATTTTTTCGAAAAATTGTCAAAACATGGCACATTTTCTTGAGCAATCCTCTTCATTTTATTATATACAAAAGAAAATTGGAATCATCTTTTTAATTCACATAAATAAAACATTATAAAAAATTGCTGCAATATATAAAGTACGTAATTACCTAAAATGTCATGAATTTACAATTTATACAGTGATTAAATAGTACATTGAGATGAATTCCAGTCCAAACTAGAAAAGACAGCATTGAACAAACTTTAACTGTTGATGAACTCTTTCTGAAACAAGCTCTTATCGTGATTGATAGTCTCATGAGGATATTTTAAGTAATGAAGATTGATTAATTAATTTTTATTGAAACGCAGTTTAAACATCATAATGTACCGAAGAATGCTCTTGTACAAGAGAATTTTTTGTTACATTTAATGCGATATCATTTCGACAATGCGATGTTAGTTACATTTAATGCGATGCGACGATAGTTTTCTGGTAGTTATTTCTATAAACAGGCTATTGAACGTTGCTCAGTTTTTGAACTTATCAGTAATGAGTACATACGTCAACTAAATATATATAGATAAAGAATATACATTGCAACTCGCGGAAATATATCGTTTTACTCTTTTTCCACATGAATAAGTACGTGTGTCAGTGGAATGTAACTAATTCGGGATATAATGCACAGTGTTTTATATTGCAACGTTTGAGGTAACCTTGAGTCAGGATTGCATGAAGATAAGTGGTCGGTGATTTTGTTCCTGCACTGTACGCTTGACAGAGAGCACTGAGGCGCCGCCTCAGTGCTCGGGTGAAGCTCTCGTGCTCGCCGCGTCTTCCTCGTTGGATGGCGCAGCGGAAATGGAGAAGGGCGTAGACAGGGGCGGGAGTTGATGACGTCATTTCACGGAGTTGTGGACGGTCGTCTAGTAGTTCGACAAACAGGCTATTCAAATCAAGGTTTGTTCACGTTGATGACGAATTTTCAGTTGTTCACGTGAGTTATTGCTAACTCCTGTATAAGATAAGTAAGGAAAATACAATTTAACCGAACAACATCAATGTAAAGCAAATTGTAATGTGAACTCCAATAACTCTATGGTTGATGTTACTCTAAATAAATAAATAAAAAAAGATGTTTGGAATTTTTGCAAGGGGCATCTTCACAAGTGGGTGAACTTTGAATAGAATACGCCAAGCTACCATTTCATTCACTCCTCCCCAGGTTCTCTTTCATTACTTGTATGATAGAAGTACCCTTTCATCATACCTATTTGTTTTCTCAACACCATCTATTCGTCTCTTATACGAATTTCGCGTTTTAAAGTCATCGGTTCCTCGTGATGCATTCGACCTTTAGATTTTTGTATTGTGTTTTATTAGCATATCAAGTTAATAAAAACTTTTTCAAATTCAATGTTTTGGAATCGATATAAATTAATTTTGATAACCATGGTATCAGTATGCATTAGCACAGTGGTCACGACACTCTGTACTAAGCCTACTAGCTTAGTATTCTTATCCTTATTTTATTCTTGAATCAACCTAGAGAATGGGGAGGATGACATAAAGACACGTGGGTAAGAGAACTCTTGACTTGCAGAAAATTCACAATACATAGCGTCCTTTATGTTTATTTCAGTGTATGCGTAATAAAGAACCAGAAAATTAAAACACTACTAGAATTATGCATAAAATAAAATGGAATAAATAAAATTTGTTTAAATTCCAATTATACGTGTTTCTTCAAATGTGAAAGTAGTTAGACACTATTGAAGATACGTATCTAATGAGTCAAGCTGGCAAATGCAATGTTTTGAAACAATAGCGACGTTTGCAATACTCTTACGAAGTTTGTAGAATAGAAATTATTTTGTCAAAATTACTTCCATCATAATTTTGGAAATCATGTGCTCACGAAATTTCAATCTTAGGTTTTGAATCGTCATCAACAGTTAGCTCTTTCGAGTCTGAAAAACAGCCGAGTCCGCGGAGCGCTCTCTGCTGGAGAAGTGACATCGGAATTTGAATTACGGGTTTTATTTCCATCTGCGAGAACCTTAAAATTATTTTAAAAAATACAATCTATTTGTACAATATTGTGCAAATCACTTAACATTTATCTGTATGAAATTCCTCTATTCAACATAACAACATTATTAATCCTTCTTTAACTTCATTATTCAGCAGGCGAAAAAAGTGCTCATTATGACCACGTCTTTGCGGACCTCCAATTGTTTGCTTTAAAACTGGCACCGGCAACAGGCTGCTGCTTTAGAGCATGTACCGCTTTCCGGTCTTTCCGGTCGAGATGCGCACAATTAATTTAATCGTGTGCATCGAAATACATAATTTCGACATCACTAATCCAAATGCGGATAGAAGAAAGAGGAGAAAAGAAAGACTGATGTTTCATTTCGGCGCGGTTAGACTGCTAAGTAATGCGTTTTTTTAATGTAAGTGATTTTTGAGATAAAGTAAAAGACTAATAAAAAACAATTCTAATTCTTGAAAAACTGCAAATCACGCATTTAAAAGCCATATTTCTTTCGAAGCAAGCCAACAAACTGATTCGCTTCTTTTGCGCAAATCCAAGTCAAGGGCGAAGCTCCATCCTCTGGCATCCGCGATTAATAGAAAATAACCTTGAACCTGGCAAACGCCAAATTAACGACTCTTTTCTTTGATAAAGAATGCACGCAGGTACGTTCCCGCCCACTTCCGCAGTGGTGTCAAGGTTTGCTACTGATGGCAGTGGCACGCGTTGTGGCATCGTGCCATGCCAGGAGCTTCTCTGCGCAACTAGTTAAGGGTAAGGGAACTATTAGTAACCCCGCCATTTTACAATAGGGATGGCGTTGTCTGGTGGCGGGGTAATGAACTGCGCGGAGGGACGATTTCGTAGTGGCGCTCGTGCTATGGACTTCAGCTGGTTACATTGACCTTGACAACACTTAAATGGATCACTTCAAACCGCATAAACCTCTCCACGCATACGTCGCGTCACACGGTCAGGGATCACCCCAGGCCCAACCCGAAAATCGCAAAAGAATCTGACAAACTTATAAAGAAAACACCCCGTAAAATAATCAGCACGGCCCCGCTTCTCGCAGG
This sequence comes from Acheta domesticus, assembly GCA_031308135.1. Taxonomy (NCBI): domain Eukaryota; kingdom Metazoa; phylum Arthropoda; class Insecta; order Orthoptera; family Gryllidae; genus Acheta; species Acheta domesticus. Next base: position 67,430,522 of record JAHLJT010000631.1, read on the forward strand.
TTCTCCACAATTTTATCTCCCTCCCAAAGTTTTGCTAAAGCATTGTTCTGTGATTGTTTATGCGCAATTATCTTAATTCAAGTGGGTGCACTTGAATTCATAAGAAACTTGTGCCAGAGAAAATCATCAGTTGATTTCGACCTTTTAAATTTGAACGTGTATTCCTCTCATTGACCGAATATTAAATTTTCCAATACTCTATTACTGGAAGTTTTTCTTACCAAATTGACTATGTCTAAAATATTAGAAGCGAATGCTACAGTGATTTTTCTTCAGTGAATGATATACACATATACAAGTACATCAAAACAACAAACAAAAATAAAACTAATCCAATTAAAGCCATTAATAAATAACTACAGTGAAATAACAATAGAAAATTCCAAACTCATACGTAGCAATAATAAGACCCCTAATGCTCTATCCAGCCCAATCTGGATTAATGCAGCAAAAATCAATATCCATAAAATACAGGTCATACAGAATACATTCCTGCGAACAATAATCAATGCACCCTGGTTTATCACAAACAAACAACTCCATAAAGAGATTCAAATAAAACCTATCATTCACCATATCACTAAGTTATCCCACAATTTTTATAACAATATGTCATAAATTCCACATCTGTCCCAACACAATATAGGCAAATCACTCAGGAATTACACCAGAATAGAAAATAGATTTCTCAAACATGTTTTTATATTCAATTTGCAAATTTTGATGTCTCTTTCTGAGATGATCAGTAGGTTCTCTCTCCCTAAAAAATGTATAAAGTAGTACTAGCTTAATATTTTAAAATAGATAGTAAGTATCAAAACATGTGACATAGTTTGCAATATTAAACTGAACCATGTGTACCATTTAGCATAATAAAAATGTGAGAAAAACAAGTACATCATTGTAACTTTTCCATTCGTGAAAATGACCTAATATGATAAGCCAACTGAAATGAACTTCTTCAATCGGAGATGCAGTGCCCGCTGTGATTAATCAATATGGATTTATGAATTTTGTCTTATAACTTGCATATACTACACCAGTATGGTTTTAGAGCATTTATATGGATTTAACTTGATACTGAATTATAAATATATAAAAATTTGATGGTAGTAATATTTCTGATTTACTTTATTTTTGTTCATTTTACTTAGAGACATCTATTCTGATCTCCTCGCTAGTCAATTTGTCAACAAAATGAAACGCTAATGTTACTATCCTCGAGTACGTGTTGAAAAATAGGGTTGAGAACGTTGTTATCCTTGGCGGCATATTTATTTCGTGACCAAAGGTGAGCAAGTTTCATGTGCACTGAAGATAATCGTTATTATCTTATTAGCACATGTGCAAGTGACATGTATGTCACTTGCATGTGATAGGTAGTGGTCGTGGGATAATATTGCAAATTTCTTTGCAATATTTAATTTTAAACTCAGTGTCACTCGACATTAAACATACACAAAATATTGGCAGAAATAAAACAATATTACTGTTTAATTACATCGAGAGTTTATTTTGAACACACACTACGTTTTGGAATACAAGCTCATCTCGTTTTTTACTCAATTGGAACTAAATAAACCAAATTACTAATAAAATTATTAAAATTCAGGAAATAGCACATTTAATAGTTTTGTATATTTGGTTTCAAACGAATTAAAACCATGCTGTGTGAACATCAGTATATTTTGATTAATTTGAAACTAAATAATAAAAATGATTATCAAATTTACTAAATTGCCTAAAATACCCCCTTTTGTTTTATTTCTGCTAACATATCATGCATGTGATCAATTTCATTAGTCACTGTAGAATATTTCTGTGTTCTATCACCGAACAACATACACCCAGTTGTAGAACGAAATTTCTAATAGCAGTTTTGGCGAGGTTCTTTAGAGCTGACGCCGCTTCTCGCATCCCAGTCGCCATGTCCTTCCATCTTCCAAATTTTCCTCTTGATCTCGTTCATTCATAGCCTTTTCTAACTCATTTTCCTTTGTTTTTATTGGTCTGCTACACTTCTTGTTTCTTTGAGGTAATCATTTTCAAATTTTCATAGACCATCGGCTTTCCGTCATCCTTTGCGTACGGCGATACCATTTCAATCTTTTAGCCCAACCAAATACATTACATAATTATCAATACCCATTTGATTTTTTATGTCAACATTGGGTACTTTATCCAATAATGTAAGGCCACGAAAGCGTCTCCAATAGGTCATTTCCATTGATTTTAATGTTTTTGCGGCGATGAAGTTTCTCTTTAGTAATAAAATCCCTACTGTGTATCATAATTCCCTTGTTCTTCTTCCAGATTTTCCCGCAACGTCAGCAGCAACATCCCTGCGTCAGCACACCCCGTGACGTGCCAGCATCACGGAACGCGGCTACCGTGAACGACCCACCGGAGAACGCAACCTTGACGCCGCCTGGCGCTAAGGCGTATGCACGGGGACGGCGTCGGCGTCGGGGAACTCCCAGCCTCCGGTCCGGTTCCCGTCCAGTGCGGTCGGACCCGCCAGCGACATTACCGCTGCAACCGCAGCGTCTGAGCGCGTTGATTTGGATTTCCTGCTTGAGCGCCGCTAGTTCATAAGCGCCCGCGCGCGGGCGGCGGCGGATTGCGGGGCGTCCGGAAATGTCCGCTTGTGTGGCCGCGACCGAGAAGCAGCGGAGGCGGCGGCGGTGGCGGCGGCGAGGCGGCGGCGGCGACGGCGGCGGCGGTGGTGGTGGGAGCGCGAGCGGTGGTGACGGTCGCGGCGCGCGAGCCGCTCGCCAGTGCCGACGCGCGCGTGCTGGTCGCGTGGGACGCGCGTTCGTCTGCGCGGCGATGAAGGGGCTCACGCGCGGGTGACGCGGCGGCGTGGGGGTGAGCGTCGTGGCCGTGACAGCTGGCGTGACTGTGACTGCTTTCTACGCTTTGACGTTGAGAATGGGAAATCTACGTCGTGAGTGACGTGTCGAGTGATCGTGCTCAAGCTTGTGATCGTTGCGTGAAACAGTGTGAATGAAATTGCACACGCGTGGTGAGAGGTGACCACAGCAGGGTTTGGGGATGACGCTGCATTGTTCCAACTGTGATAGTGTTCGTGTCTGTGTGTGCGACTGCATTTAAATATTTAGAGCGAAACGACCGCGTTACAAGAGATTCCGCGTGAGCTGTCGTTGCATCGTAATCGTGACGGCGAATTTCCCGTTGTGACGTACGAAACGTTTATTAGTAAAAAATGAGATAACATAATTTCTTACGTCACTTTTATATTACGGAAATATATACTATTTTTTAAGTTGTGAGAAGTACGTCAATGTAGATTAGCGTGCCTTAGTCCAAAGTTAGGTACCCGATACATTTTATTGCTTTGGACTTATACGTTAACGAGAGACAACAGGAAAGGTCATTCAGATTCGGAGTGATCATGGGAATGACTTTAGTGTATTGACTTAAATGTTACCATGGATTGTTGAAAGCGTGTACACAACAGTGAAAGAAAATCATCAAAGGTAAAAAAAGGGTTCGGAGAGAAAATGAAATAATTTCACGAGTGCGTTTCTGCGGTGCCGAAGTACGCTGTAAAAGCCTGACATAGACATCTTCACGCTTTGTGTAGTGTTCCAGGCAAATGCAGCCGCCCTCAAACGACGTCTGAGAAGCCGGAAAGAAAAGCGCAGCTGTGAACAATTTAAATAAAAGTTAGCGAAGTATTCCACTTACTTCCTTCAGGCGCCTTCATAAACTTCGTGGCTGGTGGAAAAGGGTTCTGACACAACGCAATTTTGCGAAAGGCGATCGAGTTTTTAAAGTTCCCAGCGTGCACTGGAGTGTCTGGTGGGTGCGTCTGGTTCTAGGAAGATTCAAAGGCTACATGACGCCTTTAGAGGATATGTATTTGTTTGTGGTTATGTGCAAGAATGTGTATGTCAGTGTGCCCTCTCACTCAAGTCATTAGAGGAAGAACAGCAGAGGGTGTTTTGATTACAAGTGAGAAACATTCCGGCGGTCTACTAAATGAGGGTTTAATTCTAACACAGAAAAAACTTTACGACAAATCTCGTCGGTTGCAAATAACAAAGTCAATCAAAAGCTGTGGATATTAGTTTCCCGTATCCAGCTGTAATCCTTGAAAGAGCCGAGAACGATTGAAAAATATTCTCCCCCATGTTTATTTCATTATCTAGTCCTTGACTACGGGTAAGAAGAGATAGCCAACGTTCGTTGTACTAGATGTAAGATCACGTCATGTGTTCACTAATCTAAGAGTCTTCCTGTGTTGCGTAAGAGGAAAAGTATTATCGCGAGAAGCGGAAGTGAGAAGATCTCCTGAAAGAAAGTCAAAGTCAGAACATTTAGTGTATCATTGTAAAGTTTACATCCTTGTGAGTCGCGATTCAATTGCCGAATATCAGTTTTAATGCCAAAGTTTTAAAATAAGTAAAAAAGAGTGAGTTTATTTTACGTGCCAATATTTTTTCTAAACAACGGAAGTTATTGCCTACTCATCAAATTATTGAGAAGTGAGTCACAGCTGTGTGGTTAGGGAACAGGAAGTATCAGCGTGTGCTCTTCCAGTCAGTGCATTTCACGGGAATCAAAAGCAACAACCACAGATCAAGAGATTGTGCCTAGAGTGAAATTCAGCCAGGAGAAGCAGTCAGTTGGT
>JAHLJT010000631.1:67435278-67629988 GCA_031308135.1 Acheta domesticus
AAACTCCGAAGAATATATGCTTTCATTGTTCATTCCAGTACTGTGATTGTTTTTCATTTAATATCAAAATTCAATTACAAACCCTACAGCCTAAATTGTGGTGTATTAATTGAATAACTACAATTGTTTGTCGCAATTGACAGTCCCCAATTTGCGAGTCGTGCATCGACAACGATTGCACGAGTCATACGTCAGTACCCCGATCCCCGATGGTAGGAAGGGTATGACGGTGACACCACATCTGACCATTCAGGAGGGAAGAACACCACCTCACACCATAAAATATGCTCTACACTTACGGTAATAGTGAATACAGCAGTTGACAAGACCAGAAACACGAAATAATCAATTCCTCTGAACATCGTTAGCGCCTAAGCGGCGAAGAGGATTTTCACCAAAACGGAATTTCCTCGAGCAATCAGGTCGAGGGTGTGGCCTCTCGAATTTGGACAAGATCTTGTGTTTTTGGGAATAATTTACTTAAAGACACGACACGATCTTCAACAATTGTTGAAAATTTATTAATTTTTTCGTTATTTTTAATACTCAGTATTAAAGTTTTGGCTGAAGAGGTTAGTAGGACATTAGTTACTATTTTGGTATATCGTAACCGCTACCACCAATACCACCAATATACGGAATAAGCAGTTTGATCAGGCATAATTTACGAGAGCAGTAATATCCAAAATTTGACAGTATTTAAATCTGTATTTCACATTCGTATTTTCCAGTGTCTGTCATTAGGCCTTCTATGATATTTAACTTTATGTAGTATACATATTCATTACATGCGTACAATTTTAGAGCTCAATGGGTCTTCTTACTCACAAAGAGTTTATCTTTGCGAGATTCTATAGAAAACCGTGCCAACACTGCAACGGTAAACATACAATTTCCATTTCCCTGAATAGTTCAAGCGTGATTTTGAAGTGGACACATCTCTCCGTGAATGCAGCGGTGCGTTCATGCAGAAATGCAGACTTTCGCCCGCGTGACCCTCCAAAATTTCACACCGCGCGGATTTAGAGGCGGCACAACAAGTGTCTGTCTGCCTGGAGAGTCGCTGTGACGCATGACGCGACGATGCGATGTCGAGACTTAACGGTGTTGAGGATTGCTTCTGTTCAATTATCGCGTCGGAGTAGAAATTTCAATCGCATTTGTTATTTTTTATCAGCCTAACAATAATAAATAACTTCAAAGTTCCTTCACGTTTTCTGGAGTAACATTCGATGAATGTGATGCTATTCATATGAACTCCCAGAAGACGCGTCAGCCAAAAAAGAGACGTGACAGTTGAAAAGAGACGCGACAGCCCAAAAGAGACGCGACAGCCGAAAAGAGACGCGACAGCCGAAAAGAGACGCGACAGCCGAAAAGAGACGCGACAGCCGAAAAGAGACGCGACAGCCGAAAAGAGACGCGACAGCCGAAAAGAGACGCGACAGCCGAAAAGAGACGCGACAGCCGAAAAGAGACGCGACAGCCGAAAAGAGACGCGGCAGCCCAAAAGAGACGCGACGGCCCAAAAGAGACGTGACGGCCCAAAAGAGACGCGACGGCCCAAAAGAGACGCGACGGCCCAAAAGAGACGCGACAGCCGAAAGGAGACGCGACAGTCGAAAAGAGACGCGACAGCCGAAAAGAGACGCGACAGACGAAAAGAGACGCGACAGACGAAAAGAGACGCGACAGACGAAAAGAGACGCGACAGCTGAAAAGAGACGTGACAGCCGAAAAGAGACGTGACAGCCGAAAAGAGACGAGACCGTCAAAAAGAGGCAAGAGAACAAAAGAGAGGCGAGAGAGCAAAAGAGAGACGAAAGAGCAAAAAAGAGACGAGATCAAAAGAGAGACGAAAGAGCAAAAGAGGGACGAAAGAGCAAATGAGAACGAGAGAGCAAATGAAAGCGGGAGATCCATAAAGCGAGAGTCCCGAAGAGTGAATAAGAAAAAGAGTGATAGAGCGAGTGAGAAAGTGAATGAATGAATGAAGAAGAGTGCAACTGTAAAACAATGAAAGAGCAAAAGTGAAGGAATTAGCGGAAAAAAGTGACAGAGAGAATCGAGGGAGGAGCGAAGAACGCAAAAGAATGAGAAGGCGATAAAGAGCAAAAGAGCGAGAAAGAAAAAGAATGAGAATACAAAAGAACGAAAACACTATATAGCAGGATAATGAGAAGAGTAAGAGCGGGAAAAAGCCAGAGATTGGATGGGAGCTTGGATGACAAAGATATCTCGAATTCGAAAAAGTGTGCGAATACGAAAGAGGGTGAGAACGAGAAATAGTGAGATCGAACAAGAAGGCAAGTGCCGGGGAGGCAAGAGAATGAGAGAGGGCTATTTTATGGAAGTTAAATTTATAATTGTCACCATCCCGTCACCTTGTTAAAGTTAAATTGAAGTTAAATTGAGAGCAAAAGAAGAAGAGCAAAAAAGAAAGAAGGTAAAACCCGAAAGAGAGCGGCATAACGTGACAGAAATGAAGAGAACAAAATAGACCTACAGATAGACGGACAGAGCGAACACATAGATGTTTTAACGTCAATGTATGTTTCGGCATCAACGATCCTCAAAACATGGATTCTGATTACACAACGTGTTATGTGAAGTAATTTGCTATAGACAAACAAGATGTATCCACTTTTCAATCGAAAAATCGCCGTTTTTCGGCGTACGACTACAATACTTTCTTTTCTTATGAAATAGGTGAGAAACTATGAATCATTATGTTTTCATGAAAATCAGCGCATGATGTCGATTGCACTAATTAGAGTAACACTATATTCAAGCATTATTGAATCATTCAAACCAATCAATAAACTGATTCCGGCCCTGTAAAATCCCCAAAAGTGCACACTGTTTCTCTCCTGTTCTCACTGCCCAAGCTCCAAGGTACAGGTCGTCCCCTTCCTTTCCTCCCTTCCCCCTCCCCGCCCGACCGCCCGCGAGGTCGCGACGCATCAAGGGCGGGGCCGCGAGCCGCCTACGCAGAACAAACAAAAATAAACGACGCCGGCGGCGGAAGGGCCTGGCAAAAAGGGGCGGAATCAAGGGAACTGGGGCCGAGTCAACAACCCTGATAGCCAAGACGCCAGACGGAGATCAAGAGCTGGCAGTACTGGATTATGCACGGTCACGGAATTCCAGAATCGTTGGGAAGCGTTTCCTAATGAAATGGCAAACTGTTCGACGCTCCTGATGATTAAGTGTATAAATAAATTCTACGTTAAAGTTGTTATCAAAAATTCTATTTCATTTGTTGGATCAGTACAAAATGTTATCAACGTCATGCGATTTCGGCGAACGCTGCGAACACTCGATTTCGAAGAACTTCCTGTATTTTGCACGATTTTTTACAAAAACTGTAAGTCATTGAATTGATTATTTATAAATAGTGTTTTCAATGAAGCAATCATTTATACTATTCCACTAATGACGTAGAATGTAAAAAAAACCTTTAATTTTACATCACGTTTTCTCAAAGTATTATTCTGATACGCAACTTCAGTGTAATGTAGTAAAAACGGTTTAATGTATTGCGTGGAGTCTACGGTTTTTATGTTGAGCTCTTTACAGTTTGGAAAGTTCGGAACTTCCCAGGTTCTTTTATTGTTTTTTTTTCTTAAATTGTGTCACCTGCTTATTCTGAAATGTTTGAATTTTATTTGCCGACGAGGCGAGGTTGAAGCCGGACTGGAAGAGCCGGTGAACCGAAAGAAGCACATGGAGCTAGCTGTGCAAAGTAAAGCAGGAGTGAGCATTGCAACAGAAGCGGGAGATTATCGAGTGGAGGAAGAGCGGAAACAGCTGGCGGAGCGAAAAGATAAGAAGTGACCAGAGTAAATGAAACGAAAGGAGCGGATAGAACAAAAGGAGCAGACAGAGCGGAAGATGGGGATAGAGCGGAAGGAACGGGCAGCAGGGAAGGAGAAGGCTGAGGAAAAGGAAGGCGGAGGGGGAAAGTGAGAGGAACGAGCGGATCAAAAGGAGCGGGAAAAGCAAAAGGAGCTGAAGGATCAAGAGAAACGGGAGGAGAAAAAAGGAAAGGAAGGAACCGACGGAACGGGGAGGAGCTGGTTTAAGAGATCATTGTGATAATGATCATGGAAACGCCAGATTATTTCAGCAATTAAATTTTTGCATCGTTGAGTTCTATTCTCGAGAATTTCTGCAAAAAGTATAATTTGCGAGTATTCTTCAATCTCCAATAGAACATGAAATAAAGGCAACTTGAATGACAAAATGATTTCATTTCCTCATTTCCAGGGCCATCATAACTTTTCCACCCAGTCACCGAACCTATTGACTTTTTGTCACATCGGGAGACGAATTTTCCAATCCCATCTTTATACATGGCTGCCGCCAGCGTGATTAAGTTAAGTGAAGCTCTTTGACGGTATGGAATAGTTGTCGTCCCAGACATGACGGCAACTCTCAAAAAGAATGGAAGTCAGGCTACGAGTTGGGTTGAACACGGGTGATCTAAAACCTTTCATTGAAATTGCCCAAGAAGTAGTTGATTGATCTGTGCATGCTTTGTCATGCACCAAAACTCTCCTCAAGCCCGTTTAACATTTTTTCATCATTCTGCATCAGTTCAGATAAGGGACGGGGTAGACAAAATGTAATTTGTACAGAAAAATGACGCATGCTTCATTTTTCAGTACAGATTCAATCACGTTTGAATACTGCACTCCTGGCGCCACTTTCCGAAACTTTTCTCGTTTGCTTTGCCTGTGTTGGGATTTTTTTGTGCAGTTCTGATAGTGTTCTAATGTGTTGATTAAGTGAGTTATTTTGTGAGAAATAAATGATTATTGATGTAAGAAATAAATCATATTTTGTATTCAATGACGTCTCGTTTCGTGCTTTCTCGTAAAATAACCTAACTTCATTTATAACCGTAGATACGATGTTTAACTATTCTGTTCTTAAGTGCTTTTTCTTCAGCAATAGGAAATAGTTTCATCTCAATTACGTGCAGGAAACGGAATAACCAAGTAAATTGCTGGATCTTTCTCATCCGGTTTCAATACCGAAACAGAACCGTGTAGAAACGAACGCCTCTTTTCAATTTTTTTCTTTAAAGAAAAATGGTGGAAAAAAGACCTGAGCACATTTCCCTAATGGTGGTTTCAAGTTTTGATAAAATTTTGTCGACCTTCAGTGTTTGCCTCCTCAAAAGAAGCTGGAAGAATCAAAGGTGTAAACTGTAAAATCACTTTTACATGGTGACATATTCCTGTTTACAGAGGTTAAGCAAAGGTACTTCATGCGTACCGAATGCCATCTGGAAATACTAGCGTTTTGGACCATAAACTGAGCATTATTCTTATTTAGTTTGATTTCTGAACTATATTTCCTTCCCATAATAAATGTCGTAGGGAGCCGAACTCAATGTAAAACGGGGGCTTTGATTGCAACTTCAGGATCGCCATATTCTGAGCCGAAGAATTCGACCTGTGACTTTCGCCCGACCTGTGATTTTCAAAATTACAGATATTCGAAACGTATCTTGTTCGGTAGGACTCTCCCCACATTAGCGCTTTCCCCACACCGCACTTTCTATTTCCCCGCACTAGTATTTCCCCGCCCAGCACTTTCTCACACCTCTCTGTCCACTCGCCGCTCTTTCCCCAGGCCGCACATTCCCCATGCCGAACTTTCTCAAACCGCACTTTCCGACACATTGTTTCCCACATCGCCCTTTCCCAAGCAACGTATCCTCACTCCTTCCACCTCTCCGCGTCAAACTTGCAATCACACACTTTTCTTGACAGCCATCTCTACACAACCTACCCTTTCTTCGGACCGCTTCGGAACACTTCCCCGCACCGTCGAGAGTTCCCAGGCCCGTAAGTTCCTCTCCCCACATTACCCTTCCCATACATAGCCCAGCCTTTGTATTGTAAGTTTCCTCTAAACCCTCTCTTCAGTCACTCCACTCCCAAACAGTTTCCGAAGTACTTTTGCAGCACTCCCACATCGGTACACTCGATTTCGACTACTGTCGGGTCCTCACAGTCTGAAGTTTCTTTCGCGTCACCAGTGAAATATGTTACGTCACCTCCTAGAAGCACAAGCAATGGAAGCACAGCGAACGACTACACGAGTGACAAAGTACATATGCGAATTCATGAATATTCTTGATTGATTTGTTATTTTGTTTCCGAGCGCGTGAACTGCTATGGTCATTAGTGCATTTAGTGCGGTGAATGTTTATATCTGGATGTGGCGGTGTTCTTGCCCCGCTGGAAGAAGAGATCCAGCGCCGACTTACTCGTCGCCTTGCGGGGATTCCCCATTCAGGTATCTCTCAGCCGAGCAGCTCTAAATTCCCGACTGTGTGGTAGTGTAGTGTATGTTAAGTGTAAATGGGTGTGCGTAAGGGGTGTGAGCAGGACAAGGAAGAAAAAGGAACATCGCGCACAGTACGTGGAGCGTTTGTTGGGATACCGCTTCGGCATTCGACTGGTGATGATCGGAGAAACCACGGAAAACTACCGATCAGAGCACCCAGCCACTAGAATTCTCTTCCAAACAACGGACGAATTTGATCTAGCTATTTAGCTAGTGTCGAAAATCCTGCCTTCGTCGGGACTCAAACCCTAGAACCTCCCGGTCAGAGAATCTGTAGTGACATTAGTTGATGCCCTGATCCAGCTCAGCCGGTAAATATTCTTAACATTTGTAGCAACTTTTGTCTCGGAAAAAGAATAATAAAGGAAGAAGAAGCAAGAAAATGGACAATAGCTATTAAATTTTGGCAATAGAGGTGAAGAATACAAAAATGCAGCGTCGTACGTTTGGAAACTAATAGAGATTTGTTACAAATTAGCACTTTCCCTCTCAGAATTCCTGCTTACTTCTCGAAAAGTTGAAAAATTAATCTCGTCGCACTGCAATTTCCTTCCCTTGTAAGGTTTCCAGGGATAAAAATGCCGCAATTTTCGTGGAAATGCTCAATACTTTGTCATCTTTTTCAACGCCGTTTGTGACGTTTTTTCCCTTTCTTGACGACCACGTTCTATTCTTTTCTTGCAGAGTATGGTACTCTTTGTTTGATTTCAAAATTGCAAACTTCATTCATATCCAGTACCACTCTGTGCCTTTTATCTATTAAAAAATGCATCCATGTACAGTAAGAATTTCATCTCATTTTCGTGTTCATTGAAACACCTATTTAACATAAATGGCAAGAGACGTTAGTCTCTAGTTCCATTTATTTAAACTAAATTAAAATTAAATTTCAAAATAATTTCCATAATAAAATAACCACCCGATTTCATTTCACTTTTACGCTAACCAAATAACATTGAAACCTAGATTGTTCTTATCAATTACTTGTTTTTAAGGGAACATCAACGTTTGAGATTGATGTTCCCTTAAAATTCTCCTATGTACTGATAATGAAAATAGCAGGTCAACGGGAAACAAACGAAACTGGGAAGGGAAGAGGTACGTAGTAGTACGCATGTATCGCAACGACCCAGTGTTCTAATGAAAAGGATAAAGATATCTCTCAAGAACCCAAATAAACTACTTCCTCGATACATTATCGGTAATCGACAACACGTACTCTTAGTCCTATTATATTCTCCACGTGGCTTTCCTATCTCACGAGTAGAAGTTGTATGACAATATGTAGCTTGCATAAATATTACGTGGGGTACGATAGGAAAACCATGAATATAACAATATCTTATCTCACTTTGAATTGATGTCTAAGCTGAAACGATTTCTGCAGGTCTGTAAAAACTGCTTCCTCTTCTCATTGGGAACAGCAATGTATTTTATGCATTGCTGCTCTACTACAATTAATGCTGTTAAAAGAGGAATGTATTACCGTTTGCGAGTAAAATAATATATTTTTAAGAAAAACAACTAGTGGCGCTGCAACAACACATAATTCTCGTGTCATTTGTGACAGTTACGTAACACGATATTACTGCTAGCAACCTATAAATACAAAAGCCGTCTGTTGAAAAAAATCTTTTTCACCAAACGAAAATCTTCACAAATCTAAGAAAGACAAATCTTGTATTATCGTTTTTATTAAAATGGCACTTAGGCATTAAATTTTGCTGGAGTTTGAGCTCCAGCGCCTTGGTTTCCGGAACCTGCTTGCGATATTGTGAGTACATAGTGGCAATTTACGCATATTGCTACCAGCTACGACGCTTCTCTACATCGGTGGCTCTAACACCATTTCCATAGAAAGGAAAATTGCCATTACTCGACTGATATTGCACAAAAACTACTCATTCTTTGAAAAACAATTGGACGTGACATCATTATTAAAATATATTTTTGAAGAATGGATTTCATTAAGAAAAAAGTTGTTTCAATAATGTAGTTGTAGGAGAGGGTCGAAACGCTAATTTTCGAAAATTTCCCTTTAAGGTCCGTCCAGGTAGTCTATGTATCTACCCGCGGGGCGGATGGACACATAGACTTACATTCAGACAAACAGAGAGAGAGACAAATAGGAAGATAAAGAGATAGGCAGATGGACATGTAGGCAGATAAAAATACAGACAGAAAAGAAATAGGCAAAAATAGAGACAGGCATATAGAGAAACACATAAGTAGATAATCAGGCAGACAGATAGGGAGTCAAATAATCAGAGAGAAAGGTAGGTAGATAGATAGGTGGGTAGATAGATTGCTAATAAATAGATATGCATTCAGACAGATTAAAAACATTTGAGCAATACATACGTATAAGAAAGTAAAATTCTGACAGTATGATAAAAATATTCAAGTCAAAGCGGCACGAAGAACAATTTACAGGAGAGAATCCGTAGAAGTCTGACAATCACTTTTTGATCATTATGAAGTTTTTTCTCAACAGTCCGAAAACTTTCACTTGTCTAGAACACATTGCTCAAGACGTTTGGCAGGAGCAACGTTCACACCAAAGTGCCCAGTTCCCGATCGTGTCCTCTACGAGGGCGTCTCCTCGCGTCAGTTTTAATTCGCGCCGCGCCGCCACCGCCCCGCGAGATTGCCGCCATAAATTGGAGGCGACTGCGGCATCGGCGAGGGAGCGATGAGGCGCAGATACTGCGGAGAGAGGAGTTGAGTGGAGTGGAGAATGGTAGCACGGAACTAGACGGCAGAATTCGATTTCGGGGGGCGAGTTATTGTAGATGAAGAGAAGAGAGTCATAGACGGAACAGAATGTCAAGAATCGAGGCGTGGGAAGGGAGAGAAAGAGAAATCGAAAAGGGAAGCGTTAAATAAAAAGCAAGGAGTGAAAGGAGAGGAGGGGAAAGGAAGAGAGTAGTGAATGAAATGTGAGTAAGATGGGGACGCAAATGAAGCAAAGAGGAAGAGGCGGAGGAGGAAAAAGAGTAATGGTGAAGAGGGAGAAAAAGTTGTCACTTGAAGAGGGACCTTAATTTCTGCTAACAGCAAGTTTTCTCGATAAATGAAGACGAAGAATACCCCTTATTTCAGAGAATGAAACGAAAGAAGGAAATTAAATTGATGTGTTAGAGCTAGCAATTAAAAGCAACAATACATTTAAAAAATTAAAACATCTCAGAGATTTTGCGTCATGATTTTGTTATTTACACGATTTCTAGATGATTACACACGTATAAATACGAGTGGGAAACTATCCCTTCCCTTCGGAATTCCTCACTGAGTGAATTGTTTTTACGTTTTTCTCTGTTTGCCTAGTTATCCGGAGCAATCTCTGGAACGGCTGTAGAGATCTCAGAGCGATTTTCATTGAAAGGTAGTGTGTTTTGTCGAGCATAACTTAATAATGAGGTTAGTGTTTTAAATTATTATTTTATCTTTTATGAAGAATAATATTGGCTCATTTGTTTTTATACAAATCCACAGATCTATTTCAATCTTCATAAAATGTTGAATATGTGACTTTTAAAACAAGAGAAAGGTTCCTGCCTACATGAGATTTCTTTAAAACCAATCAAATGCCCTACAAAATTTTGTATTTCTACCTTTTTAAATGTTTTACAATAATGTTAAAATCCAATAAAACTCAAAATATGGAGGAACTGCTCGTCAAGTTACGACTATCATCACCTGTGTGAATCGTTTTGGCCATCACTGATTTTTTTAGCAACTTAAACTAATTAATTCGGTGAAATTTCCTCATCATAAACATGAATTTGAATATTCTGAACACGTTAAGACCCATCCTTAAGAGCTTACTGGTTGCGTAACTAGTAGAGGCACTACTAACAGCAACAATAAAAATAATTATGCACTAATACAAATTATAGATCATTAAAGAAATGAAACATGATCTTGTAAATAATTTTTTTAATTTCAAGTGTATCGAATTGAAAGAATTTAAGTTTTTACTGTCAAAAACTCCAAGTTACGCTCATGAAAGGGAACGAGACTACCAGAAAGACAAGAAAGGGAGGACAAGAAACAAAGAAGCTTAGACGGAAACGAATTAGAGCTGAGGGACAGAAATGTAGTGTGCGATGGTGGAAAAGCATGGAGCTAAGGCAAGAGCTGCAGCAAGTAGCAAATGTGACTCGAGCGTCGTTTCTGTCGACAAGAATAACCGCCAAGCACTTTCTACACACTCCCAAGTATACAGCGACTCCGTATACTCTGGCGGCAGAGATAATAACTGTAAACTTACGCTCCCCGCAAGTCTATTAAAGAAGGAGTGTTTTCTATTTCTGAGCTATGACGTTGTGACGAAGTAATGAGACCGTTCCCCAACAAAACAGAAACAGAAACAAGGAAAAAAATAAGCAATAAATGATTGAACTGTATTTATGTCTAAATAGCAAAATAACCCGGCTTTGCCCGGACTTCAATTTTATGTATATCACGGAGATTAATATTATTATTTTTTATATAATTGGTTCAAATTTTAATAAAATAATACTATAATATCCATTCATATTATTTCACGGTACACTGCTTTTAGATTATGCACTGCTACTGAACTCTAGTGAGTCTACACACCTCGTCTCCCACACCTCGTCTCCCGCACCTCGTCTCCCGCACCTCGTCTCCCGCACCTCGTCTCCCGCACCTCGTCTCCCGCACCTCGTCTCCCGCACCTCGTCTCCCGCACCTCGTCTCCCGCACCTCGTTTCCCGCACCTCGTCTCCCGCACCTCGTCTCTCACACCTCGTCTCCCACACCTCGTCTCCCACACCTCGTCTCCCACACCTCGTCTCCCACACCTCGTCTCCCACACCTCGTCTCCCACACCTCGTCTCCCACACCTCGTCTCCCACACCTCGTCTCCCACACCTCGTCTCCCACACCTCGTCTCCCACACCTCGTCTCCCACACCTCGTCTCTTTCAGTAGTTTTCTTAACCACCTACCCAAAGCCCCCTCTTTCGCCACTTCATCCTCCTTCATTAATTTAATTTTATCTCCAACCCTCGACCTCAAACCTCAGTCAACCTGGGGAATAACTCTACTACCCCATATATGCCATCGTGTTCACCATTTCCACCGTAACATCACTCTAACCACCAACGCCAAGCTTCTAGTTTTCGCTTCGCCCACCCTCGCAGTCGATACACTCCGCCCGCTATTTTCCCCTTTCCCTATCCAGCGAACGCCGCGCCATCGTTCTCCGTCTCGCGACTTTACTCGACCCCCTCATCGCCACAGTATTGCCGCAAGCGCCCCGCACGCGTTCCCGCCCACGCCTTCCTCTCTCCGCCCGCCCACTTCCATTCGCGCCGAACTCAGAATCAACACAGCAACGGCGCCGCGCTCAGCGCTGGCTTCCACGAGCAATTGCGACTCCCTCTTCCGACGGCGGCGGGGGTGGGCGGTTTGAGAGGCGGGAGGACTGGAGCGGCGGTAGGGGAGGTAAGGGCGGCAGGGCGGGGGAGGCGGGGGCAGCAGGGGCGGCGGGTGTGGCGGGAGTGGCGGGGAAAAATTTGGCAGTGTTGCCAGTGGTGGCAGCGACGCGGCGGGGTGTACGCGATAGCGCCATCGGTCATGGCGAAGGCGGCAGCAAAGGCGGCGGCGTGACCCCGGGAGGACGTCCGTCGAGGTGGCGCTGATCACTAGTGTCTCACATTCATGCGACGAACCTGTTTTAAAATAACTCCTTTCGAAGTTTTGAATGGATTCAGGTCAACCACAACGCACAATTTAATAATTGGTTCTACATTATTGTTGTCATTCTTTCAAAAACATTTGGATCTTATTTTCTTAGATAGATGAGTAGAGATCCCTGTATTCTTGAAAGCGGAGAAAATTGGAAAACATAGTACGACCTCCCTTAAGGTTTACAAGAGGACTGCAACATCTGCTGCACTGGGAAAGAGATATAGAGGGGGAGAAATAATGTTTCCCTAGCACTCATTTCTCTCTTATTAGACGAAACATAAATACGTTTGGAGGTTAGAACACGGTACACGATAATACGGACATACCAAAAACGTGATGTGATTTGTTTTAATAATCTTTATTTTCTTATATGTTTTCAATATTTTACGACTGCAAATTGCATCCCAATTGAATATGTTTAGTCATAACTATTAATTAATTAAGTCTTTTACTGCGACAATTACCATTATGACATCTTCATTGTTAAACAAATTCATAATACGCAGTTTGAATAATTATTTTTTTCGGAAAAATATTTTTATAATAATTTTAAATATATTTATTTCCAAAACCCAATGTGATAAAGATAATCATTTCTTAGAAGCTCTGTTTCTTTAGTAGTAAATAGTAAATATTTTACTGAAAGTATGTCAAGCAAAACTCTTCAAATTTTGCCCCTTTCTGACATTTTTATTTCGGACATTTTCGCAAAATCCACATAAAACAGGAATACAAAGTTAGAATCCAAATTTATATACTTTTCCAAAAGATTTCATACAGCGTTACAAATATTTGTGACGGTCTTTCGGTGACATGAAGTACTGGTATTCCAAGTTCCATTCATTTCCATGGGCTCCATGTTTATACCAGGCAGCCAAACTGCTATGACGCTCCCTTGACCTGGAATCCCCTGATAGCAACTCTAGGATTACGGAAGTTCTGACAGAATATCAACTGCGAAGTTTGCTTAATAATGGCCACTGGGGAGGCAGAGGGTCAGTGGCTGGCTTGGTCTATGCCAGGGCTTCTTAAACTACGGTTTGCGACCCCCCAAGGTTGTGACAAAGCTGTTGAGGGAGTGTAGTGAACATTTGTTGATTACAAGTGAAGTGTTTTAGAATAATAGGCTAAATCTGCCAACTATAATGTAAAATCATGTATTCACTAATATTAGGAGTAGGCAACGCTATGTTGTTACGTTGTAGCATGTCTACGACCTTTAATTCTTTAAAGTGTATTGGTCTAATATAATTTAAATCATAAATTAGGGTTGAGGGTTGTCTTAAAAATTTTTACGAAACCTTGATGTAAGTCTCGAAGTTTGAGACCGTATGTCTCATGGTAAAAAGAAAAACACAAAACATACAATTTTATGTCGAATAATTGAAACGAATTAAAAGCCAATGATCATGTATCTTGTACCTATCTCAATGCATCGCTTTGAGTCCCACCTTGGGCATGGTTGTTTGTCCCTTGAATCTGATGTATATGGTGCCGCGGAGGGTCTCGCGTTCTGCTGACCACAGATCAGAAGAACCCGCAAGTGTGTTGGTGTGAAGTGTACGGTCGAATATGCGTCACATCTGGACGTAAATGGAAACCGGTTGTAGGCTGGATAAAAGTCCTAGAAAAATTTAAGTTTATATTTTTCACCATCATTTTAAAGTTCTTGAAGAGACGAATACAATGATACGTATTACTTTGTTGGTAGGAACTGTAGAAAAAATACATTCCATTTGTGTACGTAGAAAAATTTAAAATATTTGATTATGTTAATTCCAATTTTCCAGTCAAAATCAAAACAGTTTTATAGTTTTTGTTTTGTCACTGTTAATAGATATCTAACAAATGCATTAACATCTCTCAGGTGGTCGGAGCAGCTTATTTTTTTTATCAGTGTACCTGTAAATTCGAAATTAGTAATGCAGATAGTGGATATCGATATACTTGTCCAAGAAAGCACTATTTCGTGTTGCCTTTATTCTGCTTATAATATTGTCAAATAATTATTACAAAAGTTCTACTTAAAAGTATGAAATATCTGCACATTCCTAACGATAACATTCGAACACTGGTGGCTTTTTACTTTCTCGCTTCTATGACGAATCACATAGGGCTGTTCACGCGAGGCGGCAACAAGTAGCTGAAATGCCCGCGCGTTAGCGAGTGAGGGTGATTGGGAAGGGTGGCATTCGGCCTAGTGAGAGAGATCGTGAAGAATGTGAGTGGATAGACAAGACAAGGGAGACTAGAATGTGAGTGAGACAAGAGAGACTAGGAGCTGACCCTGTCGGCGATCACACGTGGGTATCCAATCGAGCAAGGAGTGAGCTTTTGAGCTCGGGAGCCGAACTCAGGAATGATGGACTGCCGGTGAGGTTATATTGCGCCCCCCCCCACGCTGTAAGAAAGTGAGTGACAAACGGAATTAGAATACAACTATTAATAAAAGTTGCACAAGACATTAATAAGGACGGGTTTTCTTTGAACTTATTAGATAAAGAGAAAGAGAGAGTATTTCATTTTTTTTATTCTGACGTCAGCTTCACCAAAGTAACATGATCGATTGCGGATTGTTGTTGCAGTCAATCAGTAACAAGTCTGAATGTTCTAAGTTTTATGATAGACTTTTTTTCATTGGTTTTTGATTTAGAAGTTTATGGGTATAAACATTGGGCTATTGAGTATGTATAGTTTTTCATGAGTGTGCGAGTGTGAGGGACTGATAAAAGATCTTAAAATTTCAACTCACCTTGTCATTGGAGTCATGCAATTCATAGTATAATTTAAAATATTTTTGAGGGCTTACAGGCATAAATTAACCTAGTACCTCCCAATGCAATTTGTAGCAGTGATTATTATAATTATATTGAGTTTGAAGGTAGAGGACTTGCCTTTTCATTGTGCTGTTCCCCAAAATTTCACTTATAGAGCCCCGAACCCATTTAATATCCTTATTTAAGCTCTCCGTCTCGACAGAACTTGTTAGTACTTTCTAGAACATGTGATACAAGAAATGGAGAAATATCTCACTACGGAGTAGAAAAAAGTTATGTAATGGTGCGCGATAAAATGGCGAATTTTTTACAGAAACTCTTATTACAGGGCCCTGGTAAAAAAACATGGATAAATCCAGTTGCTAAATTTATAAAAAAATAATCTATCACGAGCTGTAGCCGGAATTCACGTTTTCTGGGTCCTTTATATCAACAAATTGAATGACGACAAATTAATGACGACAAACTGCCTGTCCGATCGTCTGTGAACAACGCTAGCAACTAAACCGTTCAGCTCATTTTCTCCAAAATTGATATTCCCCAATCGATCTGGCTGATATCGCGGCCCCTTGAATTTAAAACCGATCTTTTAATTTTGGGGAGTACTTTCCACAAAGACCCTGGGGAATTTTCCGTATTTTCAAAAAAATGGCTCCATCGTTTTTTTATTAAATTTTGTTGTTGGATTGTGTGAAGAACGTTTAAAAGAATGGTGCAGGTACGTATCATGTTCGTTGAAAATGTAAATATTTCGCAAATGTTTCGAAAATAACAATATATCAAACTTATTTCGGTGTCTTCTTACAAATAAAATATTAAAGATAGAGATTTTTACCTTAATAAAATCTGTTGCTTAAAGATAAGATTTTGAAATAAGGCTACGTACAATTTGTCGAAAATTTGAGTACTTTTTGCGTTATTTTGCGTGAAAATACGGGCGAGAAAGTACGTGTTGGTTTAGCACTACCAGTACACTACTCTCACGATATTTCTGGGAAGTGTTTCGATGCAGCCCAAGGATAGTGAGGAATTCCCGAGTGAGTATCTACTGAGGGCAGAGGAAAATTGCACGGCGAGCAATGATCTGCTACGGCGCGAATAAACCGGATGCTTTTCTTAGAGCGAGGCGTCGAAATGTGTTCACGGCTCCATCGCGTCCGTTACGGCGACCATTGCACCCTCTGTGGGGATAAGCGCTGGAAAGCCCCGGCATCGAACACCGGGCGAGCACACAAGACGCAACCGCTGCCTCTCCCTCTTTCTCCTCCTTTCCCTCTCTCGTGCACATTCTCTTTTTCCTCCTTTTCCACGTCTTTCCTCTCCCGTGGACATTCTCTTTCTCCTCCGTTTCCACATCTTTCCTCTCTCGTGCACATTCTCTTTCTCCTCCTTTTCCACATTCTTCCTCTCTCGTGCACATTCTCTTTCTCCTCCTTTTCCACATCTTTCCTCTCCTGTGCACATTCTCTTTCTCCCTTTTTACCACATCTTTCCTCTCTCGTGCACATTCTCTTTCTCCTCCTTTTCCCCATCTTTCCCTCTCTCGTGCACATTCCCTTTCTCCTCCTTTTCCACATCTTTCCTTCTCCCGTGCACAATCTCTTTCTCTCACACATTCACACGATCCAGATCCAGATCCGTCTCTCTTGATGTAGGTATCGCCTCACACCTCCAATTTCTCCCTCGTCTCGTACGCTCTCTCTTTGCTTCTCTCATACGTCCTATCATCACCCTTGCAGCCTCTTCTGCTCTACCGTTCTCCATCTTTCATGCGCTTCTTCGTGCACTGTGTGACTCCCGTTCTCATTTTTCTCCTCATCATCGCGTCCCCAGCACCACCCATACTGCCTTCGTCTGAGATTCCTTTACACATTATCACTTTGAGTTAGCGTAACATTTACCACAGACTCCGTCATTTCTTCCTTGGCGACTTAACGTGGAAAATTAGTGAGTTCAATAATTTTAAAGAGGATGCGTGCTTTTCATTTTGAAATTCTCCACTTTGATTTCAGGTAACAAGAAATTTATCTAATTACAAAACCAACTACAATTCAAATATAAAACCTACCAATTTTACTTAGGTAATTAAAATAACTATATTTTGTAATGTTTTCAAAAATTTTGTCTGCGTTTATTTCTTCGATATTTATTTCACTTTCATTCCAATGAATTTATTGTCAAAATAATTTCATTTCAATGAATTATAACAATGCTATTACATATCCATTACATCCCATTTCTACAAGTTCCCTGTTGCAATTTATAATCAATGATATTTGATGTAGTCTTTCTACGTCATTGTGTGTAACGCTCACTCCCACGCCCGCTGGTGTCTGAAGAAAATTATTCTATATCCTTTTTACCCATTCACATCTTTGTCCAACACACTGTAACTCGACAAAACGTATATTTGGGTCAAAGTCCACTAACATATTTTAATAAACAAACAGCCTATCTTTTGATTTGTCCAAAAATATATGGCTCCGTCTATATCATCAAAACACCGACTTCATTTGTATACTTGAATGTAAAAATCTGAACTATTGAAATTTGAGTATTTCTTATGTAATTATTTATTTACGTCAAAAACTAATATGTTTCGTAGACACTAGTATTAGTTACAATTTATTTTAATAGTTATTCTTACCTTGAATATTAAGACAAATGTCTCTTTAGCTGCTTTACATCGAATGTAGAAAATTATTCAACAGATGCACGAGCCAGAAAAAATTACACTATTTGAAATAATTTTAAATTTTAAAAAGGGATTGCAATGTAAATTCAATGCCTTTTTAAACTAGAATTGAATAAAACTGTACATTATTGTCATTCGTTATTTTTAAATTTCCTTCACATAGGGTAGTGATATGGAGATCTCTGATAAATTCATTTGTTTACGTAATGTCAAGTAACATTTAGGTTGTTTTCCATTTTTCAACTTCCTGAAAAATATTTCACTGAAATCTATATCATTTAATCTACCAGATTAACGTTACATTCCTCATTTTGCTTTCACATTTCCTTAACATTCTCTATTTTTGTCAGGCAATCTTCTAAATCCCTTCTGTTCTTCATCTTCAGGTTACATTTCCATTTAAACCCATTGTTCATCACATTCATTTGTCTTTCCCGAGCACTCTCGCTCAAACTACAGATACACTCATCCTCATAATACATGTTCATGTTTGTTCTATCCTTCCTATCCTTTTGGTAGACCTATACAAATTTCAATGGAAACCGTTTCGAACGAAGAATAAAGATTGCTAGCAATTCGCTTCTCGGAACTGCATTGAAAATCGTCTATTATACGTGGCTCGGGAACCTGCTGTCGAGGATAAAGGAACAAGCCACTAAGTTATTCAGGAGGAACGGAATTCAACTCAAACTCGAACTGGTTCACCGGCCTCCTTCGCTTGCCAACAGGTGCGGTGTATTGGTCCGTTTATTTCTCCGGCGTGTTTACCCTTCTTTCTGCTTGAAATGCGTTTCGTAGGGTCTCCGCTTCTGCAAAGCTTGGCGAATAAACTCGGAAGTCTCGGGACGTACACTTGTCAAGTATTCGAAGAACATCTATGAAGTAACAAACTCAACGTCACTACTTCAGATCCTTTAACTTCCTCATTGCTTCCATATCTTTGCAGGATGTGCAATGTTTCGCTAAAAATAGTAAACTAGGATCGCTTCTACAAACATGCGGTTGTCATGGAGAGATTTTAACAGAACGTTTTACCGTAGTTTACAAGCAAATGTTTTATCTTCCTTGATCCTAGCTATAAACTCATTTCAAACTTCAGCAGTGTGTCGTTCAAGCATACCTTATTAATATTTAAAGTTCATTTTAATACCACTGTACTTAAAACAACTTAACACAATCAAAAAGAAATGAACAGCGACGTTTAACAGCCCGAGTCCGTTAAGGATTTGAAGAGTTCGCCGTTCGTTAAGAACAATCGAAATAAATGAGTTGTGACTAAAGCATGAATAACACTATTGAAACCCAAGATTATTTATGTAATTTTAATTTATCGTATACTACTACATAGTACAGATGTCTCAGAATAAGTGTTACAACTTTAAAAAGGCCTGTAGGGGGCTCCACGAAAATCATTGTTTGCCAAAAAAAATTATCATGAGAAAGTTCTTACAATAATGTTACACATGTGACATTTTTACCTGCTTGGCAGGCGACCTACCATGCATTGGAGGGTGATTGGCGAGTATATGAAATCTCCCTGACTACGTCAGAACGTGACCTGGTAAACACCAAAGAATGTTTGGTTGCATATCAATCAGGAGCACATGTCACATTTGTAACTTCCTTATAAGATTTTTTGACATAGTTAAGGTCGTTTCTAACAAGGTCGTAAAGTGACCACTGTATGTAACATTGGGGGTAACAATATACGGACACATACAAACATCCTTGCCCCGGATGGGATTCAAATCCGCGACCTTTCAGGCACACGGCAGCTACGACTCTTCAGCTTTAGCGACATCCAGGACATCCAGGTCAGTTACATGACATTTGCTATACTTGTTCATAAGAAAAAAGATTTTTAACCTCACAACTCCCTACACGTTTGTAATATTACTTTCCCGTATACGTACGTATACACGGAGTGATATACGTAGTATAGGGAAAGTTATGTAATGCTGCGCGAAAAAATGGCCTATTTTCGGCGGAAAAAAATTAATTGCCGGGCCGTGAAAACGAATAAGTGGATAAAACCAGTTGCTAAATTAAGAGAGAAAAATCCTCTAACACGTGGTGTAGCCAGAAACCCTGTTTTCTAGGTCCTTGATACCGAAAACCCAATTGAAAGGAAAACGTCCGTCCGTCCGTCCGTGAACACTGCTAGCGCCTAAACCATACGTACGATTTCTTCCAAAATAGATATTCCCTTGTCGGTCTGATTCTAGTCAAGCTTTGAGATTTTGAAAAAGATTCTTCAAAATTTGGAAGTACTTTATATGAAGCCCCCCGGGGGTTTTCAAAATTTTCTCAAAAACGGCTCCAAATTTTTTCTTTAAACTTTTGGTAGGGATAGTGATAAATTTACTCTATCAGATGACATAAAAAACATATTGCTTTATATGTTGGTTGTTTCAAAAATTACAAAAATGTAATTTTTTTACTTGTCTCTCATGTCGTTAATATTTACATTATCGGCGATTTTTTCACATTATTATATTTACGAGTATATATGCTTTAAATAATGTCAAGTAAAGTTTCTCGAAAACACTACCGTTTTCTGCGAAAAGTAGCTCAAATTTCGGCATTTTCAGAAATGCTCAAACGCCATTTTCTCGTATATGGCTGCAATTTTTTTCTTGAAACTTTGTAACGGATAGTGCTAATGACACTCTTTAGTATAGCGTAAAGTTTTTTTTGAATTATTTTTCTGTTTTTTCAAAAATTACATAATTGTAATTTTTTTGAAAGATCTCTCACATCTTTAAAATGCACATTACCAGCAATTTGTAAACATTTTTGTATTTGTGAGTGTAAGTGCTTCAACTAACTTCAAATAAAGTATTTTGAAAACTCAAATATTTTCTGTGAAAATGAACTTCAAATTTCGCATTTTTAGTAGTGCTAAAATGCCATTTTCTCTTAAACGGCACATCTTTTTAAAAGAAAATTGCCATTTATGACTAGGTTTTTGTGTTCTTTAATATTCTAAAATTAATGTTTCCGTTCTATCAATAGGAAACCGAAAAATTGAGAAAATGACAAAAAAATGTACTTTTGGCGGTGATAGATGACAGCTGGCAAGAAAGTGTTTGTGGCAATTCCGAATAGCTAGCGAAGACCCAAGGAAATAGAAAACTAATACGGAAAAGTCTGTGCCATTCTGTAGCACCACTAGTTTATTCTGGGACACCTGAATAGAGACGGTCTTGCAATACTGTAGAAAAAAGCCCTGATGTTTTACAAAAACACGTTTTGTAGATCCTTGATACAGAAAATGTTAAGTTTTCTTCTTCCTGTGTGCAGAAAATGAATTCTCAAAAACGTAGTAAAGTGATTTCTGTTTTGTGGGTCCTTAAAACAGAAAATATTGCATTCGGCAATCTGTCCCTTCGTGAACATCACAAGAGCCTAAACCGTACACATAATTTTCACCCAAATTAATACTCTGGCTGATGTTGCTGGCCCTCGAACTTTAAATGGAAATTTTAATTTTGGGAAATATTGTTTAAGAAGACCCATTCTCGTTCCAAATTTCTTTGACTTCCTTGAAGTTGGTGATCCCAAGGCACGTTCCCACGTATGAAATTTACAGCCGTGTTGTGAAGAGTTTCTTGCAGTGACTGGACCGACGCACTGACGATAACGAAACAGATAAAGTGAAATAATTTTCAGAGAGATGTTTGTTTCCTTTTTGAATTCTCTAAGAGCAGTTTTTTCTGAAACAGCTCTTAAAGGATTTCTTCTCTTTTTATTGAATAAGAAATTTCAAAAGTAGAGAAAACTGAAATTAATAATAACAGAAAAATTAAATATACTGTTTAATTCTATTCTGAGCAAGGCAAAAACATTAACAATTTACAATTAAGAAATTATTATATAACATTGTCGGCAATAATTATTAAAATATTTTAATACATTATCACTATTATTAATATAATTTTCGATAATGTAATGAAATGAACTAGCACCACTGAAATCTCTTCAGAATCTTTAAATTTAACGATAGAAAATTTTGTTGCACTCACCGAAAATAGTTTTGTGTAGAAAATTACTTCCTCTAACACTCTGTATTGTTATAATCCAAGTTTTGTGGCTCCCTGGTACCAAAAACTGGATTGACGGTAAAACGTCTGATTGTCCGTCTGTGGTCAATGCTGGCGCCTAAACCTTTCAGACGATTTTTTTAAAACTGATACTCTAAACGAACTCTAGGTCCTACGAGTTTTTAAATGGTTATCTTGATTTGGTCTTTACGTCAAGCTGCAACACATTTTTCAAACTCTTTTCAAAAAATGGCTTCGAATTTTTTGATTAGACTTTGTCCTCGTATAGTGCATAAAATGCTTAAAGTAAAGGAGCAGGTCTGCTTTTTTTATGAAATCCATGTTTCTTTGAAAATTGCAAAAGTCTAAAATTATTTTAGACATCTTCTCATAACTACAGTTATTTTTAATTATTAGTTTATTGAAATTGATGTAGATTCTTCTTGTTGATCCTGGTATATGATTAGATGCGTAGAATCAAGAAATCGTAGTCACATGCTTTGGTAATACTTAATTCAAATAAATTAATAATTAGATGCGTACATGGTACGAACAAATACGTATTTTGACCATAAAGGATAAATCAATATTGATTTCAGGAATTAAAACTTCAGTATAAACACATTTATTTTCAGCTCAAAGTTTCGCACATTTATTACGTGTCTTGTCAAGAACAATACAATGGCAACGGTTGACAATGGTATACAAATTGACATAAAACAATGGAATACAAAATTATTGACATAAATATTTACATTGGTTCTACATCAAAGCATAACATATTACAAAAACGTTGAAGACTTCTCAAATCTAGTGGTTAAAATTCGGCTATTATGGAGGGCAGCACATTTAGATACGTTAAGGAATTATACCAATTATAAATATTTCAAATAATAGAATGAACAGTAGGATTGGCACAAAAATATACAAATATGGAAGTTGGTGCAGTATTAACGTCTTATAAATTTGATTAAATTTTTGTACGTCACTTTTTGTTGTTCATCGCATTATTTAACATGATGTATTTCATTTCCGCAATTAGCCTTTTTGATATTTGTTTCTTATGTAATATGTCTTTAAAATGACCTACTGAGCTCACTAATTAATCATCCAATTAATAAACTTTCTTACTTTTAATCTATTTAATTGTATTGCCTTAGCTATCTCAATATTCAAATAACAATGATTCAATGGGTTCATACTTGGCCACTATCTACCATTTGCTTGCCAATATTCAGCATGGGCCACTCGATCCGCCCGCCATACGGAAGACGATAAACATCTGAAAGTTCTCTTTATGCAAAGATTGCTAGCTACTGATTATGCAAGATTGCATAATAAATGTGAGATATTCCATTCGTTAAAACAATAACAAATTAATTTATTCAGTTTAATTTTGTTTCTTAACTATTAATAACAATGAATTTAAAATTACTCTTCATTTACTTTAATGTTTAGAATTTACTTTTGAAAATTAATGCTTTTCGTCATGACCCTTTCGTAAATGTCTAATCAATTACGGTACCATGAGCTCTTCTGATGACGATCCTCCGGACACCACGCCGTTCGCTCTTCTTTCTTGCAACATATATCTTCTCTAACACGGATCGCTGATATCCACTAATAATAGTTATTATCCGCGAGCACTGCAATTTCGTGCGTCGGATGTGCAGCTGCCCACGAACATAATCACCTCGAGCTCAGTGAAACTATCTAAGCGACACTGTTTCAATTATCGCAATACTTCTGTCTTCGCTTTCTTATCCACCGATGTCACACGAAACTCATTAAAGTTTTGAATAAAAGTTCAGCAATCAATTCAATAATTACCATATCAAATATAATGATTTCAAGTCCAATAATCGTAGATTTGTCAAATCTCAAAGTTCATAAGATTCGCACACAATATTTCATAAGAGTACTAATATTTCAATAGTTTCAATGTTCAATATCACGATTTCCTAAAATTCTAAGGTTCAAATTTTCTACAATAATTTTAAACAATCATCTCCACACGCGAAGTTATAATGAATGATAATATCTTCTACATTACTTCAATGTCCGATGCTGATACCTTCCACAAGAAATGTTAAAGTTCAATTTCAAAATCAAGATGGCCGTCACACGTAATAATTACCTATCCGATCCTCACCGGTCACGATGTTATAACGAAGTGAACGAGACTCTTCCTCCTTTTCTACAGGAGACAACCTTTCAATTGTTGTTACCCACAATTCCTTTTTACATCCGGTTATTTAGAATTTAGATTTCTGAAGACAAAGATAGTCGAAAATATCCTGAAAAACAATCTCTATTCATCATTCTTTATCGATGAATATATTAAAAAAGATTAACATACAAATCCAAAGCAATTGCCAGCAATAATAATTTACAAATACCCTTACCATTTTATGAACTTGTCAATGATAAAATAAAAGCCTATTTCATAAAATATAATTTTGACATTTTATTTTACAATGTAAATAAGACTATCCACCTTTACGACAAGCAAAAAGATAAATCTTAACTAGAAGATAAATCTAATGTTTCATACTCCATTCCTTGCAATGATTGTCAGCAGGTTTACATTGGGGAAACTAAGCAATATATCAGCAGACGGATATAGCAACATAAATATGACATCAACAAAGATGCAGATTTATATACCTCTTTGACCAAACATAGAACAGAACATAACCACTCCATTGGAGTTGAGTGTCAAAATTTTGCATCATGAGAAACAAACATCAAAAGGCTAATAGCGGAAATGATATATATCATATTAAATAATGCGATGAACAACAAAAAGTGATGTACAAAAATTTAATCAAATTTATAAGACGTTAATACTGCACCTTCTTCCATAATTGTTTATTTTTGTGCCAATCCTACTGTTCATTCTATTATTTGAAATATTTATAATTGGTATAATTCCTTAACGTATCTAAATATGCTGCCCTCCATAATTGCCGAATTGTAACCACTAGTTTGACAAACCTTCAACGTTTTTGTAATATGTTATGCCTTGATGTAAAACCAATGTAAATATTTATGTCAATAATTTTGTATTCCATTGTTTTATGTCAATTTGTATACCATTGTCAACCGTTGCCATTGTATTGTTCTTGACAAGGCACGTACTAAATGTGCGAAACGTTGAGATAAAAATAAATGTATTTATACCGAAGTTTTAATTCCTGAAATCAATATTGATTTATCCTTTATGGCAGACCTGCACAACGCCTGCTCCCGCGGGCATTCTGCACTTGCGAGCCGGTCGCCTGCCCATGGCAGCGCCGAAAGTGCAAATAGTGGGGAGTAGGAAGCCTTGCGGGGAGGGGAGAAGTCTGACGTATCACGACGCGGCGCGTAGATTGAATGCCTGGGCGTCTAATAATGATCCATGCTTCAAAATTAAATGCCCATTTGTTTAAATGGATTATGTCAAGTATTTCAAGTTACCAGGTTCATAATTCACTGTTTATGTTCTGTGCACTACTGTATATCCACCTTTGTATCCACCACTGTATGTATTTCCATTTTCTAATTTTTTTAAAGAAAATAACATGCTCATTGCAACTCTTAAGCAATATTTTAAAGCAAAAGCTTTAAAATATATGCTTATTTATAAGAAAAAAATTATTTAATTCTAGCACAAAATTGCAATTTAATAATTGATTGTTCACCAGGAATGTTATAATCTCCAAATCTTAGAAAAATGAACAAAATCATGAGAGCAGTCTCTCACATCAAGATTGACATAAAATAGAATATGTGACAATTCCAAGAATGATAATGTTTAACAGCACATTTGTGACCATTTTTCCCCATGATGAAACTGAATAAAAGAGGTCAACGAGCAACCTTTTGTGACGATATGTTACGGACAATCATAAGATAATCATGGGTATTGGTTAAATAGAATGCAAAGGACTTTATATTTTTATACGATCTCGTACACGACTCTACTCTCTTGTCAGAAATTCGAACACAAAATAATCATGATTTTTTTTCAAGAACAATATGTTTTTGCTTTGAGAGAACCGTCTTATTCAATTAAACATAGCTAATAAAAATAGTTTATTGCGGTCATCATCAAACAAAAACAATTCAGTATCAAAATTTTTGTTTAGCACAACACTAAATTTGTGATTACATCGTAGCAAAGCGAATGACATTATATGCCCTAAAAGCAATTATAATACTTGGTGCTGAAATCTAATATGTATACTTCGTTGTAGTTTCATATTTCGCCCTGTCGTATACCGAGAACAAACATTTGCAATATAATACAAAAGACAATATTACTTGAACTGTATATGACCGTCATGTTCTTGCTGATTGCTCTTTAAATTTACGCGCTATCTTTCGAATTGCACATTCTGATTGGTGTTCTCCACTCCTAGATTGGGTCTCATCCCCATCCTTCATCGATTTTCACATTTGCACCCGAGTTGCCCACACGCAGCTCTTGAGGTCAGTGAAAGTGCAAAATGCTGTGCAGGTCTGCTTTATGGTCAAAATACATATTTGTTCGTACCATCTACGCATCTAATTATTAATTTATTTGAATTAAATATTACCAAAGCATGCGACTACAATTTCTTGATATTTTTGACCCGAATTCTTAGTAATAATTTTGAACTTGATAAAATTTATCTTTTCCGTCCGAGGCATTCGATAGTAGAATTCCTATACCCATGTTCGCGAGGCGCTTTTTCGTATCAACGCCGTGTCCGAACGCGTGCACAAGAGCACGCTGCACTTGCAGTACCGTTGGCGGGCGCGACCGTGGCCGTTCCCTCGCGCAGCTCCAATGTGCGAAAGAAGAAAAAGATAAAAGTAGAAGAAAAGAAGAAGAATATAAAGAAGAAGAAGAAGAAACAACACACTAAGATAGGTTCGAGACGTAAAACATCGGTTGAAAACATATTCAGCATGTTCCAAATAATTATTTGTTATTACAACACAACGATATTCTCCAGTCATTCGCCTGCAAATTTCCACCACCCATGTTCCCGGAGCTCTTTCTCGTATCAACGCCGTGCCCGACCGCTTGCACAAAAGCACTTGCTGCACTTGCAGCGTCGCGCCGTTGGCGGGCGCGGCCGTCCCCTCGCGCAGCGCCAAAGTGCGGGGGCGCCGCGTGCGTCCTGTTGCGCACACCCGCGCGGAAAAAAACGGCCAATAAAAAGAGTCATTAGCGTCGTTAAGGGGATGGCGCGGGCACGCCGCGCGGCGAGAGGGGGGCGGGGCGAGGCGGGCGTTGGCGCGAGCGAGAATGCGGAGGCGGCACAAACGGCAGATACCCGCGTTGTGACTGTGTTCTCGGTGACTCTCCGATGCGACGGCCGGAGCAGTATGCAGTAGAATGAACAGTTAGGCTATGTTTTGCTTACTGGAATCAAGGCTGGTGGAATATTACTGTCGGAACAATTATTGTTGTTGGTTGAGAGGATCATGTGTTTTTGTGAAACACGCCATTCTGTGTGAAATATTACGCTACCAAAATCTCGAATCCCGCACCTCGAACAGTACCTTGAACCACCCACTACGAACCCAAAACCTAGTGTAAACATCCGGGATATTGGAAACTCATCTACGGAACATTACAGTTTAAATATGTGCTCTCGAACTTCGAATTTCAAACTTACTGTTTCCGAAAACTAACTTCGACAGATTCCATACAGTCGTTGGATCGGTTGTGATTTCATATACTGGCTCGCCCAGTTTTTAAGAAAAAGGAAATCTCCACTTGACTCCGCCATGCCGCAAGTAGTACGAGTACTTACAGCAATTAGTTTGTTTTCAAATTTCGTATGGTATAAATTTGATTAAACCCAGTTAACCAATATTTACTTTTAGATAGATGAATTTATTTACCTATCTATAATGTCTGTTATTGTATTGAATCGTCCTTGAGTAGAAGAGAACGTAATATCTAACTCGTAGGCACTACACCACAGAGAACAAACATTGCAAAATCACTATTTGTAAACAAAAATAAACGGTTCTTAAAAAATAAATGATTTTCACCTTTGATAACATTCACTGTAAATTAAAATATAGTTAATCAATATCCGATATAAAATTCCATTATATCTTGTCCAAAACAAAGGTATTTATATTGTACAGACTATGAGTGATAAGTTGACAATTGCCGTAGCTTGCCTCATTTAAACGAAAATAAATGTTATTTATCGAAATATTTGTAATTACTTGTATCATTGCAAGAGCTCTGAATATTAATGGACTTAATAACAATTATTAATATTTATACCCAAAATTTAACGGGTGATTTACTACCAATGTATGTATGCAAAGAGCTAATTCTACGAGTTTAATGAGCTCCTGAAAAATAAAAAAAATATATATCCAGCGACAATAAAGTTTGCACATAATTCATACTGGTGCTGGAGTGTAAAAGAGAGAAGAGTAAAATTGCTTTTGCAACTGCATTAACACTAGATGGAAAACGAAATCAATATGCTTTTGCTTTTGTGATTATTAAGAAAACCCTGCGCCAAAATTTTGGTTGGAAGTGATGTTCGTAAACATACACACTCCAATCATCATACGAGTAATAATGTTTGTTACGTTGTTCCGAAAAAGTTGCATTCAATGGATTAGCAAATGCCACAACCCCCTTAAAAATCATGGTGTTTCTCCCTTTTGAGCTGCTGTCTGTTTACATTTGATACTGCCTTCTAAAAGCACATGAGATACAAATGCATGGGCTGCGAGGTCAGCCAGCAGTTCTCTCATCAGCGTTATATTGAAAGAAGGCTGAAGATGTTTTGATAAAATAAAGTGGTAATCGTTGGAAGTGTTCACACGCTCCAGGCGAGAGGGAGCAACGGACTGCTGGCGGAGTCAGCTTTATTCCCACATAGTATAAAGTGCAAGAAATCCAAACAAGATCAGTTAAATAATAAAATTTGTATACGCTTCATAATTACTTTTTTATTTTTTCTTCAATTATATCTACAAAATGATAAAATAAATGGCACTCATGACATCTGTCCGGGTGACGCCGCGTCGTTGGCTGAGAGGCCGACATTTCGTCTGACATGTCGCAGGCTTCCTCAGGGCAGTGACGGAAGCTTACGCTTAAACGGCACCCACCTATTATGAATATACTACATTGTGTGTGTTCTTCGGAGCAAACATCGGAGAGCAGTAACTCATCTCATTCCTTTTATTGAATGTTGTAATTGTCTATTGTAAGTTGAATAAAATGGAGGGTTTCTTTTATTATTGAGAATCATTTTATTTAAAATAAAATCAATAATAATTAAAACCACGAAATGAAACCATAATTTTAATTACAATTGATTGTCAATAATAATAGACACCTTACAATTCTATTCAAACGACAGTATCTCCTGTATTGTCTGATGGCCAGTTCTACTCTACCAAACTCTTGCATCTTGACCAGCGCCGTCCGCTGCCCCCCCTCCTGACCCAATGCCAATAGTCGGCAACAACACCCCAGTCACCACATCTCGCACTGGCGCTCCGGCTCGTGAGTTCCCCGTCGTAATTGAAATTCGTCTCGGAAATTCAAGCGCTCGGCCCCGCTCAAGCGCTGTCGAGTTCTGCGGCGACCCAGGGCACTTTTAATCTACTCTCCGCGCCCCCCCTCCACGCTCAGCTCTTCTCCGCTCGGCTCCGCTCCGGCGGAAGACAAATCGCGTTCGCTGCCCGTCGAAGTTCCTCCGCGGAGGTGACGCTCAGCGCGCGGAATCTGTTTTGACTTGGCGCTCCCGAGTCGGCGGGGCGGACGAGATCGACTAGATACCCGACTGGGCAACAGAGCACTTGGCGAGGCTCGATTGGATTCGTGGAGAATTGACTAGAGTTCTTGCCTTCCGTCTTTGCGAATTTTACCTGTCTTGTAGGTAATCGTGTTAAACAAAGGAGGTCGTCGAGAAATTTACATAACATCCAAGTAATTTCTCGATCTTTGATTCTGCCATACACGCTTCACTAGTCATATTTTTAAGAGCTTCATAATTTCATTGTAAGTAATGCTAATGGCCATTTCTTCCGCCATTATAGAGCACATCGTTCAGTAAATTTCTCTGAAAGTTTTTATTCTCGTAAATCACATAAAAGAGGTTGCCAATATGACTTAGAACTCTAATACTAATCCCCTCAGCAATCGTACGCATGCCTGTGTACACTAATCCTTCTGTCTTCTAAAATGATCCAGAAAAATACAAATAACGACACTGGGGTTTAATGGTATATGAAAGTTGAGAATAGAAGTCTCATTGAACCATTATTGAGGGAAGAATACTATGAGGGAGACCCGGACGCAATAGTGAAAGTTGAACTAGTGATGCTAAAACAGCACGTACTTACTCGCGTCACTTGTAACTTTTGGTATTATAGAAAACAGAGTTCAAGGAAAATGAAATCTGGAAAACAGAATCTGCTCCATTTTAAAGCGCCCTTTGCTCTAGCCATTTAAGAGAAAATTGTGAAAATGTTGGTTAAGTACTCAAAACTCAAAATACCCGTTTCCAATTCGCTGGGCCTCGAGTTCGGCCAGATCTATGGGGAAATATTCACTTTGAAGCAATTTACCGGACAATTTCGACGCTGGACTTGACCACAGCCATAAAGACATACGTTTTGCCGTCAACAAATGTTTCGGTATAATAGACCCTAACGTGAATTCTGACTACACAACGTGTTAGAGAAAGTAATTTACTACATATACGAACAAGATATTCATTATTTTGTTATCAAGACCTCACAATACACGTTTTCTAACGATAAATCACCACCTTCCGTTGCAGCATTACAATATTTTCTCAATATTATACACTAGTACTATAATACGTAAGTACAATACTTTCTCTATTTTATATACTAGTACTATACGTAGTAGACAAGAAAGTAAAAATGTAGGAAGAAAACAATTGACTCATTCACAAGAGAAGAAAGTACGAAGCGGAAGTGTGCTGAAGTGTGCGGGAGAGCAATGTAATGACGGCATGGGCAAGTTGAAAGGTTGAACTGAAGTAAAATCTACACAAGAGAAAATGTCAAAGAACATAAAAGAACATGTACTACAAATGCATTCATCTGGGATACACCAAAATCTAAAGCAATGCAATTTAGGAGATTGTCGTGAAGTGGATGGGGCAAGGATGCGAGAACGTAAATAAATTGTTGTTCGATTTGACACGATACTTCCGTTATAAACTTGAAGAGATGATGATCGGAAGAGAATGTGAATTCACTATCAACTTTAAGATATATGTCACGATTCTTACTAAAACCTGAAGTCAATTGCAACTAATTTTATTCATCAAGTAAGTTTCAACAAAGAAATAACACTTGAATATTAAATTGCAATTAATAAGAAAATTGATAAAACTGGATAATTTAATAATCTAATGTCCGACGTTAAGAATACAAAAATAAAATTTTCGGCAAGGACACTTTCAAATTAGTGAAGAGAGTTAATGATTTTAAGAACAACAATGTTCGACATCATGCACATTAACATTTCAAATTGCTATGGATCTAATCTGTGAAACATTATTACTCATATTGGGAGAAATTGGAACTTTTAAGAGTTATAATCCTCTTAAACACTTCTCACTGCTATCACCGAATTTATATGAATTAAGAGATTAATATCATGAGTATTAAAATTAAACCTTTTTAGATTGATAATATCATCGTCAATATCAAGTAAATTGAACCATAAGTCATGTTTAAAATATTCATAATTGTTGCGTGTGAAACACTTACTGTTTATTTTGTACTACTCTTAAAGTATTCTAGATAGAATGTCAAAAGGAGTTCTGCTTCCTAGCTCTGCTATCTCATTTAATAAAAATGTTAATGCTTTATCGCAAAATTTAACACAATTAATAATTAATATAAAATAATACTACATGTACCCAAAAATAAAACAAATCGACATGAACATTTACATTACTAAATATCTTACTCCTCGTCGCAATTATTTTTGTTTAATCAGGAAAGCCTTAATACGAGTAACAGGATATTTTAATTTCTCCTAGCAATTCGCTTAGCGAACCATAAAACAGTTGGCACCACACCGCGTCTCAGCGTCGACAGTAGTAAACTGTTCTCTCAGAAAATCGAGGCGCAAGTCAGGGAAGTGAAGCGAACGGCAGTCGAATCAACGAGCCCGGCTTCGACACAAGCGGGCGGAGCGGAATCGCACGGAGGGTGGCGGAAGGAGGGACGGTGGTGTAGGGAGGGTGGCATGGGGAAGGTGGGTGGAAGGACGGAGAGAGGAAGGAGGACGGAGGGTAGGGAAGTAGGAGGGGAAGACAGGGAAAGGAGGGAGGGAGGAGGGATGGGGAGGGGGAGTGAGGAGGAAGCAAGGAGAAAGTAAGGAGAGAGTGAGAGGGACAGAGAGGTGGGAGGAGAGAGGAGGGAAGAAAAAAGGGAGGGGGAAGAATGAAAGGGGAGGGAGAGAGGGACGGAGGAGTGGGGCGAAGATGGAAGTAGAGGGAAGCAGGGGGAGAGGGAGGAAATGGTGGGGTGGGAGGGGGAGTGGGGGAGAGAGGTAGGGAGGGATGGAGAGGAAGGGAGGGATGGAGAGGAAGGGAGGGATGGAGAGGAAGGGAGGGAGAACCTCTCCAGTCTCCTCTTGACGGGTTTACTACTGCTGATGTGTTCACACTCCGTGGCCCGCGAAACGTCAGTTCGCGGAGGCCACAAAGATGCAGACGCTGGTCGTACAGAGAATCGGATCGGGAGGAAAGCTATTCCACTCCTTCGGAGAATGTGCTTCGTCCCGGCCCCGAAACAAAAGCACGCAACATTCCCTTCAAATGAACTATTCTATTTTATAGAACGTTATGAAAGACAATTGGCTGTGCAACGCATGAAAGTCGCATATACGAAGTATCGTAAATACTATCGTAATACTTCGTACGCTATCGAAAATACTATCGTAACATCATATAAATACTTTTCCAAAAGATGCTTTTCCCATCAAAACACAATAAGTTCGGTCTTTTAATAGAACATCAAATTTCTGTCACTTCCGACAACCATAGAAGATAAATAAGAAAGTTAAAGCGGCATTTCGAAAATCGAAAAAGAAAATACCACAGCATGAATTTCGTGGTCTCCATGTAATCTCTATCTTAAATTACATTTCTCATCTTTGCAAACTCGACTTTGCCGCTTCTATTTCACCAGATAGGAAGAGACGATACGAGCCGTTAGTTCAGGCTTCTGAGGGGGACATTTATGTGACACAGTTAAGAAATACGACTTCAAATATCCTGAACGTCCAGAAAAACAGAAAAAATACTATTATTGAAACTAACACAGTTCTTTTTCTATATACCACGAAAATCAGTTTGGAAATTGTAGCTTCCAGTAAAACAGTGCCAAATTAATATGTATGACAGGTGAAAAGATTAGAAAAGTAACGTACTACACTGGAAGAGATGGATTAGAGCATCAATTGATGTCACTACAGTCCCTCTGACCTGGAGATCTTAGGTTCGAGTCCCGACGGTGGCAGGATTTTCGACACTACCTTGTCAGCTAGGTCGAATTCAGTCGCTGTCTGGAAGATAATTCTGGCGGCCTGCTACTCTGATCGGTAATTCTGTGGTTTCTCCGATCAACATCAGGCGAATGCCGGAACAATACCCTAGGAAACGGGCCACGGACCGCGCGCAACCTTTTCTTCCTCTTCCTTGTCCAATTCTCACCCCTTAAACACACACTAACATGCACTGTGCTACCACATATGCCGGGAGACTGGTCGGAGGCTTAGAACTTGTCCCGACTGGAGCGGTGCCCTGCTGATGGGGGATACTGGTTGGGGAAAACCTGCTAGTGGACCGTAGGTCGGCGCCGGATATCGCTATCCAGCGGGGAAGATCACTGCCACCTTCCGATGAAAAAGCATGCACTACACTTATGGGAATAATGACCTCTGTAGTTGACGCGCCGGGAATCACTAACCAATATCGTCCATCAGTTAAAATATACTACCAATATCTAACACTATCAACTCACTCGCTGATATATTAATTACATAAAAGTGTTATGTTCCTGATTTTCTCTTATTGGAGAAGCAAAGAACAATTCATGATGATTCAAAAGTTATGATTTGATTATGTCTTCTGTCGTATCCCCTTGCAATGTAACTAATTTTCTCAATATCTACCTTATGAATTACAATTACTTGATTCAGACTAAAGTTCCTTTTTTACATCTTTCATCCCCGCAATATTTTAAAACAACAACAGGCAACAGCAACAGGCGCAACAAAGGCAAACTTCCAAAGTAATTGGTGAAAAATCTTGCAGTAAAACGGTTGCTTTTGGCGATAGTTAAGATAACATTCAAACATCATCACTCATCACATTCGAAAACACCAAGCACAAAGAAATATATAACGAGATCTTTATAGATTATCTGTCAAAATACAATAAAGTGCAAGATCCAAAGTAAAATTAGTAATACATTACAATATTTGTGAATAAGAAAGATACTGATAGACACTTTTTTAAATGTATACTTTTGTAAAACATTGATAAATGGAACAATTTGTTTACAACGATAATAGGACTTGAATAAAATGGAGCGTATCACTTGTGTTAGAGTTCACGCTGTGCGTAGAAAATGCCTCAAAATTGAATGTTTTATAACAGGAAGTGGCGTGAAATGAACTGCGATTATTTTCTTTTACGTCCATTTCAACGGTCCTTTTAATGTCAACGTTAAGTCCAAGAGAAATAAACGATGCAAAGAAGTGGTGATAAATATCCCAACGGCAGGTAGGTCAATTTAGCAGACGGAAATAAAACATAAAAATAGGCCACTACCCATTGGAATTACTGCGCCGAATGATCTTGAGGGCCTGCTGATTTTAAATTCTCAAAATATCCTAAGATATGACCAGTAATCATATTAACTCCTTTTCTAAAAATATCAGGAAAAATATCCCAGCCGACTTAGTTCCTGAGTACATCATTTGGCTGAAATAACGCAAAAACGTATTTCTTCTTCTTTACATATGTCGACCACTTAGGTCCACGTGACAAGTTACCCAAATAACGAAGTCATTATTATGTCTCCAAATCGCACATGGAGTGCACTTTTGTATATTTAAGGAAAATACACACTTCTACCCATGGTAATTACGAAAAGGAATTATGATTATGAAAGGTGAATTAACAAGCACAAACACTCCTGCCCAACGCGAAACTATGACTCGTCAAACCGAGCCTGAGAAGATACTACCACCTTAGCGACTGGTTCGGTCGGTCAGTAAGTTTGTTTCAGGCAAACAGCTGCAGTTCTCTGCCCCCTAGAAGGCTGGAGAGGACCTCCATATACTAGAAAATTCATTATTTTGAATGTTTCGTCAAAGAACAGTAACAGTATACATATAGCTGTTATTGTGGATTGTTATTAAGTTTTATTTTTGTTTTGTTTACGCGCGTTTGTTTCTGAACATGCATATATTCCACGTTAATGGCTTCAGCAGTCAATTTAAAACATTTAGAAGAAAAAAATTGGAAATTTTAGTGAAGAATAAGATGAAGGGAAATAAATAAAGCAAATTATAAACAAACATTTAACTTTGTGATAATAAAATATGACATTTATGTCAAAAAAACCTTCTGTAGACAGAAATGTTAATATGACAACTCAGTTCAAAAAATGAACACCAACAGCGTTTCATAATACTTCAGGTATGCTGGTATCTTCCAATTAGGGAGTTTATCTAAAAAATATCATTTTTATATTTCGTTCTCCTTACCACTTCTCTTTATTGCCCAATCACAAGCTGCCATATTTCAGTCAGAGGTGGCGTGCAGTGCAGGCGCAGGTTTTATTAAAGTCATTAATATTTGGCTCATTCTGAGACTTTCTTGTACATAACAACATTCGTAGAATAGTCTTATTATATACCAGTCGTGCATTGAAAATTTCCACATTCATTTTCAATACACGCACTCCAATATCGTCCATTCAAAACGACAATGAAGATTTTTCCATTGCTCCACAGTTGTTCACACGGTATTTAAGCGAACAGCCTTTGTCACTAGATAGTTACCACTTCACACACTCTCCTCTACGTATGTGCGTCTCCCATGTCCGGTGTGAGAGTGCGTCAACAGTCAGTTCTACGCCAGCGAATGAATTGCCCTTTGGAAACGCTCCTGTGAACTCA
The DNA here is from genome assembly GCA_031308135.1 of Acheta domesticus. Lineage (NCBI taxonomy): Eukaryota > Metazoa > Arthropoda > Insecta > Orthoptera > Gryllidae > Acheta > Acheta domesticus. Next base: position 67,471,080 of record JAHLJT010000631.1, read on the forward strand.
CGGGTGTCAATATAATGCCGTCAGAAATCATGCCTCACGGCCACTCTCTTCAGTCTTCGTTCGATCAATATAGGCGGGCAATATTCGTAATGGGTTGTGATTATTACTGTAGCTCAGGGGGAGACAAATCAGCACGGCAAATTCCCAATAGTGCAGGGAGAAGTTCTGAACGACAGAGTCGCTTCTGTCGCCAAAGGGATCCCTAATAATACGAACTCTGTTTGACAGTGACTCGATACATTACTTAGACCAATAAATATTTAACACGTTATTCATTCAATAATGTGTTACCCGATGGGGCAAAAAATAAAAATGGAGTCGGATCTGCTATTTATTCGCAAGATTTCAAATTAAAACAGACTCTCCATCCAGTAACTTCAATAAAAACTGCAGAATTATATTCCATATTACTCTCCTTAAGAGAGATTAAAAAAACCCATGAGAATCAAAAGTATATCATATTTACTGACTCTCTCACAACAGTTGAAGAAATAAACCGCAAATCAAGATCGAAAATAAACAACTGCATTCACGAAATTCACTACAATATAACAAAAGCAGGGGGGGAAATCGTAATCGCTTGGATACCTGCTCACAAAGAAATTTTTGGTAACGAAATTGCTGATTTAGAAGCCAAAATTGCTGCGACGAACATTAACCAGATCTATCCAACAGAAACAATTAAATTTGAAGATTTCTGGGAAAACATTAATCACAAATTAAACCTTCACTGGAACAGCTTTTGGCGCAGATATAAATCCAGCAACATCCATCAGTCAACGAGCGCATTTTTCTCACCAATTATCAATAAAAATTTGGCCTCAGGGACCAAACAGTCCTTTCAAGAATAAGATGTAGATATTCCAACTTAAGCCACCTATATCTATTGAAAAAATCATGTGAACTTTGCAATACCAGACTTGACCTAGATCACATCTTTAAAATATGCCCCAGATACAACTACCAGAGGCAGTCATTTGGATTCAAATACGAAGCCATCCTGCATTCATCAGAAGATCAAGATAAAATAATCAAATTTTGTAAATCTATCAACATATTTAATGAAATTTAATCCCATTTTGTTATATAAATTTTCCTCCAAAGTATGATTAAGACCAGTTAAAGTATATTGTAAAGTTAAACTGTAATACAATGTTTGGCATAAATTCTGTATTCACACCGAATGTAAAACAATACTTGGATAGTCGCTAATAACTAAGATGTTGATGCGACTATAAATAAATCTATAAAAAAATAATGTGTTACGTGTTAAGAGAGATATTTTTAATAGAATGGAGAAACAATAGCGTTGTTACAAAAGCAACTGATTGTTACTAACGTTTGTAACTAACTGATTGTTACGTTTTTGGTCACGTCCTCCACTGATTGTAGGCCTCTATCCATCTTGGCCTGTCAACTTAAGTTGTTTGTTGCAATCAGTTGTTTTACCTAACACACCTATCCATTGAATATGATTGATTTAGTAATTTATTTTAAATTAAGACAGGAATAACTTTACATTTTACTGAATATTGTACCTCAAAATGCGAAATTCAGTTCACGAAACGTCGTACATATACTAATAGAAAGCATTTTAATATTAACTAGTGGTGCAACAGAATTGCACAGGCTTTCCGGTATTAGTTTTCTATTTCCTTGGGTCTGGGATAGGAATTACCACAAACTCGTGCCAGCTGCCATCTATCGCCGCCCAAAGTACATTTCTTTGACATTTTCTTAATTTTTCGGTTTCCTAATGGTAGAACGGAAATATTAATTTTAGAATATTAATGAACAGTAAAAATGGCAATTTTCTTCGAAAAATTTCGAGCTGCTTTTAAGAAAAGGGTGTTTAAGCGCTACTAAAATTGAAGTTCTTTTTCACAGAAAATGTTTGTTTTCCGAACACTTCATTTGAAGTCATTTGAAGCATATACACGAACAAATTCAATAGGGTTTACAAATCGATGGTAATGTGCATATTAAAGGTTTGAGATACCTTTCAAAAAAATTACATTTGTGTAATTTTTGAAAAAAAACAAAAAATCCTCAAATTGAAATTTACGTCATATTAAAGAGTGCAATTAGCACTATCCGTTCGAAAAGTCTGAAGAAAAATTTGGAGCCATTTATGAGAAAATGGCGTTTGAACATTTCTGAAAATGCTGAATTTGGAGCACTCTTTAATATGGCGTAAAGTTCAATTTGGGGTATTTTTTTGTTTTTCTGAAAAATTATATAAATGTAATTTTTTGAAAGAACTCATACCGTTAATAGGCACATTTCCAGAAATTTGTAAACACTATTGTATTTGTACGTCAATGTTCTTTAAATGACTGCAAATGAAGCTTTTCGAAAATTTAAGTTGTCTGTGGAAAAGAGCTTCAAATTTCAAATTTAGAGTAGCGCTCAAACGGCATTTTCTTAAAAACGGCTCCAAATTTTTCAAAGAAAATTGTCATTTAGGACAAGGTTTTACTGTTCTTTAATATTCTTAAAATAAAGTTTCCTCTGCACTATTAGGAAAATGAAAATTAAGAAAATGTCAATAAAAATGTACTTTGGGCGGCAATAGATGGCAGCTGGCAAGAGTATGTGTCAAGTCCGAATAGCTAGCCGAGACCAAAGGAAATAAAAAACTAATATAGGAAAAGTCTGAACGTATAAGGAAAAGTAAAAATACGCGTATTTTATTCTGTAGCACCACTAGGTTTCTTTAATTTAGCAACTGGATTTACCCGCTATTTCGTTATCAGAGCCCGACAATAACTTTTTTTATGCCTAAAATCCGCCGTTTTTTCGCGCAGCATTACATAACTTTCCCTGTACTACGTATATTACTCCGTGTATACGTACGTATACGGACAAGTAAAAATACACGTTTTTACGTTTCAATTGGTATTCCTATGATGGTCTCAAATTTGGAGAGAAATACTGAAAAACTGATGACAATAAACAATTATTTTTGAGATTTTCAATTTTTCATATATTGCATATATACGTATAGTTATATTTCTCTGGTGTATCTTTTCTTCAGTTCTTCCTATTGTGCGGTGTAATCACTCGGACACAGGTAGTTTGAGTTTCATTCCAGAATTGGAAACTATGAAATAATTTTCAAAATCAACGTCATAAAACTGTAAAGAAATTATATAAAGGGCAATATGTAAAATGCGGCATCACATTTCAAATGCCTCTTGCCTGGCGCTTCTTGGAATTTTTTAGATGATCTTGTAGGCTTTTCAAATATGGCTGAGAACGCTCCTTGTTCACCAGATGCTGTTCTTGATAATTCAGTGTACCACAAACTCACACTATCCTGTGTAACGATTGTCTCTGGTTTCCTTGCAGAGGGTCAAAGCTTGTTGTATTTGCAGCACGTCATATTATCATGCAGTACGACCAGGCAAACTAGATGACTGCGCTATAGAATGAAATTTTCTTTGTTTGAGAAATGTTAGCCTTCTATGCAATAATCAAGCTAACTTGTTCACTTTTACTGCAATTTCTTTCTTTTTTAGAGTTCTTGCATGTGCTCACCTCGCAAGAAAGTGACGTTTGAATGAAGATCAAGGTTCCGTACATTGTTCGTTTGAGGTTATTCTTGCCCATATATTTTTACATTAGGTCAATTTCCTCTTCAGAGGGTGTAGCATGAATCAAGCGAAGCTCGTTACTATTCCACGCGAACGAGCGACTTTTTATGAGGATGTGTGCAGATAAAGAGGAAGCGATCAGAAGGCGGGGGAGGCGGACGGGTGCAGTGCCAAAGCAGCAGAACTCACTCGACGAAGCGACACCCGCTGCCAGCGGGCGCGCTGTTCCCATGAGCATGGCCAGCAAAGTCCGTGTCGCACGCAGGATGTTCATAGACTCAGCTAATGGAATTAAATCGGCTCCCGGGGAGAGAGTGCACGAATCACTTTTACACGTAAGTTCCACTCGGTGGAGTTGGAATTGTGGTGAGATGAAAAATGTATAGCTGTTTAATGGAACGTAGTATAGATCACATGGCCAGGGCAATACATGCAAGGTCCATTACCTTTCTCATGGTCTACGTTTTTTGCTTTAAATTTAGGAGTAATTCGTTATTTGACACATTGAATGTTTCTTGGTCTCATTTATTAACTTACATTCGGAATATACTTGAGTGTAGATGAAATTTATACAAAATATTAAAATCACCACGTTTCGACTTTTATTATATTTTCATCATGGCAAAAACATAATTAATTCTTTATATAGAGATATAAAACAACCACTGCTCAATATACATCTTAATATACAAACAACCAAAATTTCACACTCACACTTTGTCTGTTACTAAATAATCTGAGATCACATTTCCGGTATCCCCAACATCACTACACAAAATATATGACTTATCCTTTCTTTTAATGAGTATGAAACTGTTGCTTAACTGAACTTTCGGCTTTCAACATATAATTTGTCTGCTTTATTACATTATTTTATTCATTATTTGAACAATATTCTGCTTTAGTACATTACTTCATTTCTAAAAAGAAAAATATACCAAAATCATAAATATACGTAATAAAAATATAAAATCTTTTGATTTAATTATAATCCCAAACTACAAAACGACATTTCAGATGCAAATTAAATTTATCATGCAATTTACATTTAATATCATTATAGTATTACGAACGAATTACGGCATGAATTACGGTATTAATGGTTAACATTCTGTTATCCATCTGACCGCACGCAAGGCCCTGTGATTAGAAAATCATATTTTCATTTTCTTTATTAAGCCTCTAAGACATCCTCAAAATGTTCTCACAATGGGCCAATATTTTCTTTTACTTATTAAAGGAAATAGAGCAAAATGCTTGCATAAAAATGTCATTGGGCCAATTTACAATATAACGCCGAAATTTAAAATTATTCAACTGTTAAAAGTTTTTGAATCCCCACCTACGTCTCCTTTACTCAACATAGAGGATTTTCTTCATGAAATTTGTTCTTGAAAGTTAGATTTTAAAATAACGATAGGTATTTTTTTTTCAAAATGAGAGTCGTTTTGTGTATTTTAGAGTGAAATGTTGGTAAGTAAATAATACAAAAACAAGTTTCTCTCCAAAATAACTCCATTTTCTTCTATAAATTTCTTAAGACATGGATCTCAATGTACAGAATTACATGACAAATGCCACGTAATAAACTTTTATTTTTTAAATTTTAGTTCTGTTTTTAATGTCTCTCACGTCAATACCTCAAATGTTCGGCTATCTGCAGACGATTGCATAATATATCGTAGTATTAATTTGAAAAGAGATGAAGAAATGCTGCAACGGGATCTTGATGCGTTATATTACTGGGCGGAAAATAATGGAATGTCCATAAATAGCTCTAAAAGTAAATCCATCACTTTTAGCAGGGGTCATAATTACAGTGAAACAAATTACCGTTTAAATAATGACATTATTCGGAGAGTTTCCTCGTGCAAGTACCTAGGAATTCATTTCGATAGTAAATTAAGTTGGAAAAAACACGTAGATTTTGTTGTAGGGAAAGCCTGGAGATCTCTTCACTTTGTAATGCGCATCCTAAAAAAACGAGTACGGCAAACGCGAGGGAATTTGCTTATTTATCTCTTGTTCGTCCAATAATGGAATGTGGAACAATTTGTTGGGATCCGCACAAAATCATGCAGTGTAAACACTTAGAAAAGATTCAGCATAGGGCAGCTAAATTTACTTTCAGGGACAAGAAAATGGCAGGGTGTGATTCACTCAAAAACAGGCGATCAGTAGCAAGACTCTCGCCTTGTATAAAGCTTATAATGGTCATCCAGCTTGGAAAGAAATTAATCAGCGGCTATGTATTCCTACATACATCAATAGAGTGGATCAGAGGCACAAAATAAATTTAAGACAGCAGAGAACGGATGTCGGGAAATTTTCTTTTACAAATCGAACGATTATAGAATGGAATAGATTGCCTGCAAAAACCTTTGAACCCTTTCCTCAAAGCGTTCAACAGTTTAGGAAATTACTGTAAGGTATTATTAAGTAAATGAGGGAGAATAGTGGGTTATATAGCGATGCATAAGTGTTCTATTGTGAAGTGAGGTGTCGTGCAGTGTGTAGCAGAGAAATAAAGAAGGAAATGTTTCCAGATCTTAGTGAAGTGAAGTGCAGTGTGATCCTAATTGTATAAACATTCAGTGCGGAGTTAGAGTATAGTTTTTTTCCCTTAATGTAATTTAATGTTTAATGAATCAGTCATTTTTTATATTATTATCATTATTTTATCATTATTTTTATTATTTTACCATTATTATTATTATTATTATTATTACAATTAGTATATAATTTGCTAGTTATGTTACCTTATTATTATTGTTGTTATTATTTTTATTATTATTGGTATTGGTGTTCTATGTTGTGTAGTATGTTAGTGTTGGTCTAGTGTATTTTTATGTTTTTGTAATTAGCTGCCACCGGGTTATACCCAATTGCAGTTTAAATAAATCCATCTACCTATTAATCCTCAGTATTTTATAATTATTTGGATTTGTGAAAACACATCTATATACACTATCTATATACACATCTACTATCTACTACTATCTATATACACTATCTATATACACATCTATCTAAACACATCTATACACGAATTTTAAATATTACACGAACCTTAACGAACTTCAGAATTACAAGTTGGTGATCAAGTGTCAAAATCTATAAACAGATCAGTTTATTTTCGATTTTATATCACTGTTTTAACTTAATTACTGAAATATTTATTCTATTTTTGTGACGAGTGACTATTCAGTTTATTTTATTTTTGTGGCGAGTGATTATTCAGTTAATTTGAACGTTACGAGGACGGTGTATCGAGTTGTTTTGAATTTGTTTCAAATCTTATTCAATATTTTGAAGACAAATTTCATCTAATATCTTTATCTATTTACGGTAAAGTATAGTCGACATTGTATTAAACAGTTGCAGCTTAAGTGAACGGAAATACGCAACCGCATTGCCAAATTTCGTAAGTACTAGTTTTCAATAGATTTTGTAGTTAGCATACCTTCTCTTTCTTGTATCGAATCTTAATTTTTAATTTATCGAATACACATAAATCTTACACTTTTAAAATATTAAGCTAGGTGACTGTTGCTTTTATCTGAGTTTTCTTGTATTTATTCCAATTTTATCACGTACTTTAACACGCATTCGTGACATGGCTACTGTTCGTTCTACTCTTTTTACTCTCTACACCCTCAAAGCCGACCTTCTGAAAGCCTTCACACACGTAAACAGTAATTTAGATAAACATATCCGAAGGCTGGAAGAGGTCGTTCTCTACAATGACGGTTGGGCACAAGTAGGCAACACTGCGAATTTCCCCAACCGTGCACCCGTGACTGCACATAAGACACAGACACCACATCCAGTCGCAATTCAAAACAGATTTAGTGTTTTAGATTATGAAACAGATTTTCCTCGCCTTCCTGATCCTCACAACCCTTCCCTTCCATCGACAAATACATGCACAAACCAACGCAAACAGGCTAGGAAGCGTGTCAAAACCAAAACACGTAAAGCTTCGCATCCTAGCCCACTTGAAAACAAAGCCATTCCTACTGAGCCTAAAAAACAGGTACTTATTTTAGCTGACAGCCATGGTCGCCATCTTTCCTCCATTCTCAGTAGGAAGTTACCCCCCAACTACTCAGTCTCGTCTATTTTTAAACCTAACGGGAGGTTTGCAGACGTGACTGCAGAGTTGGACACTCACACGAAGACAATGACCAATCAGGACACAGTCTTTATTATCGGAGGGCAGAATGACATTAATTTGGGCGGTAACTTTACACCTGAGCAACATGTAAACAAATTACAATGTGCCGCCCAAAATACTAACATTGTAGTCTCGACTCTGCCTTTCTGGTACAACAGGCCAACACTCTGCAGCGAGATTAAGCACGCAAACCAACAACTAAAACTGCAACTGAGAGAAACAGATGTAACACTTTTTGAAATGAATTTCCTCTCAGTATAACACTTCACCCGGCACGGTCTCCACATGAACCTTGCTGGAAAACATGCAGTCGGTGAAAAGCTTGCACAATACATCATCAACTCCAGTCCTACGCAGCCTCCTGCCAAAAATCCATCCCTTTCACCTTCCTTACGTTCCCCACCCCCCACCCTTATTCTGAACCCTCTTACCCCCTCCTGTGAACCTACTCCCGTTTCTTCCATTCCCTATACCAATGACGCCTCTATTTCCTCACAACCTGTGACTGCTGGGACACATTACAACCTTCGACCACGCACTCGAGGTAAAAATGGAGTAAATATATAGCAACTACAGTCAGATGCAGCAGAAAAACATTCGTGTAGGTACTTGCAAAAAATAAAGATATTGCATCATAATGTTCAATCCCTTTCAAATAAAACTGAGTTTATCGAGGCAGCTCTACAGAGCGATTTAAATCAAATGGATGTTCTTTGCTTTACAGAACATTGGTTATCTCCTAATGAACTTAGCATTTTCCAAATTCCAAACTTTTACCTCGCAGGCTATTATTGTAGAAAAAGAGAATCTCATAAAAGTCCGGCATATGGAGGTTCTTGTATTTACGTTAAAAATAATATTGATTCTATCTCCTTGACGGAATTCAATGAGTATGCCGTTGAAAATGTTTTTGAAATTTCTGTTGTACATCTTCCTGTGCTAAAAATGATATTGCTTTGCATCTACAGGCCTCCAACAAAGAGAGCTGCAGATTACATTTTGTTCTTAGAAAAACTAGAGATAACACTTATCAAAGTCATCAATCGCTCTTTTGAATCCATTGTTGTATGTGGAGATTTTAACATTGATTTTCTGGTCGAATCTTGCGAGAAAGAGCAGTTTCTTAACTTAATTAATTCCTTCAATTTAGATATTACAATAAAAGTACCTACACGGATCACAGTAAATTCAAAGAAGGCAATCGATCAAATTATAATTAACAAAACCACTACTCGACATGAAATTGAAACAAAAGATTTAGGATACAGTGACCACGATGCACAAATTCTTACCATTATACGAAATGCGAACAATGACACAATAAATAATACACGTATGAGTAGAGTGTTTTCTAAAAGTAAAATAAAATTATTCATTGATTACTTGCTGCAGGAGTCATGGGACGCAGTTTATAATACTATTGATACAAACGATAAATATTATTCTTTTTTTTCAACGCTTTCATTTCATTTTAACACTTGCTTTCCTCTTCAGAAAAGAAAATTAAATATTTCACGCAAAAACAATTCTTGGATAACACAAGGGATTAGAACATCATGTAAAAACAAACGAATTCTATCTTTCATTTCTAAGCATCATAACGTATCTCAAGATTTCCTCCTGTACTTTAAAAAATACAAATCATTGTTAAGAAAAGTCATAAGGCAGGCTAAAATCATGAAACACGGTCAGGATATTTTGAACTCAAATAACAAAACAAAATCAATGTGGGATATAGTAAAAAATGCGACCAAACCAACTAGAAACCTTATAGAGAATGTTGTTTTAAAAGATAACGATAGAGATGTGAACGATCCGGCAACAGTGGCTAGTCTCTTTAACCAATACTTTTCGAGAATTGCCGTCGATCTCACTAAGGGTTTTCAGCCACAAAATTCAACATCTGACGTTTCCCTAAAAGTCTTAGACACTATGTTCGTTTCCGAAACCTCTTCCTATGAAATTCTCAAAATAATCGGTAAATTAAAAAATAAATATTCGGCCGGTTTAGATGAATTTCCGGATTGTTTGTTAAAGACGTGCGCGCCAGCCATTATACACCCGTTAACTCACATATTTAATGCATCCTTATGCACCGGAATTTTTCCAGATATTTTTAAAACAGCTAAGATTAAGCCGCTCTTCAAAAAAGGCAACAAAAATGAAGTTCAAAATTATCGGCCAATTTCTCTTTTGTCAGTTTTTTCAAAAATATTAGAGAGACTTTTTTATGTGCGAATGGAAACCTTTCTGAATAAACACGACGCGTTTTCAAATTGCCAACATGGATTCCGGAAATCAAAATCTACGGAAACAGCCATTTTTTCTTTTCTTAAGGATGTTGCCTCATCATTGGATCAAAACGAAGCAACTATTGGAATATTTTTAGATCTTTCAAAAGCTTTTGACGTCATTGATCATAACATTTTACTTTCAAAATTACCTTCGTATGGAATCCGTGGTATTGCTCTAGATTGGCTATGTTCGTACCTTAAACAACGATCTCAGAGAGTAGAAATACCTTACTGGAATGATGGAACTTTATGTACACACCTTTCCGGTTCTTTGCCAATTGTACGTGGAGTCCCGCAAGGATCGATTTTAGGCCCTATTCTCTTCCTATTATACGTAAATGACATGCCCTTAGCGATTCGAAACGGAAGAACAGTTCTCTTTGCGGATGATACAAATATTCTTTGCAACAAAGAAACCGTAAATAGTACAATATCAGACGTTTCAAATTGGTTCCGTAATAACAAATTAAAAGTAAATGAAAATAAAACAGTTTCAATGCAGTTTTCCATATCAAATAAAAAATTCTGTACTCCATTGAAAATGAACGGTGTGCCATTGACTGATGTTAATGTAACAAAATTTTTAGGTCTATCAATTCAGTCAAATCTCAAATGGAATGCCCACTTAAATGAATTGAACACAAAATTAAGCTCATTATGCTACGCGTTCAGAATTCTTTCAAATTCCGTCAGCCTTCATACAGCTCGTTGTGTATATTTTGCCAATGTTCACTCCCGCCTGAGATATGGCATAATATTTTGGGGAAACACATCTTATAGTTCACAGACTTTCAGATTACAAAAAAGAATTGTACGAATAATAAGCAAATCCAACCCACGTGATTCTTGTAAGTCACTCTTTATTAATCTAGGAATTTTACCATTACCTTGTCTCCTGATTTACGAATCAGTAGTTTTTGTCAAAAATGACTTACTTAAGGACGGGAATATATTTTCAGCAAACGCCGATGTCTATAAGTATAACACACGACGTAGTAATCATATTCACCACGTGGCAGTATCAACAGCTCACTACAAAAAATTCACATACAATTCATGTACATTACTCTACAACACTTTGCCAGAAGACATTAAACGATTAAATTCCATAGAAAAGTTTAAGTCCCAAGTAAAATCTTTTCTGCTGCATAACTGTTTCTATACAATTCGAGACTATACCGAGCATCAAAAAGGAAAGTAGAATTAATTTTAACAATGATAGTTAATGTAATTATTTATCATTTGGACTGTATAATTCTAAAGAACCTGTAACAAGTATTGTACCACAGTTTCTGGGTTGATGGCCCCCATCTCGATCAGGTTTTTCGTCCAGTTTCCCTGATCCTTGAGCAAATGCTGAGATGGTCCCTTGTTTTGCTTCTGGACATAAATGTAACTTCATTATTTGTGCACGTCTTCTGAATTTCAGTGGGAAATGTAGTTATTCAAATTATCGTTTTTCATATTATCGCGGCAAAAAGTATTATTCTTTCATGAAGAACATGAGGGTTCAGGGCAGAAATTTATAGCTAATTTACCTTTGAAAATATATTTTATTATATAGGAGCGAATATTTTGTCAACAAAACTCGAAAAAAACTCTCTTTTCTGTATTCAAAATTCTACTAGAATATGGTTTAGGATAGAGACCACAGAATTATGAAAACGTGCACAAAATTCACTTCTCCCCATAGCTCGTCATACGCAGTTTTTAACTGTTTTTGACGTAAATAAATAAATAAAAAATAAATATTGACTACTGATAAAGCTCCACGAAATCTTAAAAGTTTTTGATAAAACAAAAGCTCAAAATTGCTTAAACAATATTTCCTGAAAAACAGCTTCAAATTTTATCTCAAAAATATCCATCCAATGCTTTCCATCCAATCATCATATCCAATGTTTTGATCTTCTATGATCTGAACATTTCAATTAAACTATTAGAAACCAAATAATTGAGAAAAATGTTACAAAATAGTATATGTTTTTGGATCAAACACAATTGACTCAATAAAAATATGAAGATAAGATAACCAAATCAATGTATGAATTCAAACTGTTTAATATTATATTCTACATCATTTTCTGTTATGTTATTCAATTTTGAGAAAATAGTTCATTAGTGAGTATGAGGTTGATAAGGAATCCTAGATTTTGAAATGGAGCTCAAGGATACGTGTATAACTATGGCATTAGCAGTCACAGTTACAGTCACCAGCCAACGCAGTCAACCAAGCTAAATGGCAGGCAGCGTCCATCTCTATCACCATCTCTACCACGGAAGATTTCTCTGCAACTAGCGACGATGCGAATCGGAAAATGGCCATTTTACCATACATTCAAGCAGGGGCGGCTCGTCCTAAGGGGCCACAGGGGCCGGGCCCCACCAATATTTAATAAAGCACAAAACTGTTCATATATCTTTACAGCAATATCTTTGTCATAATTGTAGTTCTTCATTGGAATTCTTTATTCGTGAAGATCGACAATTCGTCCCTAGAACTCATTGCAAGTCCCAATAACCAAGAATTGAGAGTCATAGTTCCTTGCCGCACTCAAAGATAGCGTTAGTAGTGCTCCAGGGGCCCGCCTTGCTTGGGCCCCGGAACGGTAACCCCACTCTGTTTCCAAGGTCAGCGCCCTTTCGTACTGGGCGCGACCACTGCTTGCTAATTTTAGCTGTCCTAGGGGCCCGCACCAGCGGGCCCCATCGCAGAGAAACGGCAGTCTGAGCGCGCCGTTTTCAAAGTGCACGTGAAGTTCTGCGCGCTGTAAGATGAACTCAGTGGATTCATTACACTGTTTTCAGTTTTCTTCACTCAGATGTGAAGAAAAAAATTATATTAAACGGTTAGGAGCACATCAACTGATTGACTTATCATTTGCACACGTTGATGGAAAGAAGAAACAAACATTCTGTATTTCGAGGTTTCAGAAAAAAATCATGGTTGACTGTAAGTAAAAACAAAGCTAATTTTGCTTTTATTGTTTATTATTTGGTGAGGGATTGTGGACAACAGTAGGCTGTAAGGATCTGAAACATTTGAACGAAAGTATAAAGAAACACGAAGAAAGGGCATTGCATTTAGAAAATGCTTGCAAATTTAAAACATTTGGAACTGTGAACATTGTTGTACAGATTGATTCGGCGATGAACATTTCAATGAAGAAACGTAATGAACAAGTCGCAAAAAATAGACATTTAGGTAGAATAACTGAGTGTTTAGTTAAGTACCACGGCACTCGTCATTCATGAACTAGTAGTATTGAGAGGGCATGAAGAATCTGAAGATTCAAAAGACCGTGGCAATTTTTTAGACTTATAGTTACTCGGCAATCTAGATAGTGTTTTAGATGATCATTTAAACAATTCTTCTATTTATAAATATAACTCACACATGACAAAGAAAGAGCTGCTAAATTGTATGTATGAAGTGTATATGGAGGAAATGTAGAAAGACATGTAGATGATTTTATTTCTCTGCAAGCCGATTAAACAATTGGCATAACAAGTCGAAGTCAAGTTAATTTTACGATACGTTCCCTTTTCGAACTTTCATCATTCCGAAAGATAAGCTACGGCATTAGCGTAATTTTTGTAAAAAATCTTTTGTTTCCATTGACATAACAATATTTGATTAAGTGACTTAATAAAAATTCCTACTTCTGTTTTTTGTAGAAAAATTATAGATTTAAATGTATAATTAACCGATAAATAATATTAATTAAACAATTGATTAAATGATGATTATTTAATTAAATAAGTTATTGATTCTGAGATTATATTCGTGCTTTTACACCTGGCCCCACCAGGAAAAAATGTCACGAGCCGCCATTGCATTCAAGCAATCACAGGCAAAATTGACAAGCTTTTGAGCCGCTTCACTATGCCGCTTCACTATACCGCTTACGAAGACCGTGGAAACTTGTAAGCGTTAAGGATGGCGCCCCACCTCTTCTGACATCAGAGATGTATGAGATACCAAGCAGCTGCGACCAGTTACATCGGCGAGACGGAGCGTACCATTAAGGAACGCATCCGGAAGCATATTCGCCATTAAAAGAACAATAATTTAAATAACTCGGTCATAGCCCTCCACTCGTTGAAAACTGGCCACGCCATTCTCCTTTTAAAAACCCTCCTCCTGGTCAGAGAAGACTGGAGGACAATCTCATTCTAAATAAATCCGTGCGCAGTCCACCTCCGAGAATTTCGCCCTGAGGAAGGTCGCAGTATGACGGACGGCAGAAATGTTGGTAACTATACCTAGAATGCAACTAAGTCAAGCGGCAGCCGAAATGACCAACCGAGCAACCACATTCTCTATAAACCTGCGCGTAGTCCACCAACCATTTCGCCCTGAGGAAGGTCGGCAGAAACGTTGGCAACTATACCTACGACAATGCGTCTCCCGAACAGGCAAGTTTATATTGGCTCCATCCGCGGAATTCTACGCTTTAATTTGTGTTATTTAAGAAGACGTGTGCTCATCCTAATCTCATCATCTCGTTATAATTTCATCACATTTTATACGTCTCAAAACATAATGTACGCCTTCTAATTCAGACGACGCCACCATAACATACACTTGTATGTTTACAGGAGCATTTAATGGATGCAAAAAACTTCAACCTCTTTTTGAAATGGCCTTATGATGAGACTATAACACTGTTACGAGAGTCGCTCATATCCCCCACAAGTGCCATAATGCCCTTCTCGCGGTAGTAAACTTCCGAGAGGCAGCATTTTTATTCGGTCGTCATAGCTTCATGTTGCTGTTGAAAAACTGTCGTTACGAACCGAAGACGCTTTATGCTTTGTGCTACGATTCAAACAAATAAAACTAATAAATTTTCCTCATTTCCACACTTCCTTTGCATAAAACAAATTGAACAAATATTACTTCTTAGATCCTATCATTCCTGTATCTTTAATGCCTTAAACTTAGATATTTACACTTAGTAAAAAATTATGAAATCTGCACGACATGAATATTAATTATATAACTGACAGTTCAGTTCCATGGTGACAGTGGAACTATTGTTATTCCGTAATAATGAGTAAAGATACAAGAGATGTCAACCACAAAGTTTTATATAATTATTTAATATTTTAAATAATAAACCAGACATGACATGTTTAAGAAACTTACCCTGTCTTCGATGACACTAGAGAGAAGAAAATTATCGAATCAAGTTTAAATAACATATTTTAATATACAAAATATTACAAGGAAACGAACACCGCGCTTTACTCTGGACGGTGCGAAGCGGTTACTAGGTAACGAATGTTTGTTTACATGCATGACGGAAGAAGGAACTGATTGTAGGTCTCCGGCGTAATATATAAACTCTTACACACAAAAAAAGCATGAAACATAAATAAGCAGGTTATGTAGTGGTCAGAAATGAACGACAGACATTATCAATCGGAATGCGAGATGCTTTTGTTAGAAGCGCGGGTGGTTTTGACGTCTGTTGAAAGTACAGCGGGGCTTTTTTTTTGTTTGGTGGAAAAATAATTTTTGTTTAGAAGCTTGGCTCTGAACTTTCAAAATGGAAGCATCGTTGTGGTAGCTGCGCGAAGGTTGTCTGATTGATTTGAGTGGGACATCGCCGTGTTATGTGTAATAGGGAGAATAGAATTTGGAACATTAATTGAACGTTGATTAATTATTTTAATTCCGAACTTGACAAATAGGTTTAAAGACATAAGCAGAAATTTACGCGAAACGGAACAGTTCGTGGCTAGGCGTCCGCCCGTGACGCAGACAGTGTTATAGATAGGCTTAACAGCTGAGACTTCGGAATTTTTGTAAGAAATTAAATTCAAACATCAAGAGAGAAGCAGATGACTTCGGCGACGACCGGCGTGAAGATGGATTTTCGGCGCGGAAGCCAAGGGTGATACGAACTGCCTGGCCTCATTTAACAACGCCAAGAGAATTCGGTACCATAATTTAACTAAATCCTAGCAATTGCATGCAAGCAATAGAATATATTTGTATTTTGTATATTTGTAAATTTATAATGTTAAAAAAATTCAAGTTATTTCTATAAATGAAATTATTGTTGTGCCAAATCTTACGCAATTCTTCGTAATAGTAGAAATAATTCCAGACTTCAGGCTTCTCTGAACAGAGGGCAATCCGGTGACAACCAGCCTGCAGGTAAGCGTGGTGTCATCGTATCGAACCCAAAACTGAGCTAGCAAAATCAAAGTAAATAATTCATTATCACAATATGTAACGAAACTAACTAGAGTTTACAAATAGAAATGAATGAATTCTATTCCAAATTCCAATAACACTGAAAATTACTACCACAAAAATATTTGTTTAAACATTGAATTCGGATAGTTGTAGTACTCAAGAATTTCAATTGTGTAATTTTTCTGTTCGTTTAGGAGACGAAGGTTGGTGCATTTGTGTTGCCAACGCCATCTCACTAACACCAAAGGGACACGAGTTCGCCATTGCCCTTCGATCCCGCTGATTATCACGTGACCACACGTGTTTCTCTCCCCACGTGCCCTCTTGAACCCGCATGTTTCCCGCCCCACACCCAGCATGTCCGGACAGACCGTGCCATTTAATTCCCCCTTCCGCCTGATAGATTGCTGATATCTACCTACCCTACTTCCTCACATGTATTCCATACCGAAATATTATCCTCGTGGTTGAGCATTTAAAATAATATTTCCTTGCTAATTATTTCCTACATTCTACAGAAGTAGGTTACTTCTGTACATTTAAAATTATTATTTCCACTGAATTTCATTGTATGTTCGTGAAATGTGTGCTACAATAGAAGTCTCCCTCATATGCCGAATACAGTTTTTTTTAAATTTTTAACGTTGAATAAATAAAGTTTGTGCATGCGAAGAGTACTTGCATATCTATCTGTAAGTGTAATGATTTGGGTAGCTTGATGTTTCGCGACGGACATGACTTAGTTCATATGGTAGACCTAGATATAAGTGATCGTTTTCTAAGTTCTTTCAGGTATGTTAGACATGAAGTGGTCTTCAATATAAATGAGACAAAATTTTTATCTTTTTTAAAATGTTCATGCAGATATGTTCATGCAGAATGTTCATGCAGGATTGAGAAATAATATAATTTATAAGATGGAAGTGTGTATATATTGTATTGCTTTCGTGCAACTTATAAACATTTTGTTTTTTGTCTGTTTATTATACGAGGGTACGTCAAGAAGTATTTGCACAATTTTGTACTGTTGTAATCAATTGCAAACCTCGAGAACTGATACTTTTGACTTACGCTCGCATTTCAATGCACTATCAATGTAATTATTAGTAGTGCTGTAAAGAATTTTTTGTACAAGTTCAAACTTTAGCATGTGACCAAATAGTAGTGAATTTTCCAGCCAACACCCATCCATACATACTCCCATCCCCACTCACAACCATCCATATATCATTCAAATAATCAATAATAAACATAATTTTACTTTCCTTAATACATTAGATGCTTATATCGACCTCAAGATCTCGTTTCTGGAGTAACCATGTTCACATACGGTCAACGTTATTCAATTCCTTCACTTCAATTCTTCTACTGAAGAAGTTTGGTTTGATCAAATTGAAGTAATGCATGTGCTGAGCGTTTTATACTCCTCGCTCATATTCTGGAAGATTTTGATCGTGGTATCCCGAGTGTGAAAGCAGAATTGTGTTAAATGACGTCGTAGGCTTCCGCGGCCAGAGTCATGATCTCAGCTGTCTGGGCGACGCCGCGTTGAAGGCTGAGGTGCCAACGTTTCGACTAACATATCGCCGGCGACGTCACCCGGACAGCCTAGATCAGATATGTGTTTTCACGTATTTTCGGATCTTCACTCCTGAGCCAACGAATGTGAAAAATAAGGTACACTTTTCAGTAATGGAACATACAGGTGTAAAAAATAGTAACTGACATTTATGTTCTGGACAAAAATAATATTCAGATTTATATGAGTGCAATCCATAATGAATAAGCAAATTATAACAGCGATTTGGGTCGGTTTTTGAAATCGATTGGAGTATGTAAAGATACTATCTTTTTTAAAAGGGTTAACAATCTCGAATTCATCAAATTATAGATAATATTACTTGCAGCGAAACGCCTCACATCTGTCGCACCTTCAAACCAGTGATGCTACAGAATAACACAGACTTTCCCGTATTAGTTTTCTATCTCCTTTGGTCCCGGCTAGCTATTCGTACTTGCCACATATTCTTGCCAGCTGCCATCTATCACCGCCTAAAGTGCATTTTTTTTTATTTGCCGGTTGCGTAAGAGTAGAATGAAAACATTATTTTAAGAATATTAAAGAAGAGCAAAACCTTGTCCTAAATGCCAATTTTCATTGAAAAAATTGGAGCTGTTTTTAAGAAAATGGCGTTTAAGCACAACTGTCAATTCGAAATTTGAAGCTCTTTTTCACAGAAACCTTTTGAGTCTTCGAAAATCTTCATTAGAAGTCATTTTAAGCACTTTAACTCACAAATCTTTTACTTGTTTTTGACATTAAATACCTTAATTAATAAAAGGAAGTATATGCCAGCTTCAACTAGTGTGTTGCTTACAAGACTTCTTGACACATTTATTAGCAACTAATTTTATTTAAAATTTTTTGATAAAACGAATCCAAAATATACTTCGGCAATATAAATCGCAATGATTTCTGTGCATTATCTTTCATATGAGCTACCTAAATGTAAGATGCAATTTCTTAACATTTAATTACACAAATACATTTAGTTTCATGGTCTACTGTCGAAATGCTAACATATGCATAGATAAGTGACCTTTCGTTCAATATATGTGTGTTCTATACCTCGCAACACGGACAAAACTAGTGACTAGCAAATGTTTTGAATAATTTCTGAAAGTCTAATTTGTAAATACAAGCTCTAGTAAATAAATCTTATCACTGCCACCATCTCTTAGTTCACTAATAATGCACTTTTTAAATATTAATTGCCGCATTGTTGCGCAAATTTCAATAAAGCTTTGTGGATTGCTTGAAAGAAATAATGATATATTAATAATTATAATTATATATTATAAAATACAATTTTTATTCGATATATTAATCTCGTCGAATCCTATTTGCTTTATAATCGTCCTAAATATAAAGAATAATATTATATTTGGTCTAAGACAGCCTGTTATTTAACATTTTACAAAATGGTATGTATTTAAAATAATGCATTTTCGTTACTGATTCTCTGTATTTCAGGATCCTAAAATAGATTACCAAATAATTTTTTAGCATTGTTTTAAAATTTTCTTAGGTTTAAAATTCTCTTAGGTTAAAATTCTGTCAGGCGAGCGAATGACTAATTTTCACGCCCAATTACTCCACAAATATGCATATTTTGGAAAAATTCAACATGATCTTATTTAAAGATCTGGTTTTGATGAGCATATTTGATTAAGAAAAAAACATTACATTTTCACAATTATAGTTGTAGGAAGAGGCCGAACTTTCTAAACGTTTTAAACATTTTTGCAAAATCAGGCATTTCAACGAAAATGAAACCTGTATCATTCTCTTCGACTTCCTTTATGCTCAGGTCCCAATGTAATGAAAAAACGTTGTGCGGTTTTTAAGAAAAAATGGTATAAAGAAAAGACAAAATTGCCTATGTTGACACACAATTTCGCGAAAAATGCTCATTTTTTGAAAAATTAAACATGACCTGATTTGAAGATCTGTGTTTTATGAACACATTTCATTAACAAACAAATTGTATCTTCATAGTTGTATTAGTAGGAAGACGCCGGAAAAATTTTGTAATTTTTCAATTTTCGAAAAAATCAGACTTTTCAACCTATTGTCTTAAATGACCTTCACACTATTCAGCAACAAAATTTAGTCCAAATTGGCGCCATTCTTTTGAAAATTTTGAATATGTCCCAGGGGCCCCCCATATAAAGTACCCCCAAATTAAAATATTGGTTTAAAATTCAAGGGGCCACGAGATCACTCAGATCGTTCATGGAATATCAATTTTGGGGAAAACCGGTTTAGTTGTTAGCATTGTTCACAGACAGACGACGGACAAACGTTTGGCTTACAATTGGTTTTCGGTATCAAGAGCTCACAAAACAGAGATTCTGGCTGCACCGCGTGAGAGGATATTTCTTTTTCTTAATTTAGCAACTGGATTTATCCACTTTTTCGTCTTCACAGCCCAGCAATGAATTTTTTTCTGCCAAAGATTTGCCGTTTTTTCGCGAAGCATCACATAACTTTCCCTTTACTATTTATATTACTCCGTATATACGTATGTATACGGAAAAGTAAAAAACGCATTGCCATGGAACTCCTATTTGAAAACCACACGTAATATTGAGTAATTGCTTCTTTCTTCTGCAAAACTAACTTCGCTAATTCAATCTCTCCCACGACAGTAATTTATTTTGTTGCACCCCAGTTTTATTTAGAAAACAATAATATACTTTTCTTCCATTCGCTTAGCCGTGGACAACGAAGAAGAGCTCAGGCATGCGAAATAACGTTCCGCCGAGACTTTGCTGTAAGAAATGGAAAATGGATTTCCCCTTTTGCTTTCTTTTGAATTGGTATTATAGTTTTGATGATGCATATTTATTCAAACATTATATAAAATCTAATGCACACACGTTCACGTAAAAGGGTTCTCAAACAGACACCTTAACTTGCAAGCGTGCATGCACATACACTTATGTTTGCACACCGATGCGCGCATCCAAGGGCACATATCCACAGATACGAATATACAGGAACACACACGAACTCATACAAACACACACACACACACACACACACACACACATGCACACACTCACATACTAAAGATCTAAATCCCAAAGGGGGGCCTGATTTCATGCAAGGTGCTCCCGTGTTAACGCCTCGGCTAACCAAAAAAGGAAATTAATAATAAATACAACTAGTGTACCCGTGTGAGAACTCTCGCATGCTATACCTCACCCCCTTCCTTATTTTTCCATTTCCGTACTAAGCCTGTAATACATATTTTTCTTCAAGACCCTCTTATCCACCGTCACGTGTTCTATATGTCATCTTGTAATTGATACATCCTTGTCAATACAAACTATTCTTATTTAACTTTATTATCGAGCAAAGAGGTACACCCGTGTAATTCAATCGAGTAGAATATCAAGTAATTAGTAATATCACATACAGTTGCAGATTCTACAGGCTCTGAACAGGTGGGGTAGAATCGAGAAGCGTCGGACCAGCAAAAATGTTTTAGAATGGTCAAGAAGATCCCATCCTATAGATTACTGTGTGAGGAACGTTTCTTTGAGGCCTTTGGCCTCAAAAGTTTACTTTTTAAGGCATTAGAACGCTTCGTTTAGGAGTTATTTAATAATTTATATTTTAAAAAATCCTGGTGTGCGTTGCGGGTTGCATTTTACAGGAATATTTAGATACGTTTTTTAAACAAATCGTTCATATTCTTAAAGTCAAAGTGCAATTTGTCACGTCTCCGTGAAATTCTCTTTCTTTAAAGACCTCATTTATAAAGATTGGTTGTGTATGAGAGCCGCAAAGGGAAGGTATACCACTGAAATAACATAGGAGACGATTATTTTTATTATCATCGTCAATATTTGTAGTCTTATTACCAATCTTATAAAATTATTCTTCCGTAAAGAATTGTTCCTTAATCTATTTTAAACCAGTATTCCTTCCAGACCTCCTGCAAAAAGCGAACGACCGAGCACTCAAGTCTAGCAGGAGGGCAGAGCACGGGGTCGCAAGGGCGTAGGAGAGCCACTGGCCTCAGATTTCACAGAGGGCGACTTCTGAATGTAGTTTATAATTAAAAAGGTTCAAAGAGAGACTGAAGTCTCCCGGCCCCTCGGCCACGGCCTTGACTAGAATTTTTAGCGAGTTTTGAAAACTTCGTAATAACCAGCAGGGAAGCCCTCGTGGATATGAAAGGCTAAAGCAAACACTTTCTCTTGCGGCATTCCATCAAGGATGGAGAGGCGAGGCGCAGGTTTGAGGGAAGGAGGAGAGGTATGGCTTGAGAGGCGATCATGTTGAGGTGACTACAGCGATGGAGCGTTAAAGACCACGTAAATTGTGCTTTGGCAACGTGCCGATCGATATATACAAGCTCAAGAGAGTAATCAGCTTCAAAATTGACGAATTTTCTTATTGTAGGTAATTGATTCTTTGTGTGCCCCCATTGCCTCTCTTAAACAAAGAGACAGTCTCCTAGGTCGTCTCCTTTTCTTCGCTTTGCCACTTCAAAAGCGCTCTTCTTTTGAAGGCGGTTTTACGTGGTTGGACGATCTGGTAAATACTTGATAACTACAATAAACAGTCATTCCAATTTTGTTTTTCTTTAAATTTATGTCGAATCGTACAAATAACCATAAACTTAATTAATACCAATACGACTGATCCTACTATTTGCGTTTTCCTTTTTACAGCAGAGTACGCACACGTATAGTGCTTTCATTTCTTTTACTCCCATATTCTTATTACCAGACCACATTCTGAGATATTTGGGTGACACGTCTCTTCCAGAAAGATTTTTACAAGAAACAAGGAACGTATAAATGGCCGAGAATTAACACAATGACTTAGTGACGAGAATTGTGTAGGAAGGGTGTTGGGTCTTGT
Organism: Acheta domesticus; assembly: GCA_031308135.1. Classification (NCBI taxonomy): domain Eukaryota; kingdom Metazoa; phylum Arthropoda; class Insecta; order Orthoptera; family Gryllidae; genus Acheta; species Acheta domesticus. The sequence continues at coordinate 67,493,800 of JAHLJT010000631.1, forward strand.
CTTGAGAGAGGATTTCGAAGCAGGAATAAAGCATTCAAGACAATGGAGCATGTAAGGTGTAAATTGGTAAGATGATAATGATTCCACAAAGGAGTAAGCTTAAAAAGGATGGAATTGTTATTATTTTGTTATAAAATCAACGTACGGACATATCAGAATAAAAAAATGTAAGTGGCATGGAATTTCGGTACAAAGTCTGCAGTCAATCTCGGAAGCAGCCATATCTGTGACGAAGAAACGAAATTAGTTAACAGACCTTGCTCAGAGTCCTGAAAACACAGGATCGGTTCGTCGGACGAGCAGCGAGAGTGAGTTGTCTCGATGCAGTCAATCTTGGAAGGAGCCATATGTGTGTCGAAGAAACGAAATTAATTAACAGACCTTGATCAGAGTCCTGAACACATAGGATCGCTACGTTGGACGAGCAGAGTGAATTGGTGCGATGCAGCCGATCTTTGAAGGAGCCATATCTGTGACGAAGAAACGAAATTAGTTAACAGACCTTGCTCAGAGTCCTGAAAACACAGGATTGGTACGTCGGACGCGCAGTGAGAGTGAGTTGGCGCGATGCCAGAATACAGACGTCGCCACGCTGGCCATATGAAATCTGTCCCCCGGCAGAGCAACGCGAGCGAGCGAGCGAAGGGCAGGGCACATGCGGAGTCTGCGGGCGAAGGAGGACACTGTCAAGGCGCGGCAGCTGCGGCAAAAGAAGAAAACGGAACCGAAACTCCGAGGCGAGATCTCGGATGGCTACTAAACAACTTTTTGCCCCACTTAACTCATTCAGCAACAGGGCAAGAAGTGTTTTTTCTAGCGGCAAGGACAAGATCTTGGGGAAGTAAACCATGCAAAGTGCACGGAGGTTTACTTCATCGGGTTCTTGGTACCAGACCAAGCGTATTTCAGAAAATCGACGTTTTGCTTAGGAACTTCTCCGAAAACTGTGGGATCCGAGATCCCCTTTCAAAATGTCAAAGCATGAATAATTGGTCAATATCATCGTTCATTTTGCGGAAGACTTTAGTGCTAGTTCTGCCTTTATCAATTCATTGGATGAAGTATATAATGATGCATTCTTTAATTTAAAGAGTATGTAAATTATGTATCACTAATTAACGCTAATATTTGTCCGAAGCATGATATGAGATAAATATGAGTTGAGCTAAGAATAATGCAGATATGTCTACATAATCAATGAGGAGGATCGTAGAAAAGATCTTACCTTTATAGAAATGAGATAGAGCTGAATTTTGGATAATCGCGCTGAATCACCCAATATTTGTATCGTTTCTTTTTTTATAAGAAAAATCTTAATTCTTACTCGTCGTTTTAAAACACAATTTTATTTATTTACTCTTCACTCTTTGAAAAGACAATTTTAAAACTATTCCTATAGATTGTGTTATCAAAATATATTAAAAATTCCTATTTATTGTTTAAAAAGCATGTTTAGTGATAAAATGGTTTTCATTATTATTAGTAGCATTATTAACAGTACAATTTTAATACTGGTTTAAACTTTTATTCGTGATAAAGATTTTCTTTCTCTTTCCAGAAAGAAAACCTCTTAAATCGAAACCAAATAATAACTGACGCTAATAACTTCTTGTAATCGGTAATAATTAGGATAATTAATTTTGATTAACTGCATGCCATATTCTACGACACATTCCTTCAACAAAAACTGATGATGGCTTTGAAAGCACATCTGTTCTGACATATCCTTCAATTTTATTCATATCACGAGTCAGAGCAGGAGAATATTTATTTGAATTTCTTTCCGTCATTCTATTTCTTGATAAAACTGAAAAAAATCTTAAACATTTTTTCTTCTCCTGATCGTCCATTATGTCTCCTCTATGTTCTGAATAAAGATTATTTATGATTGTTCTGTCGTGTATCACCTGATGTAATCCTGTGTTAATATCGTTGACACCATTACAAAATAATTTGAAATTAAAAAATAAACTTCCATTTGCCATAACATACCTTTAAAACAATTGCAGCTCTCGAAATATTATGTAAAATTTCCAACTCTGCTGCGAATATTGTAATATTAATGTTTAAAGATAAGGTGAACTGTCTCGTGGGCATTTCTTCTACCATAAATGAAAAGGGAATCGGCGAAATGGAACCTCACTTTGCATACTCCACGAGCGCAGAGCGAACGTTTCAATTCGGGGCTTATCTGCGAAGTATGTGCTGTCGTGATGTCTCCATGCAAATCACGTAAATCGGAGAGAATCGTGCGACCGTTCCTTCGCCTGCAATTGCTGCGGAGGAAATACAGCCGTTGCTTTCGTGCGTTATCCACATTTGCGCGCTCCTCTGCGCGTTTCCCTGTTCCTTCGCAGTCGACTGAACGAAATGCACAGCGCGTCGCCAGAGGCGCTGACGCACAATGGCCCAGTCAACACTATGACTGGCCAAATGAAAACGAGAACATAGTAATCGTGCAAATCATTAATAGCTTTGGATATTAAGAAATGTTAACCCTATACCTGGCACAATTCATGTAATTCTTACTGCAATGCATCTACTTGTGTTGATTAATAGTCACTAAGTATTTAGGTATATATAAACATATCTCTGGCTTGGTGCAAGAAGGGACAATGTCAGTTATTCGATGTTTTACATAATGGGTGGTTTTCTTGCATGGAAATGACAAAACAATCTTAGGCCGTGTAAATCAAAGTGAAATTACAAGATAGGATCAACTTTTGACTTTGACCTTTCTTGCACTGAAGGATGAGCTTTAAACCACACGTTGGATATTCAAACCGAAAAATCACTAAATCTGACAGTGACTCTTCTTGCACTAACCCACAGATATAACGAGAACCTTAACCATGCACATACCAATAGAATGTAATAGTGCTATACATTTACATAAAGGCAACAGTGTTTTATAAAATGGATTAGATTTGAACGCAGGACGTTAGAATTCCGTATGTCAAATTCAGCTAATTCTTTCTGCTGTTTCAAATGTCACTTCTCCGGAACAACTGTGTAAATTAAACTTTCTGGAGTCGGAATTTTGTAATTTATTTTGATATAATTGAAATCCTTTTGCTTCAATATTGAACTTCAACATTGCTAAAGTATCAGCACGAAAATTAAGTCAGTTTCGAAAACACCACCTGTAAGCGCGGGTAAATTGTAGAAAAATCTCATCCAACGCATTTCTCATTCCAAACAGATTTAATAAAATTTAATCTCATAGAATTAAAACAGAAAAATATTAGGAGGACGAGAAACTGGATTCTGACGACAGCCAGAATTACTCTCCAACAATCGCAATCTGCGGATCGTCGCTTTCGGTATCTGAGCTTGGAGCCGGCGAGAGAAGCGAGGGCGGGGCGGGGTGGGGCGGCGTGGGAGGGATGAGGGCGGAGGCGGTGCCGTTTCCGGTGGCTGCGCGCGATCGATCTGACGTGTCGACGGCGCTCGCTGATCTGTGCGAAAGGGCCTCCGCCTCCCGCCCTGTCGCTCGCGTTGGAGACCCTGTCCTGCGAGGAATTCGGCGAGGATGGGCAGTACATTAGTCCGAACATACATAGTACAAGAGTGCCTCTGATAGGGAGGTCCTATGGTTCGAGTCCTGACGATGGTGGGCGGGATTTTCGAAACTAGCTACATAGCTCGCTCGAATTCAGTGGCTGCCTGGAGGATAATTCTGGCGGCCGGCTGATCGGGAGTTATCTGTGGTTTCTCAGATCAACACCAGGCGAATGCCGGAGCGGTACCCTAACAAATGGACCATTGACCGCGCGCGATATTTCCTTCCTCTTTCTTGTCCCAAACTCTTCCTTTACTTACTCACACGCACTATACTATAACACGTGCCCGGAGGCCAGTCGGGAGGTTAGAGCTTGTCCTGGCTGGGGCGGTTCCCCGCTGGTGGGAGATGTCTGGTTGAGGGAAACTCTGCTAGCCGACCTGTAGGTCGACTCCGGACTTCACCTTCCGGGGGGGGAAGATCACCGCCCCCTCCCGATAAAAGAGCATGTACTACACTTACGGCACTAATTTAACTCAAGTTTTTGTAATTTAATACGTGGAAAAGAGTAAAAAAATGTGAATAGAACATTATCATTCGAAGCCATTAATTCCGCTCGTTTGCAAATCATAGAATGGAACATTTTCTTTCCTCGTCACTATTTACGTATGTTTTGATCTTTTTATCAGTGTTCACCTCTCAAGCTCCTTTTAAGGTGATAAATCAACGCTATTTATTATCTTTACCACGGGTACTGCTAATTATTAAAACCGCTTAATGAAAAGCGATAAGAAAACGAAACAAATCACTAACGCCGTAGTTCATAGTTCTCTGTATCCAAATATCACAAAACATAAAAAGCTAATTTCAAATGTATTGAAATAATTGTATTTAGACACAATGTCAATTTTATTAAATATTACCATGAACTATATATATATATATATATATATATATATATATATATATATATCACGCATTATAATTTAACTTAATGAACTGAGCATGATAATACCTGTATTTAAATATTTAGATCGTATATTATCATTATTTTAAAATATTCCACCCTCACACACGAATAAAAATCATTTGTACTCGACTTCGATGAAATTTTACTAAATCACGAAGTTAAAATACTATTGCCGGCTAAATTATTAAGATTTTTCATATTTTAAAGCCGGAAGATACCATGTTGACTGTCTATAGCAGATGTTTTCCTATGGAAGAGATTTCCAAAAAATTAGAGACAATTCACACACTGTGTTACTGAAACAAAAAAGTTCACTCATACTCAAATTTCCAACGTTTCGTAAACTTTTTTGTTCACATCCATATAAAAATTTGTCTAGAAAGTTAAAAGATAAAAGTATAAAAATTATACAAAGTTAAACATGTGAAAACACAAAATAAATTTAAAACAAGAGTAAAATTGAGACAAGAGAAATTAAAATGTTAGTACGAAACTTTTAAAACGAATTCCTAACTTTAAATTTTACTACCCATATTTTCTTATATTACATAAAGAATAGAGCATGTAGAGTAAAATTAAATTGTTAGGGTAAAAAACTTATGGAATTAACGCGAAAGGAATTTTAATAAGGGCTCAGTAAAGTTTTGGGCTCTATCTGTAGCAAAAAATTGAATACATCCATCGAAAGTACTTGAGAAAGTATCATACTTTTGTCATGCGAAACATTATTAAATAAACCCACCATCCATCTTAAGAAAATTATTTTCATTAGAAAGAATGTTTCGAAACATTAGGTTACAATTTGAATAACCTTTATATAATATTTGTCTTAAGTCTGAATAGTTTTACTATATATCCTTCGTGTAAATAGCAAGCTAACATTTTGTAACGTCATAGCATTTTGCTCGTCGGACCACACAGGGCGTGTGGTCGGCGAGAGGGAAGGGTTGGTTTGCTGATGGCAACAGGGAGCTCCGTCGCCTTGGGAGGGTGCGGGCCGCCGGGGGCGTGTTCTTGCAACATGGGTGTCGTCTAGCGCAGTGGGAAGATGTGTGATGACAGCTTCGGACTGCAGCTGGCCGGCGAGCCTTTCCTGTTTTACGCCGGTCCGAAAACTTCATGGTGAGATGAGGCGGTCCGTGGGTCTACAGCGTGGGAGGTCTGTCACATGATTCCTCGCGAGGTAGGCTAGTGGAGGAAACGCGAGGGGAGTGGAGGGAGCAGTCGAGTTTGAGACAAATCTCCGTGCAGATGCACATCGTCACCCGTGAGGGGATAATCGCAAGATACGGCTTGCGAGGTGTGGCTTTCGCCACGGGACCAGAGGCCGGGGGCGGCACTAGTTTTGGCACGCTGGTGTTATCTAGGTCAGACTGGGGCGGCTTGCCTCAGGGGTTGGAGTGCTGCAGAATGCAGCCGAAAAGGTTTCCTAGGAGTTTAAATACAGTATAATGAATAACTGTAAATAAATCTATACATAAAAACTCCGTGTCTGTGTTTCACTCATATCATGACGACGTCACAATATCCAGTTTTCAAAATAATTAGGCTACAAGGACGAAAGATGTCACATTATGAGTGAAATGTTCCTGGTCAAGGCAACAAAGGACCCAACTCCGGAATTTCGAAATGAGTAATGCTACACTTTTGTCCGGGTACCGTTTTATTTCATACAATTTTCCTTCTTTTTAATTTAATATTTCAACATACCCTCACAGTGTTCGACTGTCAACAGGAGGTTTAGTCGAAGTTCGAGAACTTTTTAAGCATTCGAAAGAAAATGTTATGTTACGAGAACACTCGTAATGTTACTTAACTTGAATATTACTCACTTAAATATTAGATATTCCCGATTTACAGGACTTATTCTACTCAAAAATAAACTGAATATTATTTCAACTCAATAGAGTTTCTTCCCTCTGACTAACTGAGAACCAGTATAAGATTATTGCAGCTAAATACATCGCTTATTTTTATTTTCCACATTCTCTAAGTCTTATTCTTCCGAACTTTCCCATTTCTTTGTTATTTCGTTTTATTCATTTTTCATTATTTCAATATTAAACTTTCAAGCATTACTACCTTGTTTTGACTTGCCTCCTGTCATTTTCTGCTAGATCTAATATTAATGAACGTGAAGCCAGTTGGCAGACATTTTACATTTCGGTCTTAAGACCTACGTCTGCTTTCACAATTCCATTCACTTAATGGTGATTGATATTCGGAGCAATAAATGCAAAGCCAGAGTAACGTCTCAGCGTGTCACAGCCTCGACGTGGTGTTCTCTTAACTCCTTCGCAGGGCGGAGCACATTTCACGCAGCAGTGAGCGCGGCGCTGGTCATCGTGCGCTAGACCCTCTGACTTCTCGGTTGAACAATGTTGAATCTAGGGAACATGTGAAATTGCTACGTTGTGGAAGTTTCTTGATTAAGGGACAGCGAACCGTGCCGCGAGTTCACACAGTGATTTGCTCACCCCCATCAGAGAAGCATTGGGTCTTCGAAGGAACTGCGCTGGGAATAACTTCGACATTTAATCGTTGGAAGAAACTGTGATTTGGAAATAGTCACACAGACACTCTTAACATCACTCTTTTCAACAGTATTTATATCGTAAGCAAATGCAAAGAATTTGTACATACTTTATTCCAAACACGTATCACTGACTATGTCGCACTTTATTCTGACACCTGAAAATATTCATAAGATCATGAGAACCGCGTTAATAGTAAAATATGTTAATTAACTTTATTGGGAAATAGTTCTGTTCCCTACGATGTATCGTTTTACAAGATATAATCTTATACTTCTTTTCTATAACATTAATAAAGCAAATAATGTTTGTTTACAATTATACAAGGTTTTACTATGAAATAAAAAGTACCATGAATAGTTGTTTTAATTTCGTAGCGTTCCATTAAATAAAATGCATTTAAAGCGTACATTGGAAACGTGAAGCAATAGTTACGAATCCTGCAATGAAAATTTTAATTGGCGTAGCCACGTGGTATGTAATCTAAACTATTAGAAACTGACTTGGTTAAAGATGAAACATTCTGTTTCTCGCTGCAGCTTAAACTCAGTTCATCAAGATACGGTATGACACCATTATACATACATTAAAATGACGGAGAAAATGCAGATAAAAGAAGATAAGTGAGAAGAATAAAAGAAGGGATATTTACAAAAGTGGAAAATTATTTTTTAAAGGAGAAATTAATTTCATTCCGAGGGATTGAGTTGGGTATCGCATTACTTGCATAACCACCACCGGAAAGAAATGCTGGTGTGCAAGAAGAAAACTTCTTCCAGATTGACTGATGCATTCTCTTCATTTCCGCGATGGCCGACACTTCCCGTCCCCCTGCAACTTCCCTATTTGATTCTTCTAATTCTTATCAGTTTTATTCTTCACGATTCTTATTTTCCTCCTCCTCCTTCTATGCACCATTCTCTCATTCTCTTCCAACTCACACTTTATTTTTCATCTTTAATCTCCTGCTGTTACCTCTTCTTATGCAGACCTGCACAGCATTTTGTGTGTTCGCTGACCACGCCACCTACCCGAGTGCAAATGCAGGTAGCGAGAAAAGGGTGGGGATAAGGCTCTTGTAGGAGTGGAAACCACCAATGAAAAATCGCAATTCGAACCGTAGCGCGTAAAATGAAAGAGCAATCAACGAGAACACGAAGGACTGTTACATACGAGTACAGTACAAGTAATATTGACTTTTGTATTACATTGGAAATGTTTGTTGTCGATAGATGGCATGTGAAATGTGAACCTAAAACGAATTAGACATATATTTAATTTGTATTTTAAGTATTATAATTGTTTGTAGTGCTGGTAATGTAATTCGCTTTACCACCAAACATTTTCCTTCTTTAAATTGCCTATATTTCATTCTTATGTCAATCTTGATATGAGAGATTGCTTTCATTATGTAAGTAGGCACATTTTTGTTAGAAAACAGATTTCAGAGGAATTCGAAAGGTAAAATGAAGGAAGACAGACGACCAGGCATTCTATCTACGCGTCGCGTCGTCCCCACTGTGGAGAGGCAAGCTGCTCCCCTCTGCAATGTTGTCTACTGCCACGACTTACACGTTCGCCGCTGTCGCGGCAGTGGTCCGGCTCTTGAGTGAAGATGTACGCGGACGCAGGCGTTGTGTAGCCGTCTTATGACATTTAATTTTCCAGCTATACCTCCACCCTAACTTTTCGTCATCATATTCATTTACAAATTGTCGCTTATGTCTTTTACTTAAGCCTTTCCCATCCATATCTTCTTCCTTCTCCCCACCTCCTTTACCTTATCTTTCACTCCCACCGTCACTTCTCCCTTGTTCCATTTTTCTTCAGTTACGGGGTCACGGGGCCTTTATCCATTAGTGATACACGGCCGAGCGCCGTGTGCCAAAATCGAGGTTTCTTTCCTCTTCTTCATCTCCTCTTTCTCTGTTCTACTCCTATCTATCTATCTATTTATCTCTCTATTTATCTATCTATCTACCTATCTATCTATCGCGTCATTCAAATGAAAACGAGGCAGATGGAGAAAAATAAAATTAACTTTTTAATATTTCAAAGTAATCGCCATAACTACTTACAAATGTATCCCACAGTGAGACAAGGATGATAAATATCTTCACAAAAACATGTCTGCAGTTACCTACGGATCAGTGATTGTATCCATGTGATCCAGACGTGCACCTCTTTGTCCAAAGCATATCGACGGCCATGAATATCTTCATATCTTAAAAAATTTGAAAATCGCTTGGGGATAGATAAGAATTGAATTGAGTATTGTGATTTTTCCAGCGGAACTTCTGTAGCGTATACGAAACAACATTGGCAGCATTTGGGTGGACATTATCGTGTAAAAGAATGTTGTCTGTCAACACTCTTGGACGTTTGGACTTGATAGCGCGCTTCACTTTTTGCGAATTTTCTACCCTGTTCATGACACATATTAGAGATTCTGGCATGAATTTCACCTCTTGATACTCTTTGCGCTGTAAAAAAATGCACTATACCTCGCTGTTCCTCTTTCCCGGTCTCCATACTGATGTCGAACGCGCACAGTCCCGCTGACCTCACTTCAAGCACTTCTAACAGACAAACGGCAGAGCGGTGAACGTTCGCACTGTTCCTCCCTGATTCCTAATAGAGAGCACTTCTATACACAATGTATTTGGCACAATAGCTATTTACGACAGTGTTGTCAAGGTCGATGCCACGACCAAGAGTCCGTGGAACGAGTGCCACGATGAAATCGCCCCTCCACGCAGTTCATCACCCCGCCACCAGATAGAACGCGATCCCTATTGTAAAACGGCGGAGTTACTACTACTCATAATGGTTTCCTTTCCTGACGCTAGTTGCGCAGAGAAGCTCGTGGCATGCTACAGTGCCACCACTCGTGCCACAGCCATCAGTAGAAGACCTTGACATCACTGTTTTACGAGCTAAGACCTATCAGCGGCGTTCCGGCCTTGAAACCACGGTTTAAGGGGTACATGTGGTTAGCACATAGTCTACGCCGTATGGTCTTCTCAACCAGAGGAGATTTTTCATCGTCACAGAGCAACATATACCGGAACATCGCAAGTAAAGTGCATTTTGGTCCCGACCAGGAATCGAATCCGGGTTGCGCCGTGGAACATCCCAATGATAGCAAATAATTTAAAACAGAAAGTATCAAAGATGCTAATCGCTAAATGTTCTATGTGAACAGTATTGATATTTAAAAAATACATACTCTTCGCCCGTCTGGTGGCTCATGAACAGCCGTGCTAGCTTTCCGCGGTGCGGTTCCGGGTTCGATTCCAGATCGGGACAAAATCAGAGCTGCAGCATTCCATTACAAACGACTCGGTTTCTATAAGTGTGTGACGAAAGAAACGCTCAGGCAAGTTAAGTATGATAGATACGGTGAAGGGAATGTGTCACGCACGTCACATGTCTCCCTGACGTCTCGGCGTTGATAATAAGTAAAAATTGTGCCCAGGTCCTGTTTGGATTAATTCGTCCCTAACATGGTAAATACATACAAACAGGTTTTCTCTGATACTGACTCCAGTAGTAAGATCACATATGTAATACCTTGAAATAATTTAATATCATGGCTATACGCTCAAGTATCCCATAAAATATTTCTTTCATAGTATTTTCTCAATAAATTGCTAGATGAATCTTTGGCGTTTGAGATTTGAGATATCAGGCCGTCAATTATTGAACATCTAAATAGCTGGTAAATAAGTTGTATTAACATACTGTGAAACCTCGGCAATGAAATGAGCGCTACGCAAGATCTTCCTGAAAAATAACACGCATGGGGCTGGAGCAACATCCATTAGCCACTACAAAATCGACCCAACCTACCTGGGTGTTCACCCAGCAAGGCATCACGATTCGTTTATCGTAGATTTCCCTGAGGTAAAACAACTTTTACGTCATCAGTCATTATCACACTCTTTTGCTACCATTAAAAATCAGCTTTGTTTAGTAATCTTGTAATCTGAACGAATCTCCACTCAAACATAACCTGTCCATTAAAAGTTGCTTAGCAGACGAGATTACATCGAATAGTTCAAGCAGGGACGACATTCTCTTTCCCTGCCTTTGTATTTGATTCACGACTACACACATTGGAAGAGTCAAACGCCGAAACAGCATTGTAATTTATGGGCAGCGTGTATTTACTACACGGCGGGGTGAAACACTTTTTTTATCTCTTAAAAAAACTTCGCAGCCAATTGGTTCGTAAATTTTCTGACTCAGACTGAAACAGTGGCATGCTTTTGTCTAGCTCACTGAACCCTGAGTTAAGTGCCACGCTAACAAATTACATGGAAAATGCCAACCACCGAATTGTTGCCAATGTATTAAGTGTCAATAGAAATAGCACACGAAGTAGAACGAAAGGGGAAGAGAAAAATAAAATAAAATAAAATGGATTTTTAAGAATATAGGAAAAATAAAATGAAATAGTCTAAGGATTCAGAAGAAAAAATATAATAGAGTGGAGAAGTAAATAATATTAATAGAGAAACAAGATGGAATTAACTTAACAGACAAAAATTCAAACTTTATTTAACATAAAATGTGATAATTGTGATAAACGAATTAGATATAGCAAACCACTTTCAAAGTTATGCCGCCAATATCAATAACGATGACATTTCGCGTAGGGCTTCAATTGTCTTTCAGTCTGGCAATTTGGGAATTGAATAGCATTCGCGATACAAGCGATGCGCTCTCAAAGCATTGCTACCCATCAAACCATACATGTAATACCATAAATGTAATCATCCATGCGAGTTCTTCGATGGCGCACTTTACAACTGACTTATAAAATAGCAGAAAACAAATTTTTCACGAACCAAGACAGGCAAATAAAAGACAAAGACAGGCTAGAAACAAACCAAGACAGGCTAGAGATCATTTAGGGGTGTTTCGAGGTATTCAAGTCAACAAAAATTTCATTTGTAACGTAATTACTCATATAAACATTATAACCAGAGTTTAGCTTATTAGACCAGCAATCATGACATGCTCTGACATACTCATTAATCATGCAGCAACATATTTACTAACAGTTTCCTTAATTCGCATTCGTAAAAGTTCGGTTTACTTTGTAGAATCAGTTCCAGATTAGTATTATGACTTTCTCTCTTCTCCGTGTATACTTTACTTATAAAGGTTTATCTGACGATTTGCCATTAAGTCTTGTTTTACTGTATATCTGAGCCCTCATATGTTAATTTCTATTTTAAACTTTCAATAAGAGGTAACAAAAACATTCGCTGACCCATACGATGTTCAAAAGTACTCTAGACTCAATCACGAGCACGACAAGAATTTTTTAAGGAAATGTCATTCGTGAAGTTTTCTCCGACGATTTTCAGGCTAATGAGAATTAAAGCTGAGGAGGAGGAGGAGAGCAAATCCTCCTAAATGGATGTTTTCTAAGGGCGTTATATTATAATGTGAAATTTAATTAATTTTAATCTTTCTCAATTAATTTAGATTACTGGATAATATAATCCATATAATGAAATGAACAATTAATATTAGAATTGATGGATTAAAGCTTGATCAAGACCGCAAATAATTATAACAACCTAAAATTAATACCACCTATTGCCCAACTGTGAAGACACTTCACGAAAATAATTTTGTTTGCCGAGTAAGTTCAAATTAAGATATCTGTCAAAATTTTCACCTTTAATGAGATAATGGTAATTGTGGTATTATTTATTGATATATTTCATAAAATAAGTTACGGCATTTTTTTTTCGATCATTTAAGTAATAATTGGTTGTATTCCAGAGATAGAGAAGTTTTCAACTTTCAATCAAACTGCCCGTCAGCATAATTTTAATTGACACTACTACAAAATAACCATTACTTTTACTTATCAATTGACTTGAAATAAATTTTCAAAGACGTTGTCTGTCAGTTTACTCCTAAATGAAATAAGGAGCTCAAGACCTAAAAGTTTGGAGACACAAAACTTTCGCAAATCAAACCTTGGATTCAAAAGCGGAAAGGTGAGATAATCAGTTGGATTATGAAGACGTTGCTTGAGAGATTTTACCTTTATTATAGACTGATGTTATCTTTATATTTTGTAGTTTAATGACTTAAACACGTTTCATTCTCTATCATCAGAGATGAAAAAATTACGCATTTATGTGTTGTATCAGATGGAACCGTTTTTCCCAATAGGCAATCCTGCGTAAAAACCGTACTTCTCTAGAGTAGTAGATTCTCTTCTGTAGATTTGTAATTTTAAAATCATATTTCCTAGCTCCATTCCTACCTCAACAGTAACATCTTTATTCTCCGCAGCTAGATGCAACAACCATGCTTGCAGTATTAAAAGTGAGCAAATCGTCGAATGCCTAGGGAAATATTTGAAAACGAAAACAGTTTTGCTTAATACTTCATAAAAGCACACTAAATCATTATTCAAGTAATATTTAATGAAATCCCACTCTTCAACAAATTATCCTCATATACAAGTGCAAAAATTTAAAAACTGTATTTGTCGCCCTCAACATTGCAAAAAATGTATTCTTCAAACAATATATATGTCCTTCCTCATTTATTTATTTTTATAGGTTTTCTTTCACTGTAGTCATTTTTTCGAGTTGCATTCCCTCATGCATTCTTTCTTTGTTCCTCTCGGCTGAAGGTAGTATCCTCTCTCGTGCCCAACATTTAAAGTGAGCAACTCGACAAGCGTATCGGGTTATATTTAAATACAGTGCTAGTATTTCTTTCAACTCGTGAAGTATTCTACTTTTCTATAACCAGATAATAATTGTAAACAATAAATGCCGTCTTCATTCACACATCAAACAAATTTGAGATTATACTTTATCGAAAATTCCAACAATTTTAAATATTTGCTTTCATCGTCTTGTAAACCGAACACATGATTTCTTAATTAATTACTCCCCTTTAAATCAAATTTTGAACTTAGGACGAGACCTTCAAATATCTACACACATGCTTTTTTTCCTACGCCCTCCACAAGTTATCTTTCAAAAATCACCAACAATAGTATTATTATTCTACAAATTATAAATAAAAAAATAATATTATTATTCAATAAATATAATAATTTTCCATTGACATTAAGAGCAGTATAAAACAATTCGCGAGGATGTACGGCCGTCTAATGGTTGCCTATACCCGCCATGCAGTCTGTAAGGCTGTAAAACCTGGCCAGTGTAATTGTAATAAAAAAAGTTACGTCATTTTCAAATAACAAATAATACCCCTGGGCAAAGTCTGGACACACCCCGTACTTTCGAGTTTCACAGGGTTTATCACAACAACGCCCTTTTCACGCTGCATCCCCGGTTCCTCTCTAACCTCTTTATTCCGCCCGACCAGACGCGGCGCCCTTGCTCGCGTGCAACACTTAAAGCGAGCAAATCGACGGACCCACCGGGAGGCGAAATGCGGCGCTTTGTTGCCGACGGTGGCCCGGCCCTGCCCCGCGGGAGTCCTTCCGTCGTAATTCCAACAGCGCGATCGCCCACCTCTGTTCCCCCGACGGGTTCGATATGGAGCAGTGTCGCCGGAGCTACACGCAGTCCCCGAGCTAACGGACGGGACGGCGACATTGAAGCGGGTCAAAGCCGAAGGAAGGATATGTGTGGTGGGTGTCGTAGATTCACATCTCGAATCCTTCGTATGCGGCCGAGGCAGATTTCAGCAGCAATTAAATGTTCACATCCAGTTTGTTATGCTACGAACTACGTTGCGGGGTGAGCGTGGCCTGAACGAGGCTGGGCGAGGCGAGCAGGATGGGACACGACGGAGAGGTATGAGATGGTGGTGGAACAGGAATGAGAGATGCGTCGGAGCGAGGCGAAACGGGGTTGATGGACGTTTCCGGACGCGTCAACTGCTAAGGCCATTAGTCTCGTTGGTGTAGTGCACGTCTGTACCATGGTATTTTGCAGTGACATTCCCCCACTGGATTATGAGATAGGCAGCGTCCTACTAAGTCATCTTGCAGGGGATTCCCCATCCAGGACTTTCCCACCAGTGGGGACGCCGCGCCAGCCAGGACAAGCTTTAAGCTTCCTGACATGTGTGTTACTGTAGTGCATGTAAGGATGTGTTTAAGTAAGGGGTGAGGGTAGGACATACATGAGGAAAGAAAGAACGTGCGGTCCGGCTGTAAGGGTATTCCGTCCTGTTAAATCCCTTCATTCATCTAGTGTTGATAGGAGATACCAAGGAAAACTATCGATCAGAGCAGCCGGCCTGACGATTTCTCCTCCAAAGAGTGGGTTAATCTTGATCTAGCTATTTCGCTAGTGTAGAAAATCCCGCCAACATCGGCACTCGAACTCTAGGACATTTCGATCAGAGGCACTGCAGTGACATCAGTTGATGCTCTGAACCAACTCAACGCGAGCCAGAGAAATGTAAGTAAAATTACTTCACCTATTACAGATTGAATGAGGGACACCTATAATTGTCCATTCATTTTTCGGTCATAGAGATGATTGTGATAATAAACAGAAGGGCAGCGCCGAGTGCTTCTGAATAGCAATCCAGCAATGAATAATCGGATACATTCAGGTGAATTTCCAATTATTATTCTAGTGAAGCATAAAAACAAAGTGAATGTACATATAAAATGGTACATGATACTAAAGTTCTCTAGAGAATAGTGCATCAAGTATGTGAAGGACGGGAAACGCTTTGTCACCCTAAATTTACTTTTAGCGTCCTTGTCAAAACATATAAAGGCATTTTTGAAACACCATACGTGTACTATGCATATTTTTGCATCCATGAGCTCGTGTATGTCCCGCGTTGAATATTCGGGGGCAGTCAGACACGAGAAGCACTGTTGAAACGTAAATGCGCATCTGCATTAATCCGCATATACATAACAATTGTTGTGGTAGCACTGGGACTCTGGGAGTTTCACAAACAGGTTCATTGCTCAATTCCTGCCTACTGTATTACTCCCTGAATTGAATAAAACTATTTTACACAGAAGATAAATGACTTTTATTCCTAACATGAAACGGCAGTTTTACATTTTTAATAGATATTGCAAAAATAACATTGTTCATGTACGGAAAGTCAATCTTACTGACAATACACGTTTGGAGATTTGGAGACATCTGGTGAAGCGATGTTAATGTAAGAACTACAAAAAAGAAAATCAGTAATAAAAAGATGTATTGCTGTAATGATTATTATTATAAATATGTTGGCCTGTATAACAATGGTTATAAATATTGTTCCTAATATCATTATTAAATCAGAGATTTTATCATTCATAAAACAACAAAGTGATTTAGCACACTAATTTTACTTGGATTTGTATATTGTATTTTTCACATAATTGGACACTTTAAAACTATTCATGGATTCCATAAAATAGTTTTATTTGCAAAGATGTTCTGTTGAGTATTGTTTCGAGATGAATTCCTTTCAAACTCCTGAAGCATGTAGCAATAAGTATATTTTTTAAGAAATTTGAAAAGTATATAACACATGGATTGAGAATCTTTACATGTATCTACTGTATCGACCGATCTTACACTACCTTACAATGTTTCTTCAAGTACTGTTTTTTTGTTTTCTCATTCTTTTGTGTGATAGTCAAACATTGCTTCTGATGTGTTGTTTAGCAAGATGTGTCACAACTACTTGATTCTGTCGTTATTTTCGGACATTCGGGTTGAAATATGATTATCTGATACCGCATGTATGCGAGTGTATGTGTGAGAGTCTACACATATGAGTGTGTGTATAAAAATGTGAGTGTGAGAAAGTACAGGAGTGTGAAGTTTATATGTATACGTAGGAATGCATAAGTGTGCGTATGAATATATGTGTATATGTATTTATAAGAACGTATGAAAGTGGTGTGCACTTGATCGTCCAACTGGCCACACATGAAACTCGTACATATTAAAGAAAGAACTCTGAAAAGAGAGCAGGGCAGTATACGTATCGTCATCAATTCTCTCATCATAATTCCATTTTCGTCTCTTCCTCCGAGGTCAGTTCTGGCAGAATCCAAAGCGGGCGCGGCTGTCGTACCGAGAAGAGAGCGGATGCTCATCTTGTTCATGTGGGCTGGGAGTGCAAACAAACCGCTCCGCAAGTGATGACGCGTGACCGCGCGCACACGCGTGCGCTGTTACACGCTCGCCCAATACCGGAGCTAGACAATTTTCCCGGTCCGGGGCAATGCTGAAACGAATCCCCCCTCCCTGAAAACAATTAAGTGTGTAAACAATTAAGTTGTATAGAGAAATTCCATGTGTTGTTTCGTAACAACAAATAACAAAAATTACAACTTATAAGCTGGAAAAACTTTTTGTAAATATATTTTAAATAATAGTCTTAAGTAAAAGTATTTAGTGATCAAATAACACAATTTCTATGGTGAGATGAAAACACTAAAAAAATGTTTGTGTTTAGTTAGTGTTTAATAAAATCACTTGCTAAATATATGCAATAATAAGTATGAATTTCAGTAGAACCTGTTTTAATGTTAGGGTCATTGACTCATTTTATAGTCCTACCTTATACGTAATTAATATAATTAACTATTTAAAGGAAATATTAAATTGAAAATTTTATGAAATATCAGACTACTGTATCGCGACTTATAAAATTACGATAACGATTTTCTCGAGTTCTAATTTCTTTTTCAATTTCTTTCCCATCAGTCCCATAACTTGTCCCCTTGGCTTGCGGGGCCCAGGGCGATCATCAGGTTAGCTCATGCCTATCGGCCGGCACTGCGCTTGCCCAGGAGTGTGAACGCGGTTCAAGGAGGCTAAATTCAGCTGCCGCGAAGACGCGACCGCGCTAGAAATTTCGTGGAATTCGAAAGGTCGGAGACAGGGAAAAGGTTGGAAGGAGAGACACGTTCGGTCAGCTGCGTCACGCGTCCGTGAACTAGTGGGTTTACAAGATTAGGAACTCTGAAAATTCGGCATCACACATGCGTGCGTGCAGTTGCAAGAAGTGAATGAGTGTTTAAGTACTCTCCAAGAATGTGGATAACGGTGTTATGATTTGAGGCGCTCGGAATAATAACGGCAGAACCCAAGCGAGGTTCGTTTTGAGAAAAATGACAATTTTTGTTTTCGTTCACGTTTGCTTACACCCTGAATAAATTTTTGAAGGTGGAATTTGAGAGTTGTGCCATATCCCAATTCATTTGATATTTCAGCGTATGATAGGTATTGGCAGGAATTTATTGTCATACTTCTAACTGAAAATGCAAGGTCGGTTGGAATCTGCCGTTATTACCCTGTGCACATCACTTTATTTTTGGGGAAATGATGTTTTCATGCCATGGCTATGGAGTCGAATGTTATACCAAGACGTAATAAATTCCATTCCTATTCCTCCATCCCCACCCCGCCCCATTCGCCACGCCCCCTCCGTTGCGCCTTGTCAGCCTGCACTGCCCGCTCCCGTCCAGCCTCGACCACTTTGCCCTGTCCCACCTAACATCGACTGGTAACAATTTCTGAGTAAATAAAAGTTCCAAATTATTATAGACAGTCTTAATGATAACATATTTATTATCTTGGCAACGTTTCGGAGACTATACATAATATAATAATTTAATAATAATTTGGAACTTTTATATACTCAACAATACAAATGAGACAGTCTATAGTTCAATTTAGTAACAATTTCGTCTACATGCAGTGCGAATTGCATTCAACTATTTTTTTTTAAGTATCACATTTTGATGTAACATTTTGAATCACACCACCCCACCAACGTTTTTCTCGGCGACGTAAATGTAATCCTGAAACATTTGGTTCCTTTTGGATGAAAAGGTTCTGTAAATTAATAAGTAAAGGCAAAAGTACATATTGACTATAGCTATCAAGCAATGTTGATATTCTAGAACAGTACCACGCGTGTACAATACATCTCGTGGAAACGTATCCACTACTCTTTAACAACAAAATAACTTGTGATAGTCACGAGATGATAAAAATGGAGGAGTGTACGAATGAACATTTACACAAATAGATCAATGGTCACTTTTCAGAAATATGTTAAATTACAAGATCATGAATTACGTCGTCTTGCCTCTAGGAAAAAAATGTTATCTTTATAACGCACAAGTTTTTATAAATAGAGTTGCTTAAGTTTTGGAATGATAAAGATCTGAAATCTTCAGTTTCTAATAACATTGTGCCTCATGAATTGGCTTTTGCCTTATTATTTGCATCGAATCAAAAATAACTGTGAAGTATTATTAACGAAATTAAACATATTTCCGACCTCCCCCTCCCTCTCTCTGATTGCCATGTGGTATCCACTGATTCATTCAATCTCTTTTCTACATTTTTGTATTCTTTCCTGTCTTTCAATTTATTTACATTTCTATACATTTTTCTTTTCTTCCTTTTCGTACACAGCTTCTCTCAAGCACAAAAATAAACTACCAGAAGTTTATTGGAAATCAATTTCAGTACATCACACATTGCAGTGTTATCACAAATAAATTCATCACTTTTGTAAACCACTTCTGTTGAGGACCTCCACAGCTTCAGGGTGTCTTCGCACCTACCTCTCTACGAGGAATCACAATATTTACACAAGCGAGCAAATTCCACGAACCTCCTTTACAGTCTGTTTCCGCGTATTTTGGCGCGCGCATTATAGTGCAACGTACCGTTGCTCGGAGGAGGGCTTTAGAAATACCCAGCATCAGAGCTGTTCAGAGGCGATGTGTTGCAGATTTGTTTTTTGTAGAATATTTCATAAGCAATATATGAACAGACACTCACAAACCAAGAAGCAGGTGGAAGTAATTTCGTTCACAAACTGAATTTATTGACTATTTAAAAATTCAAAAAGATCCCACAAAAAGATTTCTTTTAAATAGTCAATAAATTCAGTTTGTGAACGAAATTACTCTAAAAGTTCATCTTGTTAGCCACAAACAAAAGTTTTTAATGTAATAAATTTGACTGTCCGAAATCTTTTTGTGGGATCTTTTTGAACTTTTAGATTAAATCTATCTGACAGCCTTATAAAAGAATTTCAAGGTTATTGACTATTTCTTTCGTTCGAACGAATTAATCGTTTGTATCTTCTTTGTAAACAAATTGTATTTGCGAATCAAGTTTTAACTTAAAATAAGTATTTTTTGCGAATAATTTATTGGAAAACATGAAACAAGTTTTTTATGATGACTCTTATGATGGACTCGCTACTTGGAAACATCTGCGACTGAAGAAGTTTGTTGGGTACACAATGAAATCTATATGTCTGAATGACACGATTATCACTAGAATACACTGCGTGCGTTCTCAGGGGTTATCTACATTTGAACAGATTCCAGAGATCATTGGCACATTGATTATAGAAATATAAAGCAAAACTTCTTGTTTTGGTTTCTTGATCCCCTTTATTCATGTGCCCCACAATAAATAGATCGTCTCCTGTATTATTTCAGTAGTATACCTTTGGGTTCCGTCTCTCACACGCAACCAATCTTTATAAATGAAAGCTCTAAAGAAAGAGAATTTCACGGAGACTTGACGAATTCCACTTTCACTTTAAAAATATAGATGATTTCTTTAAAAAAGCGCATCAAAATATTCATGTAAAATGCAACCCGCATCACATGTCAACCTATATCGGCAAAATAACTCATTAACAAAGCGTTTTAGAGCCTTAAAATGTAAACTTTGGGGCCAAAGGCCTCAAAGAAACGTTTTTCACATTGTAATCTACAATATGAGACATTCCCCGATCCATTCAATTAACTTTTCGGTTCCACGCTTCAATACTATCAAGGCCACCTCAATATTTCAGCCCTTCCTGCTGGTAGCAATTTTTGGGGCGACCCAGGACGACACGCTTAAAAGACTTAGATTCGACAATCTTTATTTACGCTTTCTGTTAACACCGTAGTTTGTGCAGTCTGACGAGATTTATTTGCATAATCATTAATTCAAGATTAGCTCTCCAGCAACAACTAGAAGTACTATTACAGTTGCTTGATACCTATACCTATGAAGATTGTTTCTTATGCGTGTAGTGAAACTATTCAATTAACGTTTTTTCATGGTCTGTAAGTGCTGTGTACTTAATTGTGGAGAGATGTGGGTGTTCAGTGAAGAGTGAAGACTGTGTTTGTGTTTTACCTGTAACAATATTTTCGTTATCATTCGATGAAATTTTCAAGTCAACAGGTTCAGACACGTAGCTTTATCAAAAGTAAAAAGCTAATATTTTATGTGACTATCACGAAAAACTAAAACCTAACTGACAAAGAATATTGAATAATTACTTCAAATGTCTTTAAGTAAGTTTTGGGAATTGTTCCAAGCAAATTCTCCATGATATTGAATAACTATTTATTGAAAATTTATTTTACACATTAATTGCATTGTTTTTTATTTTTATTTGTAATTGTGTTAGTACATTGCAAGTTACCTTTATAGATTTTAAACAAATAAACAGGTTTCGTTAACTACTTTCCCTCTTAGAATGAAAATTGAAGGATAGGGATGAGTGTGGTGTCTAACATGCGAGAGTTCTCGCACGGGTACGCAGCATTCCCATGTACCGAAGTGGGCTTACTAATGCGTACTAAATTGTTTCTACTGCTAACAAATGGTATTTAGTACTCAAAGGTGAAAACATTATTTTGATTATTTTTTGGCTCGGAATTGCTTTTCTTGAGGTACGTAAGTACGCAGAAAATAGTTCAGTACTTTTTAGTATACAAATAATTTTTCAATTTTCTCACCCCAGCAAGCTGGCATCCTGACTCTCCAAACCCACTCGGTTCTTCATAACAAATCAAGAAAAGTTAAACAATATTGCAATGAGTAGGTCTGTTCTTGCCCGATCCGGTATTTTCGCACTACTTTACTTGGCTTTCTCAAGAGTAAAAACCTTTTCTATTATTTTACTATCAAGGAAAGCGAAAAGCTAACTCTCAAGGAAGAATGAAATATTTCTTCAAATGTTGTTTTTAAAGAAGTATGAATTGTTCCAAGAACATCTCTCTGTAATTTTGAATAAACTTTAATTGAAAATTTGTTTCAAACATCAATTGCATTGTTATTTTGTTTGATATTCTGTAAGTACATTAGTAGTTCCTCTCATTTATGGGAAGGATAGACAAGTGGATAGGGAAAGGGTGGGATTTAACATGCGAGAATTCTCGCACTGGTACGCTAGTTATTATTTATTATTCACGTATTTGGAAAAGCACAGATTCAGAGTTGTGAATTTGTTTGCGCTATTTACTAAATTGGGTGATTTTGCCTGCCACAACAATCAACAGTCAACTGTTTAAGATGCTTGGTCACCAACTGCTGTCACGGTTGTTCCGTTTAAACCGCAAAAGAGCCTTTCCTATACTATGAATAAAATTAGAATGTGATTGATATTTAGGTGTGGAAGGGGGCGGCGCTGTCGCTTACTGCTCGCTCTACCATCTGCTCTCTACACTAACCATACAAACAGAAAAAAAGAATGTTAAGATACTCGTAACACGTTTGCTCCTAACCTGTTTTACGTTTGTTCGTAACACTTGCAATATTTTTTGCTCGCAATATTTGTTCCGTTATTTTAGGTGACAACAATGTGCAAATGCCGCAGTTTTTGATTAGCGGTTCCCTAGGTTACGGCGCTGGCGTCATCACGTGACCACGGAATGTCAATCACATTCTAATTTTATTCGGATCTCAGCCGGTGCGCGATGCTTTCACCCCTCCCCCCCACTCACCAACGACTGACCGCTACCAGCTAGCCCTTCCCATTCACAAGGCCTGCACCGCACCTCCCCCGCCCCAACCTTGAATCGCATCACGCGGCGACGTCCGAAACAACGAGTAACCTAGTCGCCACACTACATCGCACAGCCCTACGCGTGGCCCATCTGGACCAACGCATATACAGAGTGAGTCACGTAACTTTAGCACACCCTATAACTTTTGAACGGTTGAAGATATTGCAATACAGTTTTCACGGAAGTGCTTGAGGGAATGGGGCTAATTGATGTCTGTATTCATTTCTATTTTATGACTTGTATTTTACGAGATATTGGAGGTAACTTTGTTTTTTCAAATGAAACTATACATATTTTTTCGGTCTACCATGATGAGCGTAAAAAGATGAGTCCAATGATATACATATTGTCATATATTATATGAGCATTTTTTGAGTAATTTTGATTTTTTTTACTAGTGCTTCTTATCTAACAAATGACAATATGTATATCATTGGATTCGTCTTTTTACGCTCATCATGGTAGACTGAAAAATATGTATAGTTCCATTTGAAAAAACAAAGTTACCTCCAATATATCGTAAAATACAAGTCAAAATAGAAATGAATACAGACATCAATTAGCCCCATTCCCTCAAGCACTTCCGTGAAAACTGCATTGCAATATCTCCAACCGCTCAAAAGTTACAGTAGGTGCTAAAGTTATGTGACTTACCCTGTATATCAGTAAACTTCCAACATTAATAAACTGCAAATCGTACAAAATAGATTCCTCTGACTACCAACACCTTCCATGTGGTTCATTACAAACGCTCAAATTCATAAAAAATTAAATACATCACCTATCATCAAACATATCGCCCTCCTTTCTAATAATTTTTATTCTTACTTAAATACAATAAACTGAGGAGTCCACTTCAACGTGGCCTCATTAAATGACTTCCCAACAAGAATTAAAAACAAATTCCCTTTTGAAGCCTTCTTGAAAATGTTTTCAGTAATTGTTAATAGAAGGGGCTCATGTAGCTTTATAAAATATGAGTAAGGTACTTAAGTTTAGTATAATAAGCTATAATGTAACCGTCACAACATATCAAAAAGCACCATAATACTGAACAACGTAATTATCCGGCACTCAATAAATAAATTCAAAAAATGTCATTATCTCGTAAAACACTCCCTTCGAACGTATATAAGGACTTCTCGTGACCCGAGCTCCTTCTCTTGCATTATGTTCTTGCCATAATTTTCTTTAGGCGACAATGCTGCTCTCGGTAGAACTGCTGCCTTCGACAAGTAGACATCTCAATACAACTCATTCATTGTGACTTCATCTTGTTATAATCTTCTCTAATTGGCTGACGTGTCAGAATTGCTCGCTTGCACTGACTCCTTTCAAAACAAGCTCTTGTCATTTACTTCATTTAGTCTAATCTTTGTGCCCTTGTGTAGCCTTCCCAAATAAAAACTGCATCTTCAGCAGTGCAATTTATGAATTCTGTGGACCAGGCATCACAAGGTCGCGGGCAAAGTAACAAGCATACTAGAGGTCGCGGGCACTGCGTCCAGAGAAATTGGCGCGAGATTTAAAAGGAAAGGTTGTACAAATTCCTCCGGAGTGGCGGTACGTCACTGAATACCTGGCCCATGACAGTCTTTGGAAGAAGTTACTTGACAGCTATTGTCACAAATTTAGCTATATTAATTTCAATTTTCTCTTTAAGGCAAAGGAATGATCCATTAAAATGAAATAATACATCAGTCCGACTTCAAATTCGCAATAGAGTAAAATTTTAAAAAATTAATTGAAATAATCTTTATTTTGTTATCCTGTCTACTTAAAAGTTATAAAAAAGCATGAACTTTCTACGTTCAGGTTAGAAGACACAAATATTCTTGTCTGTTAAAAGTGCTGTCCGTCCGTAAGCGAGAATTGTTAACTTATAGAGGCTTGTTAATTTATTATGTCTATTGCCAAAGGAAATGAATAACTGAATGATTTAATAACACAGCACGAAATAAAAGCAAGGAAAGAATTCGCCATCAAACATATTTCTGACACTTCGCTAAGACGTTTGTGTAAAGGGAAATTTAATTAGGAAAGAAAACTTCAAATAGTAATATGTAGTGGAGAATGTAAACAATACAATTCTCGGTTATTTGATAGAAAAAATATGGGAAATAGATTTTCGTACGAAGCCGCCACTATTCACCGCCTCGCGCCACTTCATCTTGCGAATCTACACCTTTTTCTGGATTTTAATGGGAAATGAGTTCAGAGTCAGTGGAAGTTGCCTGTACTGGTAGGAGCGCCAGGGTCCCCAGGTGGGCAAGTAGTAGCTCGTGCGGGCCCGGTTTGACGTGCCTGCTGTCACCTTCCGCCACCAATCGCCTTCCCACCCATCTGCTGTGAGTTTACCACGCGAGCCGTTGCTTTTCCACAGCCATTCTCACCATCGAGAGCAAACATCTGTTCCTGTCCGAGGCGTGTGCACAAGGTCGGCCAGGTGGGTGTGGACGGGGGGGGAGAGCCATTGCCATCTTCAAAATGTTGAAAGGAGCCCCCCCGTAATAAAACATTTCGTTTCCTTGAATATGAAACATTTCTGATTTTCCTCTTTTCGAAATTGATGTACATGACATTTGGAGAAGAAGCTCTCCAGATTTCCATATATCTGGCAACCTGTGTATGGTTGAACTTAAAATCAATTGTTTTTGTAAATGAAAATTATAATTTTATTTTCATTGTGGTATGTTTTATTTATTTATTACTAAAAATGTCTCGTCAATAAAAATGTTTTATGAAAAAGGGGCCCAAAAATGTAGTTGGTTCCCCTTCTTGTTGTAGGCTGTGCACGCGTATGGTTGTTGCGGAACATTGGTCCAGTTAAGCGGCCGCACACGCGCACTTCGCTGGCCTGCATTCCCGATTGTGGTCCGGCTGTGCAAAGCAGAGATCCATACTTCTCATCCACCAGCGTCTGGAAAGGTATACTCTCTTTTAAGCACTATATGCCATGAAACCAATAAATTACTTACCAAAACAACGAGATTTGATTCCTCAACAGTGACCTAACTTATGCAACATTTAAAACCTTTAATTTTTCATGGTTTCATGAATCTCATTTACTTCAATTCATTTACAATAATTTACTTTCATTCTTTTACAATAAGGTTATGTAAATGTTCCGTTTATTCTCTTCCTGTGTATATTTCCTTGAATAAATCGTAATGTGGATATAAATACAGTTACCAGTAAATGTATGTTGTATTTAGTCATTCATTAATATTCCCCTTTCTCCAGTACCATCGTCATCCCCCTGAGCTGTTCTTCTGTCCCATCTCTGTAAAACTGTTTCTTTCTAATCCGAACATTTTCCTGCGAATGAATCTGCGTCGAAAGTTCCTGAATAGTAAAACACGTTTATTCCGTCGTACTTTCATGAAAAGTAAGACATCTACTTCACAATTTTCGTAGCTTGACAATAACTTCTGTAGCCAGATATTCATAATGACAATTTGTGAAATAAAACAACATACAAACCTGCTCTAATTTTTGCAATCATTACCGATTCTTGTTGAAGGAATTCCTGTAATAACACTTCCAGAGAATTTCTCGCAATTTGGCTTTCACAAATGTCAACACTCGTGTCCAAAGTCTATCAAGTGTCCACTCCCAGATATCTCATCACGCAGTAAAGTGATAACACGCACTCTCCACCTAGGCTAAAACCACAGAAAGGTCCTTATCTGTCCGACAGACTGTCACGCAGAAAGCACGCGTGTTTCCACATAGACGAAGCTGTTCGCAAACTCTTCGAGCAGGCTGCCTCAATTGTACCACTTGAGACCGACTTGGCCTCTACATGGAAAGTTACTTCAACGTTTAGACATCCACCGATCGCTAAAAACGTAACAGCTGTCATTTGAAAGATACAAAGTAGAAAGAAATATGCAACTCATGTTTTGTTCGTGTATTTTACTGTCTTTTCTGCTGATCCTGAAGGAGACACAGCACGCAACAAATGTCAGAGAGTGCCTATTCCTTATAAAGATCTACCGCATCTATATATAAATGATATGAATATAAATCTTATCTTGTAAACAAACGACCAAAACCCAATTCCCAATAATTGTACCTAATAGTGAAATAAACCCAAAGAATTGTCTTGGTAGCCGATTTGGATGGCCGAGGTGGCTAAGAGCGTGTACCGATTCAGCGCTTTGGTTCGAAGTGTCGCATGTTCGAGTCCCGCCTTGGGCATGGATGTTTGTCCCTTATCTTTCATGTATGTGTTGTCGCGGAGGGCCTCGCGTTCTGCTGACCCCAGATTAGAGAAGCCCGCAAGGGTGTTGGTGTCTGTATATGGTCGAATATGCATCCCATCCCGATGTAAAGGGTAACCTTTACATCCCGACGAAACGTAAAGGGTAACCGGCTGTCAGCTGATCAAGGAAAGGAACTAGGAAAGAAGAAGAATTGTCTTGGTACAGGAAAATAACACAAGGAAATTAATTATACAATAAAATTATTTAACATTATCATCATGGTTCTCGGAAGCAGATTTTTCCAATGTTATCGATTTTTATATTATAACTTGTTTTACATTTCTCAATACAATAAATATTCTTTAGAAATATTCTATATGAACCCGCATCGCATGAGTATGCACATATGGTCTGCATGCTTGGCCTAAAAAATGTTTTTCTAATACATCTCAATATAAAAAATTTTGAGTTTTAAATTCATTTTTTTGTGAAAGATAGCTTGTTTCCGTTTAAAAATAAACTATTACTTTTCCTTCAAAATATATATATATATATATATATATATAAACGGAATGTGTGTCTCTCGCATAAAGACGCAAAAACTACTCAATCGATTTCGCTGGAATGTTCACACTTTGTCCTTATTAGTATCGGGAGCATTTAAACTGGTTTGAATTAAATCAGGTATGCGGGGGCGTTGTTCTCACAATTCATCTACGAAGTGGCCTCTACGTCTTTCCTAGACGACCTTCCTTAAAGTGCAATCTACGGATACCTTTTTGAAGTACACGCCTCTCTTCGACTCATAATATCGAATAACGTCGAAGTCGCAATCTAAAAAGCAGGAAGTCAGAACCAAATGCTGGCGGTGCACAACATGATTCGAATATTTGATTTTGAAGTGTAGTGTAATACAGTAGAGTGTAGTTAATACGTACTTAAAGTGTAGTTAATATATAGTTAATCTTCATTGAATAAATTGATTTTGACTTTAATTATATTTATTTAATACACAGCAATAGTAAACATTGCTGGGTCCGCTAGTATAAAATAAAATCTCTTAGAAAACCGGTATTCATTTCGTTGTCACGTCTTTTCCAGCATCGCACACTGTCACAATGCAACTCCATACAAAAAAACATCATTACAACAAAAGGAAAATAGCTGCGGAGGCGTCGGTAAAGAGCGGGTGTGGAATGAGGACAATTAACACGGACGCATTACATACTTAAAAGGACCAACGCGTTGCTCAACCGAGCTCTCGCAGTCTCTTTTCAGGGGGATTCACGCGAGGGCGCTGGGCTAGCCTGGGTTTAGCTGCGGTCCGCCAGTCCTCCCCAACTTCAGCCTTCTCCGTTTCACCAGGCACGGCCGCAAAGATGCCTCATTGTACTGTTCCCATTAGCATTGCTATCTGGTATGCAACGCTCTAATACAAGGGAGTGTACGTCCTATGCTTCCTGCTCTATAATTCTGAGTGCAATTCTCTGCTTAAAAACAAATAAATTCGGTAAATATCGGTGATGATAATTTAATTTATATTAAGTCGTAGTTCATATTTATTTGTAATGATTGATTTAAAAATTTCCTCCTTTCAAAGAACGTCAACACTACGTATCTTAATCAAACAGTAGATATTATTCTAACCACGTTAATTCCTTGATATTTTTATTTTTTGTATTCCTCTTCATTTCAATTATAAACAAATCGAGTGAGCTATGTCAGCGTCAGGGGTCAAGGGTCAGGGCTTCGGCAACACAACAGCGCTACCTGCGCACCATACGTGATCCAGTAATGACTTCTTTCCCTTACATAACGATAACAAAAACAGAATCAGCGGCTGTATAATTTATATTAGTTTAACACGTTTTCTTTACATTGAACACGGTTACATTGTTATTTGACCAAGCGACTCCCTCCCCTACCACGGACCAGTTTTAATGACATTGAGTGACCAAACCTTACGAGCAATTGCGTGAATCCGACTCGGTGGCAGTATCACCCAATCTCACGCAAGGTCTGTGACCCAAAGTTTGTTTGGCTGTAGTCACACCTCTTCAACTTCATTCTTCCCCGTTTCAAGAAGAAGTCGTATCCCCTAGAAAGCAATGTTGTTCTCCGACCTTGATAATTCTACTACCTGCAATTGAACCTTCAACTCTTTTCCATGATTGCAGTTTTAAAACTTTCGCTTCCATTATCTTCTGTGCCGCTTCAAAACCTTTCAAAAATGTTATTGTATTTTATTCCATGCAAGCCGATTACTCGACGTTCCCCAAGGAACAATCTATGAGTGTTATACACCCCCACCCGCCCCGGCTCGTGTTGTCTTGTGTCGAACAGTTTCAAGATCGCATTGTGACTCGTCTCAGTGATTGGGAAGCGTCTGTCACCGTTATCCCACCGTTTCGTAATTTCTGTTCCACTTGTTCAGTTGTAGAAGAATACATGAGCAGACGCATGGCTCTTTCATTCTCCGATGAATTTTATTATAACACAGCACAAACAACTAATTGTGCTGCTCTTATTTCGTGCATATGGCCAGTAGTGCTGCAATGTTTGCACTTCAGGAACACTTTTGTATCATCATGTAGCAGGCGCTGCAACTAGCATGTTTAAATCATTGTTGTTGTTACCAGCTTTCTAAAAAATGTCAAAATGTTGAGAATTTGTGTAGAATTTTAACAAGTTTATTTGCCTGACGTTTGTATTTTGAGACTATGTAGTCTTCTTGAACACTTCTTGATCACACTTGATCTTCTTTAGGGTATTCGCGCTTTCGTGAAAAGGACAGATGAGTTGAAAGTCGTTCCAGCTTCCTTGGACCAGTGCGTGAATTAGCAGAGGGATAAGATGAGAAAATGTTGAGTTACGTCGTAATACGAGTTGCGCATCGTGAAGTGCAGACTGCAGTAAAAATGCAATAACAGTTCTATGGAGCATAAGTATCAATTCCAGGTCCTTATGGTGGCTGTTTTTTTAACAACAGCTGGTTCCAGTTAGGAACAGTACACTCCATCGAGGGTGGACTTTACATTCATTTCGTCTTTCTACATACATCTCTACGTTCAGTAACGTCAAAACAAAACAAACTGAAAATTGAAAAGGTAACATTATTTAATTTAAAACATGGTTATTTGTGATTAGAATTATTTTGTTTAAACAATACATCTGTGATAATATGTATGTTAAAATCTATGGTAATATCGTCTTCTTTTGATCCAAAAAACACTCAACGCTTTGATATGTTTGCTGTTAAAATTGTTTAATGTAATAACGGGAATTTAGGATTACAGTGTTTTTGGTAAACAACCTCTCTTCTCCTTCATTAAAAACTCTCAGCAGAGAGTAGTAACAAGGCAAGCGGTTATGAAGAAACGTCAACGTCTTTTTTTCCTTCACTAGAAACTCAGAGGCGAAAATATTTCTTTTTAAGGACAGAAAATGTTCCCTAAATATCATACGTAAATATCCTCTCCTCTTTTGATAAACCTAAAGAGTTGTTTTATTTTATTTATTATTAGATTATTTATTATGCAACTATTTTGACCACTAGAGGTTTCCTAATTCACCGTTACAGAGTTTCACTAATACTCAAAATTGACGGGTAACACTTCCTACGTGAATTGTTTGTACATGCAGACAGGCACCAATGATTTTTACTCACTATAACGAGTATTCATTTTCGAGTTCACTAAAACTGAAGCTGAGAAACTCGATCGAATTAACTCCCTGTCTCAGTATTCTGAAGAACCGCGATACCCGTCGCGGTTCGGATGCTTTTCGTCGATCGTTTTCAAACGAATGGATCGTTCACTAACCCGGCACTCCTCGCGCGAGCATTTCGTCACGTTATCACTCACAATCCGTTCGTTCTCATCACCCTCCACGTGGGATCCATAGCAGGTGCGGTGAGTGTGGTCAGATCGATGGACATCGTCGCAAGTGCAACAAAATGACACAGACTTTTTCGCGCTACTTAGTTTTCTAAGATCACTAGTATACACAACCTTTCCAGTATTGCTCCACCGTCTTCCCACCTGCGCCTAAAATATTTTTTCGCATTTTCTGAATTTTTCGTTCCCTTTAATAGTAGAATTAAAATGTGACTACAATAAAGTAATTTTCGAAAATTCAGAGAATTCAAGGAAATTTGGGCGCAGAGTAAAACATTGACTTAAATTCAAATTTTCATTCACAATATTGGCGAAAAAGTCCTTTGAGGGTTTCTGAAAAACTGCAATTTTAACTCATTTTCAAAAAAACCTTTGAATTTTCGCAAAATTTCATAAAAAGTCATTTTAACTACTTGGGCTTACAAATGCTATAATATACACAATATTCTAGAAAATGTAGACGTAAATATTAATGACATGAGAGATGTTTTAAATGAATACATTTATGTAATTTTTGGAAAATCAATAGAATTCTTCAAAATATGTTTATGCCATGTTATTAAAACCCACTTAGCACTATCCGTAAAAGTCAAAAAAAAATTTGGAGCCTTTTTAGAAAATCTTACTTTTTAAATTCCCTTCGTTTTACGCAAAATTTCGCAACTATTCATATTTTCAAAAACAATGTCCTCAGTTAAATATCTAAGTTTGAAGAACAGGTTTTTTTCAGAAGAAAAATATCAATCTTCGATATTGTAGCTGTAGGAAGACGCCGATTTTTTTAAGCATTACAGATCCAAGCCCACAATAATGTGGATTACCCTATTGACAGTGTAGCTCGTAAGTATCAAGCTCGACGCTTCTTGTTAGCCTTTACGCCACGGTAATCGTTTTTCTATACGCAAGATTGACTTCAGGTAGCACCGAGGTTTACTAATTTTCGAAAATTTAACAATTCAACGGATATCGGATCTACAGGCCTATGACAATAATGACCTATCGGCCATTTTTGTAGGCGTACATTGCTCTATACCACAAAAAATCAACCAAAATGTATAAAGTCATTTTAGAGAAAAAATTGAAAATCTCCTTGACTTTGCTTGTTAAGTATCCTCAAAAACTAAAAATATCTATTTCAAATTTAAGGGGTCGCGGCATCAGTCAAATCGACATTTGTCAATATTCCTTGTACTTGCGGTCCTTTCGGTACGGAAACAGATGACCACATCGTTTTTTTAAGAACTTTATCAACATTCACTACGTGGCTGCGAATGCACAACAGTGTTCTACATCGACGTATAGAAAGAAAAGACCTCAACGTGTTTAAGGGCAGTTCTGGCGATTAGAGAATGGCTGCAGTTATCCACGAAACTATTAAATTTACATTTAATCTAGACACATATACACTTTTATAGCAAAAGCAATTGATGTTTGTCTTATTTTGTAAGTTAATAAAAACTTTAAAATCAAATAAGAAACTATTACGTAGATTCCTACATTTTGTAAATATGAAATGAGAAAAAGTAAATTACTTAGCAGGTAGACAAAGCGTACCTCATTACATTTGTAATAGGGTCTTCTTACCAAAATAACGTCGAAATCTTACATTATCATCAATCTCTATCACAACAAACTTGAATATTTCCTTCAAAAATAGAAATGAAGTAATGCTTCAATTGCAATATCCTCTTGGTACTTTAAGTCTGTCCTCTTAAAGTCAACAGGGATCAGTGGTGCCTTCAATTAATTATTAAAATTCACATCACGCATAGCCGGTCTGTCGTTGCACCATATCATTGGTACTCGACTATTCCAAGGGTATGACGCAAATATATTTAATAATAATAATGATGATTTTATTCCCATCTTGTTTTACAGAGATAATTTACATTGAATTTTCTCGGAATTACTAACCATCGATAACCAGTTGTGATGGTTGGCAATATTGAATTTATAATTTATTAACTGTCTACTTCTACTTATTAATATTTTTTTTGTGTGGCGTATTTTTGAAACATTTTTTGTAAGTTTACTATCCAAGTTTTTTGTGAACATACAAACATAAATAATCTAGCCTTAAAACATAAAAATAAGTGAAAATTTACAGATATTACAGCAATAGAGAGCATCGTTTTTACAGATAAATGATTTATTATGGTTTAATTTCGTCAAATGTTTATTCCTTCAATTGTAAAAGTATTGTTATGAAAACTAATTCTGAACACGCTTCAATACGTGTAGTGTTAGTTGAACAACAACTTTAACGCCGCCCCCATCGACCGACAAACGCCGCAGAGCGATCTTCGCGGGGCAGCGCATGGCGCGTGTTGAGCGGCGGGCGTTAATCCAGCTCCGCAAGCGCCGCTCTGATAGTCAGGTCGGCGACCCGCTAATTCACAACCCTCCGGAAACTCGCCCTCTCGGATTTCAGCTCCAGGGAGCTTCCCCCCTCTCTCTCTCTCTATTCTCTCTCTCTCTTTCTCTTACCCCCTTCTCTCTCTTTCTCTCTCACTCTGTCTCGCTTGCTCAGGCGCCTCCCCTCCAGTGCGCAGGACGCAATCACTGGCAGTGAGGGGCGACAGTTGTCCACCGCCTGACTCTCTCCTTCCCACGAATATTTTTTGGCAAACAGATATAGCACATGGATAAATAGAATACGAGTAGAAAACGGTCTACACGAGTGACGGGTGATGAGTTTTTAAAAAATGTTGAGATGGTTGACGTAAGTTTGGTTAGGAAAAAAATCAACAATTTCATACAGAAAATTTGACTCGCTTTTCCAAGAGCAGACAGCGAATAATCTACCTTTTGTCTCTGTGATTAACAGAAGACATCCTTGAATCAAGCCAATACAAAATTTCCAATTCACTTTTTCTTGAAAATACAGACACGGCTTATCTGGACTCGCCTCCCCGCCTAGTTACCACTAAAGTACATATTTCTAGTTAATGAAATGAGAGCATTCTGTACGTGTTCCTTTCATCCATATGCTTTTTGTGTTTACCGCAGACGAACTTAAGTTACTAAACGAAGGTTGTTAATACATCACCTTATTGATTTTTACACCGCATAATCAAGAATTCCGATCAAATGTTTGGCGACCGACCACCTGCCGAAAAGAATTCTACAATACCGCCTACAAGGACAAAGAAATCCTGACCACCCGAAGAAGAGATGGGGTTACCGGATGAGAATAGTGGCGTATACCTGAGGCTATATGCCTGAGGAAGAAGATGTTCGACGAATAAAATCAAACTAAATTATATTCTTTAATGTCCACTCCGTGAAAGAAGCAATAATTTGTTTCAAGGAATTCTCTTACATATCCCATGAGTAAGATTATCATGTTCCTTTGTTTGGAAAAGTTGAGAACTCTCTCGGGTACCTAAGGTTCCAATAGGATTCCAACGAACCCAATGGAACAAAACTAGCGAATTCACTATGAATTACGACGTATAAATGAAACAAAATTTGAATGCTATCATTATTTCATATTGAACTTTTACTACAAAAAATGATTCGCGGAAAGTTCATACACACGCGAAATATTTAACATACTACTTACATCTAACTTAGAATAAAAGTGCAGCAGTGGCGGTTCTTTTAACGACAGTTGATATTAAGGCCACGAAAACACGTTAGTTAGGACGAGAAACGCGTGCAAACAACGGAGAATAAAACTCGGTAGCATGAGATATCGAGATTTCGCTTCGTGAGGAGTCTCCAATAACGCAATAAGGGCCTGTGTTCACGGAAGGCGGCAGCTGCGTCTACATCAGAGTTACATGATTGAGCACAGAGTAATCTCTTCCAAGAAGAAGTGGTGTTGGCGGTCTCAAGTGGAAAATTCACATCTCACTGGAAAACAAAACTTCCACACGACTTATAGTGCTACTTTTCTATTACTTTATATTCTTAATTATTTAATACTGAAATAAATTTTAAACATTGTTTTTTGTATATCAGCCAATGTACGATGGAGCTGGAAACGTCGACGTGGTATAGGAACAAGCCATAAATCCCAATAAAATGAAATTGGTGAATGCATTCACATATATTATAAGATTACAAAGATAAAATGCTAAAAGCCCTAAAACTTCAAATATGTCTACATAAAATAACTTAAAATAGCACCTCCTAAATCCTGTTCCTCTTTTCTTAAACAGCTTAGTATACTGCGATTTTTCTAGAAAGAGCTCTGAAGATAACTCAAATCCCATCTTCGCGATGCAATATGTCACGGCATTTCGCGTCTTTTCTCGGTCTTGCCGGTAGAAGTCGCATGATCGCAAGCACTGCTTCATACGGTCGCGATCGTGCGAAATCTAGCGGAACGACTGTGAATGATACGAAATGCCGTGACATATTCCATCGCGAAGATGGGATTTGAGTTATCTTCAGAGCTCTTCCTACAAAAATCGCAGTATAGTGACAATCAAACATTTGGGTTCGCCCTGGACAGAACTAAGCCCACGTCCATATTTTCAGTCTTTGTGTGTTCATATTTTCCGTCCATTGTGTCTTGGATCAGCCATCAACTTCTCGACATTATGGTTTGAAAATGGAACAAAGAACCAAGTAATCAGATTTAATGTTACAAAATAATGAATTTCCCGTTAGAGATAAATAGTAGGATGAGTCTAGCAAAATAGGCAAAGGGAACTTCCGAACTCTTTGAGTTTTATTCCTCTTTATTTTGCATGCTTCGAGTTAAAACGCCACAAATTTAAATGCTGTTTTTTTTAAAAAACAGTCAACATACATTCACAAATTAATTAAACACTTTTACTGTTTTATCAAAGCTTTTGGATGATGATGATGATGATGATCATGATGATGATGATGATCATGATGATGACGACGCCCATTTTTTGTGCAGAGATTGACAGCGAAGATATAGGTGGCTGAAAATATTTTTCGTGGCCTTACCTCCACTTACCTAGAGTCATTACCACAATCGGCAGCATTCGCGATAAACTACACATCAGAAAGGGAGACGTTGACAAGGTGGAAGCGGAGGCGGCGTCAGCCGGAAATATGAAAAACACGGATTGACTGATTGATTGATTATTTCGCATGTCCAGGTGCGTCAACTGCTGTGATGATTCCCGCAAGTGTAGCGCATGTATTCAACGGGAGGTCTTCCCCCTCTGGATAGTGAATCCGACGCCAACCTACACATTGGTTTGCACGGTTTACGCGAACCAGGTATCTGTCGCCAGTGGGGCTCCTCTCCACCTGAGACAAGCTCTAAACTCCCGACTGAACTTCCGTAATGTGAGGTAGAGAAGTGCATGCAAGTGTAAGAATATTTAAGTTAGGGGTGAAAATAGGAATAGGACGAGGAACGAAAAATCGCGAGCGGACCATGGCTCTTTTGTTAGGGTAGTTCTTCGGCATTTCCTTAGAAGAAACCGTGTAAAAGTAGCGATCAGGGCAGCGGGCCGCGACGATTTTTCTACAGACAGCGGCTGACGTCGCCTTAGCTCTTTAGCAAGTGTCTAAAATTCCTGTCGCGCGCCATGGCGACTCGAACTCTTATGACCTCCCGGTCACTTAGAATGACATCACTTATATTGATCCTTTGAGCCCTGTACACCGGACTCGGAGACCATGGATTGGGGAAGTGAACCATCAACAAATTTTCTCCAGTTTAATCTCTGTGAACTTCGGGGCGCTGTCAAGAACTTCACACTCGTATAGTCACGAACTTCGTCTTTTAAAGAAAGCCAATGTTCTGCGGGAGTTCACGGACAATTTTGTCTGGAAACGTTTTGTAAACTCTATGAAATCAAACGCAATTTGTTGCATTGCGATGCATATACGTTTTCTTTTACTGCGAGACAAATTTTTCTAGTTTTCAAGTGATGCCAACCACACGTATTGATACCTTTACTCTTATTGGGACCACGTGGAGTGAAAGAGGAGTAGGGATTCCGGAGCACATGGAAATGTGTCCAGATGAAACTTCCCTTCCATTGTCACAGTTTGATTGTTTTTTGCCAATAAATAAATTATAAATTAATATAATTTCACATAGTTTTAATTAAGTGAATTGTCAGTCAAGGGTGTTTTATAAACCAAATCGCGATGCTATCTACTGCTGACAAGGATACCCGACCGTCGCTGGGCGAACCATTTCTAAAGAATAAAAAAAAGCTAAGGTTACTACAAGAGTAAATGGGGATAATGAGTATGGAACGCTCAGGAAACCATAAGTATTTTTGTTTTTAATCCCCCCATGACATGTTTTAGTTTTCTGCAGAAAATACGAATATGGTTTATGAATGTCAAGGTGAACAGGTATGGAAGAATTGACTTATAAGAGAAATTGAGGAACAGTAAGCCCTCGATAACCTGAACTTTAATGAATTGAATTTTATTATCTTCCAACTTCCTACCACAGAATTTCTGTAAAGTAAATCTCATGTCGTGATATTTGATCAATCGATTTTTCTTTTCCAATTGTTTCCTTCTTATTCGAAATATCGAAGTTTCAATAAATTGAAGTTTACATTATCGATTGTCCAGTGTATATTAAAAGCATAATTAGTACTGCATTCAGTTTTGAGCCTAGGCTTTGTTGGATACCTGCCTTTCTAGGTAGGTAATGGCAACGGTGGCTCACTGTTGTATTGTTGTGATTGTATTGTGTTGTACGTGTTGTGTTGTATTGTGTGATGGGAAACGGATGGGTGTAAGGATGATGAGAAACGAATAAGTAAGGTTGGGAAAATGGCTCTGAAAGGGTACATGGTCGAACGAGAAACTAACCTCGCCACAACCACGTGATGAAAATGCACATGCGTTATACGGGGCTCGAAGTTGCAGCCTTCGGCTCAACGGCATGGACACAGCTCCAAGCCTCTAAGCCCCCGAGGCCGGCCAAAGGTGAGTTCCAAACACAGCAACAGATCTGCAGGAGCAACGAGGACTGCGCATCTTGCAGTGTTACGAGGCCAACAACGGCGAACGGCCGAGTTAGTGGCGGTCGTACCAAAGGCCGTGACCTCTCCCCAGGAGCAACGTAAGGGCGGCGACGAGCAAAACAGACGCCCTCGCTGTACACAGGGGGCAGCGGGCGTGCCCAGCACGGTCTCGCAAGTCCGAATGCGGGCGGCCGTGATAGCTCCCGCAAAAAGAAACGTTAGCGCGGGCCCCAGGAACTGCGAGCGGCGATAAGCGCTGTGAAATGTGATAATTCTAGTCCGCCCCCGCATTGTGCATACGAAAGCGCAGGCAGGCGCCAGCAACAGCTCTCTGAATTGTAGCACGAACTCGCGCGGTCCCGCACCTCCCTCTATCGGCCAGCTTCCAAACTAGGTACTTTCTCTTGGACAAAGGCTTAATAAGGAGCGCCGGGCCACTGTCTCCATTTTATTGCTGTAGGGCACAACTTATGTCCGAATGCGTTACATCGGTCTACAGTAATTCCAATAGTTGATAAGTTATTCCATGAGCTATCCAAATACTCCGAATCTCCCATTTATTTTACTTGTGAAATAGACGAAGACTTAATAAGACATGTTCATGAATTTTATAGCAACTGGACAAACATATCGGAATAGTTAAAATAATGACTTGGTACAATAGCAAGCCATTCCCCCAAAATTATCTATCTGTGTGGGTTTTAAAGTGGTCGAAACAAAAACTTTGGGAAGGTGCGGTACGATAGTTTCATAATTTTATTGCCACGGAGTAGAAGATACCATGGGAACCTCGAATGATGTGAACAAAGACGGGATGGAACTACAATTTTCCCCAATAACATCGTAAATTAAAATCTATGTCAAAAGTTTGATTCGGTTAACATGAAAAATGAAGACAGCTAAATGAAGATTTTATTCAACTAACAAAATATTTCCCCAATTTTCTGGTGATGATTTTTATTTAAAATTCTATATTAAGAATATTTATATTCATTTTATTTAGATATTGTGCTCAAAGTGCTCTCTTTTAAACACGATAAAACATTTTATGCAGTATGTCCCGTAGTAATTTTGAAACAATTTTGTATACTCTTGCCTTTATTTAAAGAAGTTATTATTCTATGGGTAAGGTTTTATTGTGATTCCCTACGTTACACTAGGTTAAAGAACTCGTAGCAAAGGCCAAGCCAACGCGTTTTCAGTGTTCAGTTTCCTTTGTATTTAATTATTCAGCCATACACAGGATAATCTAAATAATTTTCATATAATTCCTTTGTTTTGTGTTTCCTTCATATTTTACTATTACATTAAAATTAATTATATTGCTTCTGTAACAATTTTTGTATACGAATACTATAACAAAACAAAAATACTAAAAACCTGACATATCAATAAC
This sequence comes from Acheta domesticus, assembly GCA_031308135.1. Classification (NCBI taxonomy): domain Eukaryota; kingdom Metazoa; phylum Arthropoda; class Insecta; order Orthoptera; family Gryllidae; genus Acheta; species Acheta domesticus. Next base: position 67,533,049 of record JAHLJT010000631.1, read on the forward strand.
TGCTAATTTCGAGCTGTTATGACTGCCAGTTTAAACCGAAAATTGAAACCAGAATAACTTAAAACGAGAAACAAATTGCGCGAAATATACTCCTTTTTTTCAAAAAAATGTTCACGGCCTTTCTCAAGGAGCTGATTTTTAGAACAGATTTTAAGGCAAAAGTCGCTATTTTCAGTTTTGAAGTGTTACCTTTTTGCTATTTTCGAAAATGCGCAGAGTTCGCCTAAAATGGAATTAGCACCTTATTTTTATAGTCTATTAATGCATATGAAGAGAAAATTTAAAGAAAATCTTTTGAGCGGTTTTTGAGAAAAAACTGGTTTTAAAATTTTTTAATTGCTTATATTTTGCGCCAAAATACACAAAAACTACTTATTTTCAAAAAATTGAACAGGACTTTTTTTTCAAGATTTGTCTTTCTTCAATATTGTAGCTGTAGGAAGAAGCTCAAAAAATTGACTTTTGCAATTTCAAAAATCAGGGATTTCAACAAACATGAGACACGCATCATTCTCTTAAAAGTGCTTTACGCTATCCAAGGACAAAGTTTATCCAAAAATTTTGTGAACATTTTGAACGTTTTTGAGGCTTTATGTAAAATACCCTAAAAATAAAGGTATCCATTTAAAACCACCAAAGCCACGAGTTCGTTCAGATAGATAATGTCAATTTTAGAGAGGGGTAATATAAAATTTGCAGAAACTAGGCTGAACGGTTTGGGCACAAGTGTTGTGTACAGACGGACGGACGAACAGACAGATGTTTTGCCGTCAATCGACTTTTCGGTATCAAGGGCCCTCAAAACATGGATTCTGGCTACACATGTTAGAGGAAGTAATTTACTGTATATAGGAACATGATTTTTCAACTTTTTCCTCAGTAGGACAACAATTAGAGTTTTTCTGTCAAAATTCACCGTTTCCGGTGCACGATCACAATATTCTCTCTTCTTACTTTCGTAAGGGTGAGAAAGTAAAAATTATGCGCATCTCGTAATGTCACAAAATATAATGGTGTGTTTTCACTGAGAAAAATTTACCTCCACGGTTTAATTACAACGTTAATATCCCTTGCTTTGTACATTCCATAAATGTGCTCGGTAGCGAAAAGAACAGCCCACATGAGTACACAAGAAAATATGGTCAGTTGTTTTAAAATTGAAAATGCTTTCATGTTGTGTAAATTCACTTTAAAATTCATTTACAAATATTTCACTACAAAAAATTACATACTTGTTTTAAAAACAGGGAAGGATGAAAATCGTTGAAAGTAATTGCAACCAGGGGCGGATTCAGCCGATCATTTGAGGAGAGCATCGTAGATTTTGTTAAATAATAAACATATGTGTTATTATATTGTATGTTACATATGTACTGTAGTGTGATATACCAGAATATGATAGGTTTTATTTAATGATGTTAGTTATACATGGGGTAGATAAATGGGGATTCAATATGGCGGTATGCGGCCTTAGCAACGGCGGTGCAGAGGTTGGCAAGGTCAACAAACTATTCACGGGCCTTGATGACGTCAGGACGCCGGCTAGATGGCTGAAGAACCTAAGATATAATTGGTGCAAAAACGAATGACTGACGGAAGTCACGGCTACTCGGATGTGTAAGAGACGCACGGGTTGGCTATAAAAGATCAGATAGTCTAATGTTGCCGCCGTGTTTTGAAATAATAGAAGGATGGACGCCTACCGAGCCATGAAGGGTTTAAAAATGCATTAAACAGGACATTCTGACTCGGGGTGTCGTAGAGTGAAGATCGTACATTCCGTCTCTGGGTGTCGTGGAGTATAGATCGAACATTCTGACTCGGGGTGTCGTAGAGTGAAGATCGTACATTCCGTCTCTGGGTGTCGTGGAGTATAGATCGAACATTCTGACTCGGGGTGTCGTAGAGTGAAGATCGTACATTCCGTCTCTGGGTGTCGTGGAGTGTAGATCGAACATTCTGACTCTGGGTGCCGTAGCGTAAAGATCGTTTGTAGGCAATATAGTGGGAAAGTGAGACTTGTATAGCTTGTTTTCGGACTTTGTCTTGTGAGAGAAGTGATAGTTTGTTTTCGGACTTTGAAATAATTTACCAGAAGTGATTTTCGGAGGACTTGTTCCGATTTTCGGACATTGCAGCTGGACTTCAATAGTCTACATAACCGGTGGGAGAGATTAGGAACCGGGAGCGTCGGACAAGACTAACAAATAGATTAGGCAGTGTGGACTGGACGTGTCAGCGGCGGCGCAAGACCGGAAAAGAGAAGCGGAACGTGGAATTAACAACGGCCAAGTGAGAAGCGACTACGGAGCGTTGGCATGCAAAAACGGTAAAAAAATACTGCAGTATAAAAGAGACAATTTATTCAAAAGGGGTCATGACCATCTAATTAATTGTTTTAATTTAAAAGTTAAATAAATTGTTGAATTTTGTTCTTTGGAAAAGAAAAGAGTTTGTTCATTTGTCAATCATAATTTTTAATTAGTTGAAAGCATAATTATTACATTTCAGATTCCGCGCCATACTGTATAGTTGGCAGATCAGGTAATCGGCTATCGAGGCGATAGCGAGTATTTATATCCGGACCCATCGACCCAAGCTAGCTGGATGTTTAGATAATTTTGTTAAAATCAGATAGAAAAACTTTGGTAGTAATTCATGTAACCTGTTTCTGGCGCCCAAATCTTAATAAATTTGGAACAGGACATGATTACAGCCACGCTTTTGATGAGACGTTGAGAAAGGTATATTTCAAAATGGCGCGCCAACTGGGGCATATTTTGTTATAATTTATAACAAAGTGAAGTACGTTTAAAGGAATTATTATAAATTATAACAAATTGATCAAAAAGGAATCTGAAATTTATTGATTGACATATGAAATTAACTGTAATTATAAAAAAAAAAAGCCAAAACCATTTCATTGAGGAGAATTTGATAGTGAGAATTTTAATTTGTATCATAATTTCAAGATGGAGACTAGAAGTAAGACAGCACGTTCCGAAAATGTCGAAATAGATAATGTGGCGGCTAACGGTATGAATCCCGAAGGAGACATATTGCGAGAATTAGTTGAGGTAGAACAGAAAGAAAAGGAAGTAGCGGCAGCTGCAGTAGACAATACGGATTCTAGTAACTTGATAATAATTAAAATGTTAGCTGAAATGAAGGCAGAAATGAACGCTAAATTGGAAAATATAAAGATAGAAACGACTCAGGAATTTAAGAATTTTCGTGAAGCAATATGTGAGGAGATATCGCAGTTACGGACCGATACAGCTAATGAATTTAGTAATATTTATTCAAAAATGGATGCGTTTAATTGTCAAGTAAATCAAATTCAGAAAGAGCAAAAGGAATGTTTTAATAAAATTAATTCTGAAGTTGGGGCTTTACAGGAAAATGTTACAGCATTAGCACTTACACAAAACCAACAATGTAAAAAAATGACGAACGCTGAATCGCGTATAGAATATTTAAATGAGATATCGCAACAACATGGCGACAAAATAGAAAATATTGAATTAAAAATAGTTGTTACAGATAGTAAGGTAGAACAACAGATACAAGAGGGGCTGAGGAATATTAAAACTTTGCAGGAATTGGAATCGGAAAAACAGATAGCAAACCTTAAAGGCAAGATAGATCAGTTGGAAAATGAAGTCCTAACACGCACGCAGGGAAATGTAATAACTACAGCATCCGCGGTAGTTTTGCCAAGTTATTTAAAATTCCATGGGGATAGCAAGGAGCAACCATGGTCTTTCATCTCAAAATTAGAAAGCTACTTTATGATTAATAATATTCCTGACAGGTTAAAATTGCATATGGTCGAGCAGGCAATGTCATCTAAAGCCCATCATTGGTTGACATCATTAATTCCGGAACCAACGAGTTATAAAGAATGGAAGGAGAAATTTTTAAAACGTTACTGGAATGAGAATCATAAATTTGATTTAAAATATAAATTGATGAGTGAAAAATATAGGAAAGGTGGGGCGGAAACCATGTGTGATTTTGCAACACGCAAAATTGCCGCATTCAAGGCTTGCGAAGAAGGGATAGATAATAATGAATTAACTAGAATTATTATTCGTCAATTGCCAGTCAGTATTCAAAATTTGCTATGGAATTCGATACCTGTAGATTATGAAGACTTAGTGGAACGGCTAAGCCTCTTCGATCGGACTTTGAATGGCGAATATGAACGGAATAATAGTAACGGATACCATGATAGCATGAATGGAAAGAATAATGGAACGGGAAAAATAGCTGATAATGATAATCGCCAAGGACATGATAGTTTAGAAGGGAAGGGCGAGTGGGGAAATGATGCCAAGAGAGAATCTAAAAAGACAGGAAATAGTTACTCGCGAAGATCCAAAGATGATAAGAGATACGAACAGATAGAAATTAATGCAATAGAGCAGGAAAACTCCCACTGTTCGAAGTAAATAGGCGGGTTATTTCGAACGATAAGACTGATGAGATGATGGTTATTACAGAGTTGAATAGCATTGAGGTAGCAGCAGAAGATTTGTTAAGGGAAGAGACAGACGAACGGGCGGAAAATAGCACGTGTTTGGTGTTGAAGGGGATATTTCGGCATATACCGGTAGATATTTTAATTGACACTGGTGCAAATGTTTGTGCGGTATCGGAAGAATTATATAAGCAACTGAAAAAAGAAGGGAATAAGATTGAAGAATTACCTGCTAGAAAATTAAATATTCGTACGGCTAACGGGAGGCGCATCGAAACAAGAAGTCAGCAAATTTGGGTGGAGGTGGAAGTCCAAGGGGTGACAATACAGTTCCCTGCAATAATTATAAAAAATTTGATTCGTCCAATCATTTTGGGGATTGATGGCCTAAAGATGTGTGACGCCAAGGTCGATGTAGATAACAGGAAGATATTGTTACGAAATGACAAAGGGCAACAACATTGTTTGGGGATCAAAGACCAGGAGGGCGAAGATTTGTGTATTTGTGATATTGCAGAACTAATTGAAGAGACCAGGGACCAGATTCACGCAGCAGCCAAGTATGCGGTCGACGAAAATGGAGTAGATGTTAGCCATTCCGTTGAAACGTTAGTTAGCGAATATCAAGACGTTTTTGAAGGTTCAAAGGAGCCCGTAAAGGGATATCAATTTAAAATTGAATTGATGGATGAGGAACCATTCAATGTAAAGCAATACCCGATCCCACATGTATTTAAAGCCGAAGTACGTAAACAAATAAACACGATGCTGGAGGATGGTATCATAAAAAAATCTATGACACCGTATGTGAGTCCGATAGTAATAGTCCGAAAGAAAGATAATAAAATCCGATTTTGTAGTGATGCTAGAAAACTCAATAGCAAAACCATCGCTCGTCATGAAAAACCGCCAAAATTGGACGAAATGGGGACATACAATTATAGGAACATGAAACCGTATAAAAGGGACGATACCCATGACTGAATATTCTTGTCCATGGATAAATCATTGTAAATAGTATCTGTATATAATAGTGTGTAATAGTGTTTGTTGTGTTGTTACATTTATTTTATTAGAATGTGAAAAATTTTCAATTAACATGTGATGGATATAAGACGGAAGTAAATAGCAGGCAATAATCTATACTCAATGAGATGGTTCAAAACTATGTTGGCATATTAACAAAACAAATGTAAATAGTTTAAGGCTGCAAGATACAAGATATGTGTTGTGTAAAGTGCAAAGTGTCAGTGAATATAGCGTAGTGAAGTAAGAAGAAAGTGTTTATTGTAGTCTTGTCATTTAGTTATGTTGTAGCAAACCAAATGACGCTTGGAGAGGGGAAGTTGTGATATACCAGAATATGATAGGTTTTATTTAATGATGTTAGTTATACATGGGGTAGATAAATGGGGATTCAATATGGCGGTATGCGGCCTTAGCAACGGCGGTGCAGAGGTTGGCAAGGTCAACAAACTATTCACGGGCCTTGATGACGTCAGGACGCCGGCTAGATGGCTGAAGAACCTAAGATATAATTGGTGCAAAAACGAATGACTGACGGAAGTCACGGCTACTCGGATGTGTAAGAGACGCACGGGTTGGCTATAAAAGATCAGATAGTCTAATGTTGCCGCCGTGTTTTGAAATAATAGAAGGATGGACGCCTACCGAGCCATGAAGGGTTTAAAAATGCATTAAACAGGACATTCTGACTCGGGGTGTCGTAGAGTGAAGATCGTACATTCCGTCTCTGGGTGTCGTGGAGTATAGATCGAACATTCTGACTCGGGGTGTCGTAGAGTGAAGATCGTACATTCCGTCTCTGGGTGTCGTGGAGTATAGATCGAACATTCTGACTCGGGGTGTCGTAGAGTGAAGATCGTACATTCCGTCTCTGGGTGTCGTGGAGTGTAGATCGAACATTCTGACTCTGGGTGCCGTAGCGTAAAGATCGTTTGTAGGCAATATAGTGGGAAAGTGAGACTTGTATAGCTTGTTTTCGGACTTTGTCTTGTGAGAGAAGTGATAGTTTGTTTTCGGACTTTGAAATAATTTACCAGAAGTGATTTTCGGAGGACTTGTTCCGATTTTCGGACATTGCAGCTGGACTTCAATAGTCTACATAACCGGTGGGAGAGATTAGGAACCGGGAGCGTCGGACAAGACTAACAAATAGATTAGGCAGTGTGGACTGGACGTGTCAGCGGCGGCGCAAGACCGGAAAAGAGAAGCGGAACGTGGAATTAACAACGGCCAAGTGAGAAGCGACTACGGAGCGTTGGCATGCAAAAACGGTAAAAAAATACTGCAGTATAAAAGAGACAATTTATTCAAAAGGGGTCATGACCATCTAATTAATTGTTTTAATTTAAAAGTTAAATAAATTGTTGAATTTTGTTCTTTGGAAAAGAAAAGAGTTTGTTCATTTGTCAATCATAATTTTTAATTAGTTGAAAGCATAATTATTACATTTCAGATTCCGCGCCATACTGTATAGTTGGCAGATCAGGTAATCGGCTATCGAGGCGATAGCGAGTATTTATATCCGGACCCATCGACCCAAGCTAGCTGGATGTTTAGATAATTTTGTTAAAATCAGATAGAAAAACTTTGGTAGTAATTCATGTAACCTGTTTCTGGCGCCCAAATCTTAATAAATTTGGAACAGGACATGATTACAGCCACAATCTTGATGAGACGTGAGAATGGTATATTTCAGTAGATATGACATTATTCAATATTATTGTTTAAATAATTGCATAATTCTAACATTATAAATATTTAAATCAATTTTGCCAAATAATGGGAGGAAAGCGAAAACTCTAGACCTATTGGGAGGCATGGCACCCATGGCCCCCCTGCATCCTCCAGTGATTGCAATACTATTACGAGAAATGAGGTTCATTGCTAGTGCGCTTTCAATACCTATGGCAGAGCTGTTCATGGAAACATTTCATTATTATTCAATGTTAATAAATGTTAATTTATACAAAGTCAGATAATAATACTTTAAAACACATAAAAATAATAAAAATATTTGAACTTGGTTTGAAGTGCTCGGAGAACCTTCGTAAATTACAACACAAATAGTTTTATTTATTTATTTATTTGGTCAAAAATAGTCAGTAGTTAATGTTGACCCCTTGAATGTATGTAGTTCTAGATACGACGGTTTCGTAACACACTTCCACTCATAGAAATGGTATTTACAGTTTGATGTCCAGCAACAGCTTCCCATATCAAAGAGGCTGGGTGCAAGAATGCCGCCACGACAAGTAGGAGGGACGATTGACATTTGGTCGGCGCAAGAGGGGGCAGTGGCTAGAGCCCAACAGGGGCGGTGCAAGTAGAATTAATTGAGTTTCCCAGTTAAGTATTGTGCTATGAAATGGCTATATAGCGTTGTCGAGTACAGCGATTGTATATATTTCCTTATGTATGCTAAAGAAAGCGGTCAAGTGCTGCGGACTTCCACTTAGGAGTCAAAAGGGCGCGTGGGGACACGGAAGACTGGGGAGGATGGAAAGCCGTTTCTAATGTAACAAATAATAGCGGAAACGCCAGTGAAGGACGTGTGGAGCGTCTTTTTGCCTTATTTATTTTTAAATGTGTTTGTTCTAAAAAATGGGTTCTGACAAACTTAATTGGCAACGTGGACAAAAAATATGTCAAATACGAGGATGGATATTAACATTCTAGCTGGCCAAATGAGCACTTCCGTTTTGCCAATCGTTACACTGCTCTTTTGGTTTTAAAATAAAAAAATCGTTCAGATTCCCAGTTTTGATATGCAACAGGCGTTCTTATGTTAATATTTTCCCAATTGAAACGGGAATGCCAAAGTCCCTTTGTAATATTTTCCTTCACCAGAACAGTGGCCTCTGCCGCCTAGTCCCATCTGGAAATACATTTGCAATTCACTCGAGCAGTTAGGAAGCCCGTCCTTTGCACTCGTAAAAAGATAAGCCACCCCTCCCGCTTCCTCCCCTACCTATAACCCTCCCCCAAGGCGGTTGCGTGGGAGTGCCGGGGCGACAATGGGGCCACGTCCCGATCCCTGGGGAACGCCGCTATTGCAGTTTAATGCAGCTAACAACTTGTGTCGTGTTTGATGGAGCAATCTGGGCCGAGTGCAGAGGTGGCGCGCGAGGTCGGTTGGGAGAGGGGTCCCGCCCGCGCGCCTCGACCTGGGCTTCGGCTGAATAAACCATGCGCACTGCAGCGACAGTGTCGCCCCGCCTACGCTTCCCTATGACAGTGTTAAGTTAGCTGGGTAGTTACGAGAAGAGAGGATCCACACCGCGAAACCTAAGAAAACTTTCGTAAGATGACTATTTATCTCGTACGACTACTCATAAACAATGTATACATATTTATGAAAAAATTCCAAGCGAGTGCTTTTCTTAAACTCGTGGATCCACAACAGAGCATACTTTCTGGCTCTTTTGGAAATGGATACGTTCTATTATAAAATTGCATCTTCTAGCATGTAAACACTTTAGCCATCACTTGAAAAGTCCAACCCAATTGAAAGGAAGCGCTTGCGATGCATATCTGCAATTATTTTGACAGCCAGAAACAGTACTCATTTCTTATTTCTATAAAAGAAACAAATATGAATAAATCTCATCTGTTAGAGTATTTGCAGAACATTTAGAAAGGCAAGAATAATTTCACACAAGCTTGACTTCATAATATGGAGGTTAGCTTTCAATTTTTTAATAATTATACCACAATCAACTATCAAACGTTTTTAAAGTAAAATAAATATATAAATTAAATATTCAGAGCTAAAAGACATATACTAAATTTATGAATGCAGAAAAATAAGATTGTGAGAATGTTGAAGTGGTGTTCTTGACATTATTCAAGAATGACTTCCTTTATTTCATGCTTAAAAATAAGGTACCAAATCAATAACCTAACTTTTTTGCTTAAATAGGGACACAATAGAAAACTTTTGTACGAAATTTATTATTTTAAATCAAATGCATCATCACAAATTCAACGTCGGTACACAAATTCGTTGCATTGTGTACATTGTGTGAAATGCACAGGCCAGTTACATTTATATCATCACCCATCAAAATCCTGAATTACCCCCTTTGCAGCCCTAACCGCTGCGAGACGTGCAGGAAGAGAGTCCATTAGGTTATGGACGGTACCGACAGGGATGTGGAGCCATGCTGACTCGAGTGCCGAGGCCAGCTGCACTACGTTCTTCGGTTGCGGAACCATGGCGCGAACAGCCCGATCGAGAAGATCCCATAGATTCTCGATGGGGTTTAAATCGGAGAGTTTGGTGACCAGTGAAGTACTGTAAACGCATCCCGATGCTCTTTGAACCACGCACGTACACTGCGAGCTGTATGATACATTGCATTGTCCTAGATGTAGATGCCGTCTTGCTGAGGAAAAACCATCTGCATGTAGGGACGCACATGGCCCCCAAGGATGGCTGCATACATACCAAAATGATAAGATCACCCAGGGAATGACACGAAAACACCCCACATCACGCTCCCTCCTCCGGCATGGAGGAGGGAGCGTGATGTTGTGGGGAAACGATGATTGTCAGGTGATGTTGTGATGTTGTGGGGTGATGTGATGATCACGCTCCCTCCCGGCGACAGTTGCAGGGTGTTTGCATTCAGACGTTTCACGCCATATACGTCAACGGACCATCTGCCCGATGAAGCCCGATGGTGATTTGTCTGAAAAGGACAACTGTTACCACTTACTGGACATTCAGTTGCGGTATTGACGTGCAAATTCCAGCCTTCGTCGATGAATAGCAGTCAGTATGGGTGCATGAACCAGGCTTCTGCTGCCGAAGCCCACACGCAGCAATGTTCGCCGAACTGTTTTTGAGGAGACCTAGTTGGTAGCCCATTGGGTCAACCGGGCGGACTGATGCTCTACAGTTGCTTGTCTATGCACCGGAAAACATCTTCGCTGCCGTCGTTCTCCCCTGTCATTTATGGCCGGGGTGCGCCACAGATGCCTCGGCGCCAGTTTTAGGTATCGGCATTTTGCCACGCACAGTAAACTTTAACCAGAGCGGCACGCAACACTTCACAAACTTAGAACTTTCGGAAATACTTCAGCCATTGGGCCAAAAGCCAATGATCACTGCCTGATAAATCACTCCGTTTCTGCATTGGGACAACTACTTTACTGTTTTCCACTTCCTCCAACACGTTTTATATCCCCTCTACTATTAGTGCTGCCACCTGCCGCTTGTGAGGGGTTATTGCACGTTTATGTCGAACATAGGCAGTGGCCACATTAATATTACAGGCCTGTGTATATTCGAACTAAACACGTAACTACAGTGTCATTTCGTAATGTCTATCTTAAACATATCTAATTCAAGACCTTCCTCAACTGCATGTAGTTGATTGTACCATTTTATTCCTGACTATAATATAGCTGAATGTAACTTTTTACGAATGTAGAAACATTGTAAGATGATGGTTAAATAAATAAAGCCTCCTTATATTTCCATCCATGTCCAACAATGAGTAGACTTTAAGAATTTCGTACCGCGTCGTAGCCATTGTCGTTTCGGGGCATACATTTCGCAAAATAAGCCCGGGAATCTTAATTTTCAATTTCAAAGGCACTAACATATACAGAGTTTTTTAAAATTATACATGTTACCTTTTTTGATTTTTGGAAAATACCGAGAGTTTGCCGAAAATGGGACCAGCACCACTTTCTTTACCATTATTACGAGGGGGAAAATTAAACAAAAATATAAAGCAATTTGTGCATTTTTTAAGGAAACAAATCTCTAACTAATCGATTGAGTAATATCAATTTCTTACATTTAGAGAAATCTTACATTTAGACGCTACTGCATCGTTACTATCTTACTGTTTAGACAGACGGCAGGCGGACGCATTGGCGAACCGACTGACATACAGACGGCAGGCAGACTCATTGGCGAATGACAGACGGACAGGCGAGCGAGCGGGTGGGCGGAAGGAAGGAAGGAAGGAAGGAAGGAAGGACGGACGGACGGACGGACGGACGGCCAGGCGGGTGGGCGGATGGATGGGCAGGCAGACGGGTGGTCGGAGAAACTGCAGGCACGCGGGTGGACGGACAGGCAGCCAGCGGATGGACAGACGTTTTGCCGTTAACCAATTTTTCGTTATTCCTGACTGTCGGCGTTTTTCTTGCAGAATTTTCTTTGATTATAATATTTTTATCTGAGTGAAAACATCTTCATCTCACACGTTGAATCAGTGTGAAACTCGCATTGTAAGTCGAGTAATCTAAACAATGATACACCCTCATTCATAATTTCATAATTTTTTCATAATTTCCCTTCTTTCATAATTTTTTTTGGCTCAGCTTATTAAAAATGTTCTCTGATCAATAATCGTTAATCATTTGACAATGAAAATGATCTTAAAATATTTTCTAATCCATTATTAATGTTTTTAAGATAAATCGTACTATTTTTTTCCTTTAATTGCTTCCTTCATTTGATAGCCAATCAAGTATATAACTTTATAATTGTACAAACTCAAGCAACACGTTTAAGTACAAAGTCCGCGAGCAATCGATGCCTCATTTCATTTCAAAGGTGCTAATGAGAACCAAACGATCCAATACCGCTGTTGCCTCTCTTTATAAAGTAATGTTGATACAAGTCAACATTTTCAATAAATTATTGGAAATTGTATTGAATTTTGTCTGCGTTTTACAGTACATTAAGGAAAGTTTTCTATTTAACTTTAACTTTCGCAGGTATATTAGTATTTTCACTAAGAAAACGAAATCCCCGATAGTAAACAATGAACGCTCCCCAAGGCGTGGCGAAGCCAATCTCTAAAGAAATAACTTAAAAATATAACTGCTGCCTCGCATTTGGTGAGGAACTGTCAAAAGTTAAGACGAGACGCTTAACAGAAAACGATAGAAGGAAGGGCAAATCGAAGACATTTCTTGTAACGGAGTAAACTTACTCTCTACTCTTCGGAAATTTTAACGCAGGGCCCACCATCCACAACGTAAAACTCAACTTCTTAGAAGAACTAACAAACGAATTAACTGAAGAGAAATGAAAAAGACTCGTGGTTTGTACATACTAACATGGAACTTCTCGAGTTTGAATCGTTGAGGAGCTTTTAATGCGGTGATGAAAGATTGCAAACTACTGCAATTGCAAAATGCTGATAAAGAGGTAAAATGAGAGTGATGTCAAGAACGTGAGAGTGTCCATAATAGTACTTAACTGTCCGAAATTAGCCGCGTCACAGTCGGTCCAGCTGATGTTTCGGCCATTATGTTGTGACCTTCTTCTGAGCTATACTATTAGAAGAAAGCCACTGCATGATGGCCGAAACTCGACCGACTGTGTTCCGGACAGCCAAGTACCAAATGACTGCGGCCGCGGAATCCTACTAACCAAAGTGTTCATAATACTCAAGAGTTCTTCATTATACCACCGAGATTGCAAATATAATATTCATTGCCCAACCTGCCTAATTTGTAATGGTGTCCGAGCTACAGCAACGAGTCGCTTCCCCGAAGTTTCCTCGAGGGGGGTCGGAAGGTCGCAACATTCGCATTCCCCCCGCGGTGAGGCGGGTCGGGAGCAGCAGCATGCAAATTTCCCGCTACGCTGCAAAGGGCTTTGTGTAATTTCCGTGCAAGGTTTAACCACGTTAATCCCAGGTCTGTGAGGTGGCGTTGTTCCACGTTCCTTTCACTCCGCGCGCAGTCTATCGTCGCTTCGTGACCATGTCCTCTAGTCATGTGCGTTCTAAGAGAGGCTCCATTTTCAGAGCTATTTGTTTCTTAGTCAGTTGATTGCCTCAAAGGGAGATACTAACATTTTCAAGTGCTTAAATAAATCAAAAAAGGTAATTACTGTTGCTGAGCAGTCATGCAAACGATATTCTAAGGACAGAATGTAAGGACAGAAACATAATACCCTGCGTCCTTCTCCAATACTTCTTGGCTCGTTGGTTTAGATCAGGGAATGAATATTCTCATAAACAACTCGTAAATATCATTAAACGGAATGATCTATGAACGTTTCTATTGTCAGCCCTCAGATTGATAAACATTCTTCTATGACATCATTATGGAATCTATGTTGGACAAAATGAGTTTGTAAAAAGTTCATTTACAGTATATGCTTTTCAGGTAAACAGTTTGCCACACATTTAAATCACCTTTGCTTCACCAACCAAAATTTTTACATGTTCTTCTATGCACTATCATCGCTCTAAATAGATGCATCTGATATGGCTAGATCTTTTCTTCTCGGCTATTCTATGTATCATTTCATCTTCAATCACATAAATTGATTATCAGTAAGTCTTGAAAATAGAAAATGAGAAGAAAAATAATATTCCTAAGACTTCTCTTGCGATGACAGTTTTATGAATACCGCCTGAAGCTTAATTGTACGAATAGAATGCCTTTTTAGAGAGTAAAGGTATTTGTTGTCAATTTAACCTTTAAATGTAACCTTGGGGTCTACTGGACCCCAACCAAATTTCGTTATACACGTTTAATTGGAAAATAAATATTTGGGATATTTTCCCATGTAAATCCATTTAGTACGTTTGGGAAGGGTTTGAACAGTTGCCGCCTTCTGTTAGTCTGCTACTAACCTCACAGTAGAGTGCAGAAGTGGCTTTGCGGTTGCTGGACCCCAGTATTATATTTACGCGTGTCGTTTTCAAAGATGTAATTTTGTTTTTTGTTTGTTTCTTAAGACTTTTTCTAGATAAAATGGCATCAAACATTAGAGATACCTCACACCTAATACGAAATTTACTAGCTGAGAGTGTAATGAAGAAACTTCGGAGAGCTTCTTTGGTGATGATTCTGATTTCGATCCTGATTTTGTTTTTCGAGACCATTTTTAATGGTTTTAAATTACTTTTTACGCAAATGTTATTTTTAAGTGTGTAAATTAAAAACAGTAGTTAAACTTTGATGTGTTTTAATTTTTCAGTCGAAATTTCCTCCTATCAAATATATAATGTATCATTTAGTTGTTAATCTAAATAACGTCTCATTTACTCAGAAAAACTGTTTACATTTTCAAGATAATGATAATACTCTGTTATAATAATTTTTGTCCCTTTAAGAAAAAATAAATTTTAACAGAGAATAAAAAAACAAAGAATGTTTGTTGATTCAAATCTATATCGTTTTTTTTTTTCAAAAAAGGAGTAATTTTTACGAATGATGCTAATATCTTAATAAAATAGCTTTAATTTCCCTCAAAACATTTTTAGTTCAACTAAAATATTTAAAGGATAGTTAAAAATATTTACAGAACTTTCGAAAACCTTCAGGTAAATGTACTGGTGAGTGACAGTTTGATATTAAAATGGAGGAAGAGTATGATCATCGATATCACGTTATACACCCGGAGCTATCTCTCCAATAAATCAAAGAGTAGTATCTTCCTTATCTTTTTTCAGTATCAACAACTAAACAATTTCCAAGGTAGGAAATTGGAAAACGGACGTGCCATAAACCACTAGAACAATGTGAAAAAATGTAGCTATTTTTTGTCAGATTCGCCACGCAAGAAATCTGATAAAAATATTAATAATAATTATTATGACAGTACTAACAATGATAATAATGATAGAAATAACTATAATCATAACAGTAATAATAAGTATTATTGATATTTGATTTAGGTTTTCACACAAATTTTGAAAAAGTTTTCCCTCTACTTTTTGTTTAAAAAATGTAATTATTTTCCTCAAGTTCGTAAACGAAAATGTCACACAAATTAGCAACTAGGAATTGTATTAAAAGAATAATCGATTCCACCTACCATTTTCAATTAATCTTACACATGACAAAGAATTCCTTTTTACTTACACATTAACGGAAAGGCACAAATAAAACGTGTGCAATCAATCACCACAAAACGCGACAAGCCAACCACCCGAAAACAAAAGTTATTCGTGCATTCGGTAACACTCCACCTAAAAGTTAGTTTGTTTTTTTTCACACACGAGCTTTTTCACTTCCACTACGCGCAGATAACCGTGAATCCAAATTTAATGCACAGGACCCCGATATGAAAGTGGGGGACTTAATACAGGGCGGCCATCCACAGGGCGAGGCAGCCATTCCTAACGCTTGGATTCGTAATTGACTGGTGGGCCCGCCCAGGCGTTGCGGAGACCATTTGGACGTCACTCGCTCAGCGAAGAGCGTCGCTGCGGTCGAATCGAGAGCGTTTTTGTGCTCTCCCTGGCAGCTTACGTTCGGCCGCTCATGTGGAAAACTCGAACAAATGCAAAAATGCAGTGTAGTAATTTAGAGATATGGTTGGGGCAGAGAGTATGGTTTCTTACTCGAAACATTACGTGAACATTGGGAAATTGTTGAGCATCGTTGGCTTAAATAAAATGAGAGTGTAGGAGTGGTAGAGATTGGATGTAAGGATGATGTGTATCGCAACTAGTTTTGTTTCGACAAGGTCTCGAGAGCGTGTTTTGTACTTGCCCTCGTATGAATGTGGTTTCCACCGCTCTTCTGTAAAACCAAGAAAATGCAAAAATGCAATAACATAAATATGTGTTTGCAGCAACTTACTTGCAGTTTCTTACTTGAGAGAAATATGGTGTAAATTTAAAACTGTTGAATATCGTAGGTTTGAATAAAAAGTACTTTGGAATTGGTTCGTGGATATAAGTGATGTTTTAAATGTCCCAATAGCGATTTGGTATTCATCTTTAAAATCTGTCTTCCGTCGCTCATATAGAAATCAAAGAAGATGTAAAAACTCAGTGTGCCAACAGTGTTTCAGGCGGTAAGTTCAATTCCTTGCTTGAGATAAATCAAAATGTAACGAAATTGTGGAGCTTTTTCGGTTAGGAAAAAAATACTCAAGTTCGAGGAAATTGGTTGCAAAGGTTATGTCAAGTAGTTTTGAGATATTTGACAGTATCTTTAACTGAAAACGTGCTACTATTTAGCAAAAGATTTTTCATGTTACGTACAAATATTTAGCACAGCTATAAATTATATTAAAAACAATCGTATTTACAAATTATAACTAACAATAACAATATAAAGGAATCACATATTTGGGTTAGAAGTAGATTAACAGACGATTACATTACAAAAGGTAAACTCAAATACAATTATTTGAAGTTCTTAGCGCCAAGAGAGAACAGATGACCAAAGTTACTCAGAATTTTCTTTGTGCCCGTTTCCAGAGTTTTTGAAACATCGTCTCACCTGACAACCAGGTTAATATTGCAACAATTTTTGCGAAAGTTGGAGTATTATTTTATTTTTGTTCTTAATGTTTTATCGGGGCATTTCGATTTATTCATTCATATGCAATTTACAAGGTTTTTTAGAATACTGATCCAAAGGAACAAGAATGGAAATATTGAAAAATATACTTTACTTAATACAGAACACAATGCAACCCAAATCTTACTAAGAAAAAATGACAATAAGCCACTTGGGTTTGTGTACTGTTTCACGACATTTATAACAATGTTGTTTTGTACAGTACCGATTTCGCGAAGTATTAGAATGATATGTATTGTCATCTCCTTCTTAAGGAGATCTAAAGCTTAACCGTCACGTACCAAACTCTAAGGCAAGGCTGTCATCAGACTGAGTGCGTCTCTGGCCATGGATTTGACTAATACCTCGACATCACGTGCTCAAAGCATTATTATGCAAGTGCTTCTGCATGCAATCGCAGTTCCGTGATGTGTCAATACACAAGACATGTTCTGGGTTGATTGCTTTGGAACATCTCGTGGAGAGACATTTCTCCATTTCGAGGAAATATAATTATTCAGGATCGGCATATGTATTATTCATTGTTTAAGGATTACGTGATACATGACATCCACTGAAAACAATACTCAGTGCTGTTTGTGGCTAGTTTCCAAATGCAATTTTTGTGACGTGATATTTTAGACTAGTATAAAATAAATACCTTACAACTTTAAAGAGAAACAGCTCTGTCATAGAAGATTGAACAAAACACTTAAAATCATTCCTCGGTGCCATTGACTTACGAACTTGTGTATGTCTTTAGAACTGCAACGCAAGAAATAAGGGCAGCCCAGAGAAAAATCCCACTGACATCAAGAAAAGTAGTTGGGATAGCATAGAACTGCTTGTTTGATTTACAATTTTATAATAGAATTAGGTACTTGTTCCTAGGGTTGTCAAAGAACTAAAAGAGCGAGTGGGTGATGAGTGAATCAAAGTAATAAATGAAGCGAAAATAGAAAAAGAAATGAATGAACGACTGAACAAATAGTACTTGTGTGAGTGAATAATTAAACCAATTAATGAGTGATTGTATTGTACTGAACTGCATCCTCTCCCTCAATGCATTTTATTTGAGACAAATCATACGGATGGTTAAAAAGAAAGTGGGTATTTTTAAATGGTTTTAAAATGAGAAAAATCACGTCTCGGCAGACAAATCATTAAAAAAATTAAGCTTCATCGGTGAAAAGCGGTATGTTACCGGCTGTAACCAGCTGTAACCAGACTTTGTAGACGCAACCTGGTAGAAATTATGGGATTCTTTGTGAATGATAAATATTCTGGGCATTCGAAATTTTGAAAACATCTTTACGAGAGAATTCTTTACATGAAATTTAGAAAATCGTAGCGAGCTGCTTGCGACCGATAAAGTATATCTTAAACGTATATTAAGATTATCTTAAAAGTATATCTTTAATTTTAAAAAAATTTAATTAAATAAACACAAAGCTTAGTAAAATAAATGCAGGACGTTACAGGAAACTCGCAAATTCATACATGTTTATAAATCAAAAAACTTCTTAGTACTGAAAGAATTGAATGAGTACTTAATTCTGGCCTCTGGGAAATAAATTAAAGGAATTTATTAAATGTATGCAGACGATATAAAAGGTTTAATTTAAAGATGTCAAAAATTTGCTGCTCGTTAGGCGCGAGCGCCGGCTTCTGGATGAATATAAATACGGCAGGGGATACGTGGACCGCTATCCTAACCCCAAATCCTATCAACCCAACCGTATCATATAATTTGTCATGCTGAAGCAAGCTGCCCATTTTTCTGGAAAATCCCCGATTGAATCCTTGTAAAAACGTTAGAACACGCGTAAGAGAGCGAGGTTATTTGGGAACTTTACGTTCCTTGGCAATATAAATCCTGGAGTTTTCGCAATATTCAAAAAATGGTCAGGTGATTCCAGCTAGATTTCCTGCGGTTCTCCATAGAATCCAGATTAGATTCTGAGTTTATCTATGGTGAAACGCATAGATGTTTTCAACCTGCATCCCCCGGTTCCGTGCTTTGACAACTTGCAAAACCTTTCACTCGTCTCTTTTTCACTTCTCAGGAACAAACCACTACGAACAATTCTCAGAACTCAAGTAATTTCGTTGAATGAAATTTTATTCACTAAATCATTTAAAAAATCTTAGCTACAATTAATCCTATTAAAATAACAATCTTGTGGCTTAAAAAATAACTTCATATTCGTCCCATGATCGTCTCTCTTGATGCGACTCTACAAAATTTAAAAGAGCGCCATAACCATTTAAATAGTATTGTTCATAAGAGATATCTTACAACTAAGATTTTTATTCTTTCATGCTTCGCTCAGGAAATCCAGTTCGAATCACCTGACCATTTTCTGAATATTGCGAAAACTCTAGGATTTATATCACCTTGAAACGTAAGTTTTCCCAATAACCGTGCTCTCCTACACGTTTTCTAAGGTTTCTACAAGGATTCAATCGTGTATTTGCCGAAGGGATGGGCAGCTTGCTTCAGCATGCCAAACGATAGCATATGGTCGCGTTAAGATAGTGTATAAGAGGGAGGCAATGTCGTTTCTGGACCCTTCTAGGTCCCCTTCTCCATTTTTTATTAAATATGACATATTTTACTAGTAAATAAGCCAAACAGTATAAGGGGAACGAAATTTTAATTGAATGATACAATTCATAAATACAAACGATTTTATGTTTAACCATTTACAGAGTTTCTACATGGTTTGGAGAGCAACTTGAAAAAGCCTTTCCTGTGTCAATCCCCCAAATTGTCAGCTTATAAAAGGGGAAATCAAAATATATCATATTTACATGGTACTTCGGGGTCTCTCTTGAAATTTTCAGGGAGACCAAGGCCCCCGAGCGCACGCCTAAGATTCCCAACAATGTCAGTGAAATAGATGTTTCATCCAAGTAACCAATATGTTCGCCATATTGGCGTAATGAACTTCCCGCGCCTTACAGACACAGAAAATTTGTAAGTATGCTCCAGAACTAAGAATGTGTAATTTCAACACTTGTCTACCCTTTTACACTTAATACATTTCATTATGTATAATAAATTTGTTGTCAATTTTATTACAGTTAAAGTTCCAGTCATCTCAATATTTATAATTTGAAATTTTACTCATACAACAATAAAATTAGTACTGAAGCTAATTATTCAACACTTAGGAAAATTCTAATCCCTCTTACGCACATTAAGTTTATTTCAAGAACACCAATAACATTAGTCAAGGAATAATAAACAACGCCTTACAATATCGTATAGAAAACATTCTGACCGTTTGCGCATCAACGCATTAACTCGCTTGTACTGAAGCTCCAATGCTAATACGAGAAGATTTTTTACAGAGCGTGAATGCTCCAACTTTAGAAGCAGCTGACGGGACGATAGAAGCGACACCACCGCCGCGACGGCAGACTGAGCAGGAAGTGAGAAAAAGAGGACGGAGAGACGGAAAGAGAGAACGCTCTCACAAGGGAAATACGCTATATTTCACGTTAGTGAGTGCCAGCGAAAAAGTTTCCAGTGCCAGGGGAACGAGACATGAGGGGTTTTCAGAGATCCCCTTACCCGACTCGCTTTATCGATCGAATACTCGAAAGCAATGATTATTCAATAAGGTTATGCATTTTTGTCGTCTACTGCGTCGAAAGCGTAGAATGTTTTGAAGTGTGAAAGTTTTCGTTTTCGCGTAGGAAATGAAGTTTGTAGCGAAGGATAATTTATTCTAGGAACAAACGCCAAGAAGTCTCGATATGAAACAATGTTGAAATATTTATTTCTAAAGTAATATAATCCTGAATATCTTCATTTATTTGCATTTTATCGCAATACGTATTTTAAAAGCCAGCTAATTCTGGGGTAATCCAACTTGTCAGAATTAAACTAAAATGAAAGAACGCAGTGTGAAATTAAATATCAGTTTAATTTGACCCTACAATGAAGCAAAACTTTTATTTCCACAACTTCCTCCGAACCCCTAATTACAATAGGCCTTTCCTTCACATGGAAAGAAAACAAAAATTATGACCCCCGTTCATATATGAAACGCAACATTGACAACGAGAAAAATTACTTTTAGGCAAACTTTTCCTCCTTCCTTTAGGAGATAATATTCGAAAGAAAACAGACAAACAGTAATACAAACTTAATTAACAAACACCAATTTTAGAGAAGCACTGAAGTCTGAAAACAGCAGACACAAAGCACTACGAAAGACCATTTTCAAGATAAACACCAGAGCCCTTGCTAGAAGCCTGAAGACTGTTTCCAAAGACATTTTAGAGAAGCCGTTAAATATTTTGAAGACACCCCTCTTCTCGACGCTTACTACCGCGAGCTGGTTCAAAGCACATCCTACGATGTACTGTACATCGCCCGCGGTTGCCCCAGCCCCTCCGCCCTGTGACACGCACGCACACGCTCGTATCGCCCGCCCACGCGAATGCATTCGTAAAGGCAACCGCGGTCGCGAAACGCAAGAGTCCCGGCAGCGGACACTTAATAATGCATCGCCTTTCAACCTCAACCTGCTGAACTTCTCCATTTCATCCGCTACTGCATCCACGCGCGCTTTAACAGAACGTGCTCTGCGCTGTGGACAGCGGAGTAGATTCAGTTGATGTCACCCGGAGCAAAACTAATGGTATCACCCCTCCCCTAAATTACATGTAAAATATCTCATACAGAATAGTTTCACATTGTTTAATAACAGTTACCAGTAAATTTGCACATAACATTTATTAATAATATATTAAAAAACTATGTATTTCAAAATAATTTAAATTTAATTTTTAAATAAATAATCTAAAACGAAGAATAACGAATTAACAAACGCATGTTTTTTTATAAAAAAACTTTTCTAGATCTAAGGGTGTCAAACTTATGTATAATTTCATCAAACTCTAATGCTGCAATCTATACAAAATCTATAAAAGTTTCTAACTGATGTCATCTCTAAAATGGTGACACCCACGACGGATCGTCCACCCCTTGTCCATTCCATAACTACGCTACTGGCTGTGGAAGTTAGCAGTCATAATCTATGCCGGACAACACAAACTGTTGGCATACGCAAGGGAGAGTGAGAACTGACGACTAGAATGAGGTGAATAGTATTTCAACCACTTAAGGAATTCTCTTGTTTTTTTTCTTTTGAAATATTTTAATTTTTTGATAGTTACTGAACAGATCTGCATACTTGGGTTTCACAGGTCAAATCTGAACTTTATTCCATTTTTTAATCAGCATTTCTCACTAATTGTTAATGTAATAAAATTACAGTTTTCCTTGTTACTCCTCACTTCTTTCTTATAAAATATATATCTTTATTTACATAAATATTTTAAATAGTGTCAGAATCAAACCTACTAGAAACAACATTGTATTTCCATTTCTTGACTTTTGATAAATTATACCCCGATGTTTCATGAAACTTGTATCAGCGTAACCAAAAGTATTAGGGAATATGTTCCTGAAGGTTTTAATACCCTTAACTATGAAATTAACATTTAATGTAAATCCGATATTAAAATAATGAAGGAAAAACAGTGTATGACACGTGGTCAGTTGATTAAGGTTGGCAATCTGCTGGAAATCTGCTGGAAATTATGGAAGGAAAATACGTAAATGATACATCAGTTCAGTTGCTCCGGAGATAATCCTTAATCATCTCTACCTCTTTTGCCAATTCTCATCTCCTATATTTTCACCATTTCGCCTTTATCCACAATCGCCCTCTCTCCAATATAATGAAGAGCGACCCATTATCAAATTTTAGAAATTTGTAATTTTTATGGAGAAGATGCGTTCATCTTACCATCGTTACGGCCATCTCTGGAGTCATTGTCACATCCTCACATGAAATACATTATCATCAAAACCAGACAACTAGTTTCCCTTCACTCATCCGACGCGGCCACTTCCAGAACCTCTTAGTTTGCAATCGATACCACTTCCTTGCGAAAACTGTATTGGGCGCGCATGATTATTTCCTTGGCTGTCTTCTTAACCGTAATTCCCGATCCCTTATTAATTATAGCTCGTTTAATATTACCTGCATATTCCCGCTGCTGTGTTCTCGATCTGCTACAGATACCTCGCTCACCCGATCATGTGCGCGCTCTTTAGATCGCATACAGCTTGATTATGATTTCTTTTTCAATTGTCAATTCAGTTCGTGTCTTCGCTCTTATCTTTCCACACATTTTCATTCACCCTGAGTCATTAGTCTCGAACATAGAAGAACACTGTAATTAGAAGCAGGCCTACCAACACTTACCTTGCAAAGTACACGCTTCCAAGCACTATGGATCATCGATTTCATCTACATAAAAACACAGCTACGCTTCATCTGTTCCTTTTCCAGTATTGTTCGTCGTTTTACACGTCTTACCTACGAGGGGTAGCTAAACTCAACATGCCCATTAACACCATTTATGATGAAGATTTCCTTCTCCCGGAGTTTGTTGGTGCCCTCTTTCAGGTGACGAATGAGGATGGCGCCATTTCTGTCTGATCTATTCTAGAGATATAATTGCAATAGTTGTTTCTTAATTATGGTAGTGATAATCGTTTGGGTGTGAATGATAGGGAGCGAAAGATGAATTATTATATATGAAGTGGTGTTTCAATTGGGGTCCGTGATTATATCCGAACAACAATTTGCAATATTGGAGAAAATATCCAAGCTTTAAACAGAACTCTGTTCAGTGGCCTTCGACTCCGTCTGAACCCAAGGGCAGGCTTCCATCATCAATACAAAATGTTTATTCTCAACATTGTCACAATATTAGCTCAAAATGATCTTTTACAATCATCAGAAGTAATATCAACAACAACAATTCTTCAACAGCATCTTTGTACATCAACTCTTCTCTTCATCAACCTTCCTCAATGTCGAAGATGCGGTTAAGTAGTGACCCGTGTTCTCAATGATTTGATTAACTGAGAAACAAAATTTGATGTTTCTGCTGGCGGGCGTTAAATTAGGGTGCCTCTACTGTATATCATAGCGAAAGGAGAGGAATGGATGAAAATTACAAAGACTTGACACATGTTTCTTTATGTA
This sequence comes from Acheta domesticus, assembly GCA_031308135.1. Classification (NCBI taxonomy): domain Eukaryota; kingdom Metazoa; phylum Arthropoda; class Insecta; order Orthoptera; family Gryllidae; genus Acheta; species Acheta domesticus. The sequence goes on from JAHLJT010000631.1 coordinate 67,556,917, forward strand.
TTTCCACGCGCTGAATACGACTCTGAAGCCAGAACTGCACCATCACCCTCCTTTTTTATCGCAAAAACACCATGAAATTTATAATCTTCAATTTCACGTTGTTTTTTTTTTTCAATTTAAAAGAACTGGAGGGCGATAGCACAATTCTGACTTTGCATTCGGATTCAGCGCGTCGAAATAGAGAAACATGTGTCAAGTCTTTGGGTCTGACAACAATCCCCGAAAACAAAAGAATACAATTTCACGGTGGGGTTTTGCAATTTAAAAAGATGGAGGCGGTCGCGCAATTCTGGCTTCATATTCGAATTCAGAGCCTCGACATATGGAGAGAAGCATGTGGCACGTCTGTGGGTCAGACAACAATCCCCGAAAACAAAAAAAATACAATTTCACGGTGCTTTTTGCCATAAAAAATTGAGTGGTAGCACAATTCTGGCTTCAGATTCGGATTCAGCGCGTCGACATACACGGAGAAGAATGTGACAACTCTTTGGGCCAGACATCTGTTTTCTGTGTGTGCCTGTGTTATTGAGCCCAGGAGGAGCAGCATCCACAACTGCAGTTCGTAGGTTCGAGGCTCCACATTGACGAAATTTCGACACCAGTCATGCAGCTTGGACGAGCCAGGATTTGCAGTAGATTCGGCTTTTTTCGAATCGGACGTTTCCGTGGTTCCTATCACTTCCAGACGAATGTGGAGTTAGTTCCTTAACAACGGGCTATGAATCGCGAGCGCCCCTTCCTATTCTATGGTGTTTTCATTGTCAATCACCGACCCGGGCGACGAGCATTTCCCTGAAACCCCAAGACTTAAAGAAATCTTCAGAAGTATTGTGAATTCACGGATGTCAGATTAAGCTGCAGTATACGCTAGGAAACGGAGCACCAAATAGGTCTGTTCAAATTGTTTTAATGCGAGGAAAACACTCCCACCTCCCCTTTAACGTTCGTTTCCTGGCCCTCAGGCCGATATATATGGTACGCTCGAGAACGGTCGCCAGGATGTTCCCTGTGCTTAAGTGCCGACCACACCTTCCGACAGAACCGCCCACTTGCTCTAGACCAAGCAGATAATACCGAACGATACGAGCTGTTTCCTCTTCCGCAAGTACAGGCTCACTCCCTTTTGGAATCGCGCCAGCAATGTAGAAATACTTTACGCAGTACAACATGTTTTTGCAGAGTTCACAAATTAGTGAAGGTATGTCTGCAAGCCAGTAAACGGTATATTAGAAAGATTTACAAGTAACTGAATTTTGTAGGTGTATTGTATATTGCTGATTGTTTCTCTAGTTTGACAATATAAATTTAAATCCAAGTAATTCTCAGGCCTTGAATATTAAGCATCTGCGCCTACATTACTAAGAGCACAATTTTTAAATATCTACCAAATTTACAAAAGTAGATTTATTAGTCGAGCATTATTGAGTGTTGCCAGCTGTCTATAAATAATGAATGTTGAAAGTTGATTTTATTCAATTTTTCTTGTTCTTCAGATTAACAACATCCTATGATTTAGTCTACATTGTTCTACGCTTTATATTCACAAGCAAATCTTATGATAATCATTAAACCATCGTAAATCTGCAAAACTTAAAATGTATAAAAACGCTCGTAAAGATGACATCAATGTCAACCAAGTCAATGTCATTGACAGCATTGATCAAAGGCTACTAATGTGTTGTAATAAAAGAGTATTGACATACTGAATCAAATTAATATTTTCATTACTGTCATTACAGTTTTTGTTAATTTTTAGAAAATGTTTTACAGGCGTTCAAAGCAATGGCTTTAAAAGAAAACATTTATTAGGCTTCGACTTTTGTTGGTGTTTAATGGACTTTCGCGAATATGCACCCAAATTTAATCTCTCATCGATGGCGGGCAGGAGAGGATTCACGGAAGGCAAACCCCTTGAAACCTTAATGAAAAAATCGAAATAAAATTGCGTTCTGTCGTAAGACAAATTGGAAGTAGGCATTTTGTGTAGCCGTAGATTAAAAAGTTCATGAATTCTGAAGAGATCGTATAAAGGCACAACGAGGGAGAAAATGCAGGCAGAAGAGTCTTCATCGCCGTAACAGGTTTCGACGGCAGTCCCTGGTCTTGGAGCTACACTTGGTAAAATTGGATGCCGCATGTCTCACAAAACGCAAATTCTGGATTGTTATCTTTTGAGCTTCAATGACTGGCAATATGGGCTAATTCTTGGAGAAACAAGGAGAAACGTACCCCATCATGGAAGTGGGGCGCTGATATCATAAAACGTGGTTTATACGTTTATTCGCATTTTAAGATACCGTAAAAGTCTGTTTCGCAGAAAAAGGACAAGAAATCCACGGTCACTTTTAAAAAATGGGTTATAAAACTTATTTTTCGTTCCGCGGAGATTCTATTATGCCTCTTCTCTAAAGGGATTCCCTCAAGCCTAACGGTGTAGACAACCCTCTGGTGGTTTTCCAGAACAGTGTGTAAAATGGGTAAAATGGGCATACACAAAACTTCAATACCTTTTACCCATAAAAATCACGACCAGTACACCATTAAATTTTCTTCATGCTTATTCGATTTCTTCTGAATTAACCTTATAACCCAATAAAAATATTTATTTTATCTGGAATTTTCTATTTTCCAAGAATCCTCTTTCCTGGCATTTTAACGGGTAAGAAGGTTTCACTGGAAGTGTTTTCATAAGTCGCTCCCATATTATGGACACACATAGGCAAAGTACGACACATTTGACGAGGTTGTATAGAGAGCAATAAACCAGAACTTAAATGTCAGAAACAGTACTGATTAATAAAGCAGTGTGGCTAGGAAATACAGCAAGAAAACAAAATAGCCAACACGTAATATAGATCGTCAGAGAGATAGTTAATTTAACACAGAACGTCTACACCAATAATGATTCTGATTCTGTATGAGCCAGAAGAAGGTAGTGCTTTTGAATATTATGAATGTTTGTATGAGTTGTAAGAAACAATGTTAAAGTTAGATTTGTTCAAGAACATTTACGAACATTTGACTTTGCTTACATCAAGATATTAATCGAATACTGACAATGTTTTAATGAAGAAAATTCTTCCAGGTAGTTTGCTGGAAGAATTTTCCAAGAGATTAAAATACGTTAATGGCACGCAATAAACATATGAATGTATTGTATCGAATTACGATTGATGAACTGAGTGAGAAATGCAATTTCAGGTGTATGATTCATTTTTTAACGTAATATTTATATTGTAAATAGTTATTCAAAGAAAATTTCATTAATGTAAAAATATGTAAATATTTCAATAGTTGTGCAAGGTAGGAAACGTATTTTGAAAGTCAGATTTTCAGTTTAAACATTGCCTTATAGTTACGTAGTTGAATTTCTGTGTTTCTTGTTAATAAATAAATTTCTGAAATAATGTTTTCATTTCAAAGAACTAGAGATAAGATATCAATACGAAATTATTGACGTAAGATCAGCATATCAATACGAAATTATTGACGTATCATGTTACGACTCTACAGAATATAATAAATGAACGAAAATAACTTAGTTTGATTTGAACAACAAATATTGCGTATCGTGTATTGTGGCATGAAAGAAAAATTTTGAGTCACTAAAATCTAGAAGTTATGAAATGTTGAAATCTTTCGATTCCTAATTTATTAAAAGCATTTTCTTTTGACATTTTTTTAAATGCCGTTTTGCGATCAAAGGTTGGTTCTTACCGTTTTATAAAAGAAAACTTTCCAAGGGCAATTGGGAAGGGATTCACTCAAACGTTTATAAATACGTTAATTTGACGGGTCTTAAACGAAAACTTAACGAAGTATTTGGAATGTCAACCACACCTCTAAAATAAAATCGGTTCATTTTTACTTTCCTATATAATAATAATAATAATAATAATAATAATAATAATAATAATAATAATAATAATAAACTCCACCTATTCCTCCACTATTCTTTTTTGTTATTGTTGTTTTTTTAAATTACAAAAATTTAATTTTTTGACTTGTCCCTCACATAGTTAATATTTACATTAGCGGCAAATTGTTCACATTATTCTATTTATGAGTATATGTGCTTTAAATAATGTCGTAAAAAGTTTCTCGAAAACTCAATAGTTTTCGCTGAAAATTAGCTCAATATTCCCCATTTTCAGAAACGCTCAAATGCCATTGCCTCAAAAATGGCTCCAATTTTTTTCTTCAAACGTTTAGAACAGATAGTGCTGAGGACACTCTTTAATATGACGTAAAGTTTATTTTGGAGTATTTTTTGTTTTTTCAAAAATTACACAAATGTAATTTTTAAAGATCTCTCACACCATTAATATGCACGTTTCCCACAATTAGTAAATACTATTGTATTTGTGAGTTAATGTGCTTTAAATGTCTTCAAATAAAGTTTTTCGAAAACACAAAAGATTCCTGTGATAAAGAATTTCAAATTTCGCATTTACAGTAGCGCTGAAACGCCATTCTCTTAAAAACGGCTCCACATTTTTAAAAAAAATTGCCCTTTAGGACGAGGTTTCACTGTTCTTTAGTATTCTTAAAGTAATATTTCCATTCTACTATTAAGAAATCGAAAAATTAAGAACATGTCTAAAAAAATAATTTGGGCCGCGATAGGTGTAAGTCCGAATAGCTAGGCGAGACCAAAGGAAATAGAATACTAATACGGGAAATGCTGCTGTTCCACTAGTTATAAATGAAGTAAAAGCCTCTTTCAAAAAGAGAAGAAACTCTTTTCCATTACTTGATTTATAAAGATCATGCCGTATTAAACGCTGAAAAATTTGACTTCAAAAACGTAGAACACAAAAGTATAATATCACAATTATTAAATAATCTGCACTGTTTACTTGCTAGAGCGAGAAGATACTATGTTTTTACTCGTAAATTTCTTTCCAAAATGCACATCTTACTAAGAAACATATTAGGATTTCCCAGATGTAGATTAAATGTGCAATCATGAGCGTATATGAAACTAGAAGTTCTCGCTACTGCTTACTGTTTAACTTTCTCGCTACTACTTACGCAATACAGAGAAAGTATTGTAATGCTGTGAGAAAATCACTTTATCTAACACGTTGTGTGGTCAGAATCCATGTTATGTAGGTCCTGGATACCGAAATATCGATGGCAAACTTCTGTGTCTGTATGTCTGTATGTGGTCAACGTTAGTGCCTAAACGGTTCAGTTCATTTTCTTGAAGATTAATATTCCTCAATAGATGTGGAAGATGTCACGGCCCTTTGACCGGGAGAGATGACTCAGTGCATCAACCTCATGTCACTGCAGACCCTCTGACAGGGAGGTCCTAGTTTCGTGTTCCGACGGCGGCAGGATTTTCGACACTAGCTTGTCAGCTAGGTCGAATTCAGTCGCTGTCTGGAGGAGAATTCTAGCGCCAGGCTGCTCTGATCGGTAATTTTCAGTGGATTGTCTGATCAACACCAGGCGAATGCCGGAGCAGCACCCTAACAAAAGAGCCACGGACTGCGCGCGATCTTTCCTTCATCTTCCTTGTCCTATCCTCACCCCATACACACACACTTACACTAACATGCACTACACTACCACACATGCCGGGAGATCGGTTGGGTGCTTAGAGCTTGGCCCGGGAGGGGCGGTGCCCCGCTGGAGAGAGATACCTGGTCGAGGGTAAAACCCCGATAGTCGACGGTAGTAAAACCCCGACAGGTCGGCGCCGGATCTCGCAATCCAGCGGGAAAAAGATCACCGCCACTTCCCGATGAAAAAATACGCACTACAGTTACGGTACTAATGTAGTTGACGCGCCCGGAATCACGAGCAATCAATCAATCAACGGCCCCTTGAATTTCAAACTGATATTTTATTTTTGGGAGCTACTTAACAAGACACCCCTGGGACAATAAAAAAAGGTATATTTTTTTATTAAATGCAACAAGAAATGCAGAAGAATTTTTTTTATTAAATGCAGAAGAAATGCAACAAGACATACTAAGGTGAATATTTTTTCACTTATTTCACCTGCGAAGTAAGGTAGATTATATTATAAAGTTTGCACAAAAATATATCTTTTCATACCAAATATGCTTCTTCTGAATTTTGTCAAGAAAGGTGTATTCGTATTATGCAATGTAAGAAGTATTTTCATTTTAATTCCGTTTTTTTAAAAAAAATGCAATAAGACATCTCATCAATATTAAATCATTTTCGCTTAAATAAACTTCAAGTATTATTCGACATCATTATTAACCCCATTTCATACATCACATCTGTCAACCTGTATGTTGTCTTGCTTTTTCGATGCGACTTCCCGAGATACATCTGTAAAATATGTCAAAATATAACTTTGCTTCGCTTCCTTTATTTTGGAGACACTTTCTCTACTACGACACAGTATTTCTTCGTTCGGAGAGAAAATTCGAGCAACTTTTCACAGGAGTCGACACTTCCGTTGAAAAGGGACTGAAGGTTCAGAATCGAAAGAGACAACTTCAGGAATACTTTAGTGGCAACTTTATTGCAGGAAACTACTGAACCAGGTTGTCCACCCACATTTACACTGATTTTCCTCAACCAGCTAGCTAAGGGCGTCCAATGCATTCAGTAGAAAAATGTAAATTTATAGCCTTAATGTTCACGTGAGGGAAAATAGATATTTCGAGCATGGAAAATAATGATGTACAATTGTACTTTCCCATTTTTGCGAAACTGCAAAATCGCATTATTGTTAAACAATAAAATTGGCGTTCGCCGATGCAACCTTGAAGCTTAATACAAATTATGTAGTAATTATATATCAATGAAATCTGGAATTGACCTGGATGGTCGAGGTGGCTAGAGTGTGTGATGACTCAGCGCCTTGATCCGAAGGGTCACGAGTTCGAGACGTTCCGTGAGTATGGTTGTTTGTTCCTTGTCTATCATGTATGTGTGTTTTCGCGCAAATCCTTGCGAGTCTGCTGACTACAGACTGAGATGCGCGCAAGTGTACCTAATGTAAAGGTCAATACGTTTCCCCATGAGGACCACAGAGATTACAAGGCACGGAAGCCGAAATCGGCATCCCCTAAAACTAGAAAAAGACCCAGGAAAAAATCAATGAAATCTAGAACCGCCAGAGAGGTCTCAAAAGGGGAGAAATAGATTGCTAGAATTTTAACGTCTTTTTAGAACAGCCACCAGTTCATACAACATTAAATGCGTTTATCTCATTGATATTGCATTGCCGTTGCTGTAAACAACAATAACGTACCTATAGCTTATTTACAAATCGCAAGTAGTAGACAGGCGCTACAAACTCTAAGCTAAGATGGCCTCCATGTTTTCAATGCCACGGAGGTGGGCAGACGGGAGCTATCGATTGCTGTTAGTCGTTACCGATCACCGCTAACTCCTTCGGACGCCGCCGGTCCATTTGCCCGCCGGCGACCCGCATACTGATGCGCTCCTCCCTCCGCCCTTACGGCCACCCTCCCAGATGGCCCGACAACCACCCGCACACGCACTCCCCACCGCTTGAACAGGGCGCGCTCCCTTGCCGTCGCCTTCCGACCTCGGATCGTCGCGTTTCCCCCACCTTTCCTTGCGTGCCGTTCCCACCACCTTTCATGCCATTCTCACCACCTTTCATGCCATTCCCACCACCTTTCATGCCGTTCCCACCACCTTTCACGCCATTCCCACCACCTTTCATGCCGTTCCCACCACCTTTCATGCCGTTCCCACCACCTTTCATGCCGTTCCGCACCACCTTTCATGCCGTTCGCACCACCTTTCATGCCGTTCGCACCACCTTTCGTGCCTTTCCCACCACCTTTCATGCCGTTCCCACCACCTTTCATGCCGTTCGCACCACCTTTCGTGCCTTTCCCACCACCTTTCGTGCCTTTCCCACCACCTTTCGTGCCGTTCCCACCACCTTTCGTGCCGTTCCTACTACCTTTCGTGCCGTTCCTATCACCTTTCGTGCCGTTCCCACCATCTTTCATGACGTTCCCACCACCATCTGTGCCGTTCCCACCCCCTTTTATGCCGTTCTCTCCTCATTTGTCCCATCTCTTCCTCGTTAAGTCGCGTTCCCTCCTGGAAATAGTAAATCGCTATTAAACATTGTTCTAAACTACAATTTAGATTGACTTTTTAACTTGCTCGCACTTACATAAGAAAATAAAGTATTATAAACGTGCGCCGGAAGAAGGGGAATTTTTGACACAAAAACTCTTATTGCCAGGCCCTGGTAACGAAAAAGCAGATAAATTCAGTTGCTAAATATATAATAAAATTTCTCTAATACGTGGTGTAGTCAGAATCCATGCTTTGTGCGTCCTTCATACCGAACTAGTGGTGCTACAGAACGACACAGACTCTCCCGTTTTATTTCCTTGGGCTTGGGAATTCCCACGTATTTGGAATTCCCACGTACTCGTGCTGGCTGCCATGTATCGCCATCCAAAGTACATTTTTTTGACATTTTCTTAATTTTTCGGTTTCCTAATGGTAGAACGTAAATATTAATTTTAGAATATTAAAGGACACTAAAACGTAGACCAAAATGGCAATTTTCTTTAAAAGTTTGAAGCCATTTTAAAGAAAATGGTGTTAAAGCGCTACTAAAAATGCGAACATTGAAGCTCATTTTCACAGATAATTTTTGAGTTTTCGAAAAACTTCATTTGAAGTCATTTAAAACCCGTTAACTCGCAAATAAAATAGTGTTTACAAATTGCTGGTAATGTGCATGCTGTGAGAGATATTTAAAAAAAGGCATATGTGTAATTTTTGCAAAAAACAAAAAAAATACCCTAAATTTGAACTTTGTCATATTAAAGATTGTAATTAGCACTATCCGTTAGAAAAGTTCGAAGAAAAAATTTGGAACCATTTTTGAGAAAATGGCATTTGAGCGTTTCTGAAAATGAGAAATTTTGAGCTAGTTTTCACAGAAAACGGTTGAATCCTCGAGAAAGTTTACTTGACATTATTTAAAGTACAAGCACTCGTAAATATAATATTGGGAACAAATTGCCGCTAATGTAAATATTAACGACGTGAGGGACAAGTCAAAAAATTACATTTTTGTATTTTTTTTAAAAAACAAAAGAATAGAGGAAAATGGTTTTTAAGTCATCTCATAGAGTACACATTAGGCACTATCGTCACCAAAAGTTCAAAGAAAAAAATTGGAGCTGTTTTTGAGAAAAATCTTGTTTTTGTAACAAACTTGTTGCAAACTTGGAATAAATTTTATTAGCGGCAAAAATTAATCTATAATTTTTTAGAGTATACATTTTATTTTTTTCTTAGATGACCGTATTTCCGTAATAATATACAGAAGTGTATACAGTAAGGAATACGCCACGGAAAATCTATATATGTACTTTTATTTAATTTAATGTATTTTTTATGTGGGTCTATCCTGAATTAAAGCTAGGTCTCCCACTTTTCAAAACTGATGTTATTTTAAATATTTAGTGGTCATATTTGTGTACAAATTCTACTGAATTATGGATTACTTTTTTCAATTCGTTGTGTTAGATTTACTATTGGGTGGTTTTTATCATGGACTTAATTTACCTCTGCACGATTGGCATTGCCAGCTTTCTCTTATACACTCATAGTAAATTAATGTGCCCTTTACGTGTTGTTTGCATTTCAGTCACATGTATTCGGACATGTCGGCAACATGATCTACGTTCAAAATGCAAATTTAAAGGCATCAGTCTACAGAATCATCCGGTTGGGTGGGGGAGGGTTGGGTTAACAAACACACAACATATTTGCACGAAACCATGAAATTCCGATCAATCCTACAAATAAAGCAAAACAGTCTAACCTCACAAATCGATGTTCACTATTCGTGCAAAGCTAAATTCCACCCTTATCATACAACAACTGGTCAAAATCAGATGATATTCTTCTGTATCCTAAAAATATTCCAATACAAATAATTTTTCGTTTCGTATACGTATTATTCATATGTAAATTATTATGCAATTGTTGATTTATAAAATATTAATGTACATGGTATTTGTCATTAAGAAAGGGTGTCCTATGCTTATTTTTTTCAATATTTTGAAGTAATCGTAATATTTCTTAATTAATATCACTTTCCTACAATGAACTAGAATTTAGAAGTCTTTAAGATTGCGTGAAACTTAAAAACGTATCTGTTTGATGGTAATAATTACAATTTTATTTTTGCATGATGCTCTTTCATAAAATGTTATCTAAAATTACATTGTTTTTCTGTTTTATTCAGAACAAGAATATTATTGTTAACATTTCCTTGAAATATGATGTTTGTAAAGTAATTGCATCCAGACAACAGATAAGTCTATATATCTGATTTACAGAAAGCAGTTGTTCACTTTCTTAACACAAAGAAATATTTAGTGATTACAATCAGCTTTACAGAGATAACCTTCAAGTCAAGCATAAAAATAATAATTATTTTCAGTATAGCTATCTAAAGTTTGAAAATTAATAAGTGAGTTCCAAAATGTCAACAGCAAATCGTATTTAATGAAACTTTGTCGAAAAACAAAATTCTTGGAGACCGTTTCTGAAAAAATAGTTCTTTAACATCTACCGCCAATCATGAAATACTCGGAAAACTCCGAAAGTTCCGATGTGGAAGTCGGTTACTTCTTCCAATAGACTCCCTGTCCAAATATTGGAGCCAATAAGCGGACACAATTTCTTTCACTGGTCATCCTTTTTTATTAAGGAGAATGTGGCACAACATGTGCAGTTGATTAGACAGAAGCACTTCCTTCGTGTTCCAAAGAGACGTACTAAAAAGAACAGTTTTGGAGATATATGACAACGGTAAATTTCACAAACTTACTAGGGATTAATATATAGGTCCGTTCAGTCTCAACTTACTTTCAAGATAAGATATTATTAAATGAAAGTGTTACTTTCTTCAGAAATCTCAGATAAAAATGTAGGAAGGTGAAGAACTTCGTGGTTGATTTAAATAATTTCCCATTACATGCAATTGGCAGCAATTTGTGATTATTCAAAATCCAAAACAACCTGAATGGAAAAGTAAATATTATTTAAAACATATAGTGTCACAAAAAACAAATAAAGTCAAATTAGTTTGATGCTAATGCTTGTCAAAATAAATGTTTGAATAGATTCAGAACAAAATAAAATGCAATATTATTAATATTTCTTTCTGCATCTGCTGAAATCGAATTATCTTTCAGCACTGAAACCTCTATCCCTACCCATTTTATTCCATTCTAGCCGCAAAGAATGGAAGATATTTTGTTTTCCATTAACATAATTTTTAATTTATCAACATTTTTCACTTACACGAAATTACCCCAATTGTTTCAACACATTTATTATGCCCAATAAAATGAACATTGTATTCCATCCTACTTTAAATAATCACTCATTACAAGTAGTGGTGCTACAACAGCACGTAATTTTTCGCATTATTTCTCAATCTGCAATTTTCTAAAATTTAGGGAGTTCAATAAAAATGAGACTTTCACTTTTCTTTTAAGCGTCCCTTGTTCTATCCGTGGAGGAAAAATGTACAACAAAATCGGAGCGGTTTTTTGAGAAATTATTTATTTTATAAATTGCGTAAATTTCAAGCACAAATTTCTAAAAAACTACTTGCTTTTCAAAAAACTGTAAAAAGTCGTTTTTAAATAGCTTAAATTGGAGAACAAATTTTGTATGAAGCAAAAATCTCTATCTTCAATTTTGTAGTTTTGAAAGATTAAAATTTGCACTTTTTGAAAATACACAGTTTCGCGGGAATGAGAATAGCATCAAATTTTACACACCAGGAGAACACAGAAGGAGAAAATACGAGAAGAATACACACGAGGAGAAAATACGAGGAGAGATACACACGAGGAGAAATTTTAAAGAAAAATGTTTGAGCAGTTTTTGAGAAAAAATTGTTTAAAAAAAATTTAATTGCCTATATTTCACGAAAAATTACGCGAAAACTACTCATAATTTTGAAAAATTGTGTCTGACCTTATATCAATATCAGTCTTTAAAGAGCACATTTCTTGTGATTGCAGGAAGACGCCAAAAACAATTGAACTTTTGGAATTTTCGAAAAAAATAGATATTTTAACGAAAATGAGATCAGTATCATTCTCTCAAGTATTGTTTACCCTATCCAAGTTTTGTATAACCGTTGTTACATTTTTGTGACTGAGGATACAGAAAAGAATTTAACTTAAGAACATATTACAGATTAACAAAATGTTTTAAATTAGGCCTGTTTATGTAAATACTGCATGTTTTGTTTGTATTTATCGTCTCAGCGATATCCAACTTTCATTACCAATCTTTTGAAACATTAGATACCACGCGGATTCTTCTTTGATGAAAAATCTTAAAAGTAAAACCGTCGGCAATCTGAGAGTTTAAAATTTATAATAAATAACATTAAGTTAATAAACCCCAAATACTCGTTTTCTCTACTGACAAAGAACTGATTTAATATTATTTACATATTATGATGTACCGTAATAGCAAGAGACAAAAATATCAATTTGTTGTTTTCTGATTTTATACTCGCGTAACAAATAGTTTAGAATATAGCATCAGAAATGCGGAAACCAATAGAGGAAAACGAACAGAAAGCGTGCATAAATACGCTTGCATTGTGTGTGGCGAGTAATCCGATTTACAGAATGACTTTTGTATTTCGAGAAAATGTCCATTTCACGAATTAGGCACTGTCATTACGAGTTAGATAAGCTAAATCCGTATTTATGAAATTGGACATTTAAAGGAATCTGCAGAAACTGCCGTACCTCATGTGGCTGATCTGAAATGAACACTGTACCGACCAGTGGCGCTTGTGACTATACTTCATTACATTAGAGCAATTATTTACTGTGGTGCACGTGCACATGCACGTACGTGCACCACGTGCGCTTCTGAGGTCACACGTGTGTGACCACAAAAGCGCCGTACAAATTCAGGGTAGGCATCCAGCCTGAAAGTCTTTGATTTGATTTGAATTGATTTATTTAGTCAAAAAACGTTAAAATAAATGTATATGACGTGTGGGGGAGAAGAGTATTTGCGCATTTTCTTGAGTTTCTCTTTCCTACCCATTAAGATCTGTGTTCACTCCTACTATGCAGGATGATGACTCAGTTCGACATTTCGTCTCTTAGAGCAGTCGACTCCGTACAGTTCCGAAGAATGCGGGTTTACTTTTGTTTCATTGACTAAACTAGAGTCCAAAACGATTAGCTGTCGTACAAAGTAAAAGAATTGAAGTTCCGATGCTTGATGAAGCCGACCTAGAGGTAATATATTGACGTTTCAGAAGTGGAATAAAATAATTGTTTAGGTATAAAGTGTTAAAAAACATTTTTTGATCGCTGAATTACCTTCGTTTTCACACAATAAGTTTACATCAAAGACTACGTATTAAAATTGAGAACACTGGTGGTTATTTGATGATCTTGAGGTTCAAATTCTAAAAGTAAAAGAAGGTGAAGTAAAAAGTACATTAAATTCAACTCAACTAAGGAACGGAATATTTATAATGAAGAATATTGGACGAATAAAAAATGAACATTGGATGATATGACAAGGCTACGAGATTGCTTACACTTAACTAAACTTTAAATCGAGGTCTGTGGTCTGGTGTGCGGCCCCTGACTCCATTTGAAATTAATTGTTAAGTGTTCATGGTTCCGTAACACCCATCCTTGTTTGAAAGATTTCTTCTTTTATAATGTGCAGTGGATCTGCAGTTTTCATGTATTAAATTGCAAGACCAAACGTGAAAAATCTGTTAGTAGATACAAAAATCAAATAATTTGTTAAATATAACTAAGTGATTGATTTTATTAATTTAAAATGCAATTAGCTGCCTCGTGGCTATGGATCTTTTTCGGATAACTCTGCAGGCAAATTTAGACGTCAAAGAACCAAGATTCTCAAAGCAACTATTCATTCTTTCCTCGGCATGCCTTTAGGTTGAGCCTTGAACGAACCGCTTCTCCAAAGGCTCTTCTAATGGGCGTCTCAGACAGTGCGATGGGTATTCTAAGATGAATGATTATTGGAAAAATTCGTAATCGACAAGAATCTGAAGAGAGATAAAATAAAGAAAAATGATATAATAGAGGCGCTAATGAAACAGCTCTCCGGATTAGTGAAGAACGAATAAATCATTATATGGTCATACAGACGCGCAGAAACTAACAATAAATAAAAATCAAAAGACACAATAAATCAGATTCGGAAAGCGTGAAACAATAAATCCAGAATCATAATTTCCCTTTCCCGATTCCGCATTTCATTAAATAACAACAGGTGTTATAGAATAGCACAGACTTACCCGTATTACTTTTCTATTTCCTTTGAGCTCTGCTACCTATTTGGACTTGCCACATACTCTTGCCAGCTGCCATCTATTGCCGCCAAAGTACCTTTTTTTTGTTTCTTAATTTTTCGGTTTCCTAATAGGAGAATGGAAATTTAATTTTAAGAATATTAATAACAGTAAAACCTAGTCCTAAATACTCATTTTCTTCCAAAAATTTGGAGCCGTTTTTAAGAAAATGGCGTTTAAGCGCTACTCTAAATTCGAAATTTGAAGCTCTTTTTCACAGAAATCTTTTGAGTTTTCGAACAATTTCATTAGAAGTCATTTTAAGCACTTTATGTACTCCGTATATACATAGGTATACGGGAAAGTAATAAGTTGCAAACAAACAAGCTCTGACCTTTACTTCATCCAGTTCCCGACTTCTACTTCCTCCCTTTCCCAACTGCGATCGCTCCCGCATCACAAAACCCGTTCATGGCGCCGTGATGCGTGGCCCGACGCACCCTGAGGTTTGGCGCAGCGAGAAGCAACAAAGGCTGCTCGTTACATCTGCCTTTGGCAAAGCAACAGCACTTCGCTCGGGGCCCACTCCACGCGAAATAATGGAACTCCGAAAACGCACCAAGGAAAGCTGTTTCAAAAAGTCTCCACATCAAACCCAAGGGCTGAAGCGCTGTAGAAAGCTTTCCAGAGAGCACGCCGGCCCATTTCGCGACGCAGAAGAAGCGAGACGTATGGGCCTTGTGAGTGACAATCATCGTCCTTCCCGCCTCCCATTTAGCACTAGTCATTTTCAGGTCCGAGTGACCGAGTGAGTATTTAGTGCTTCCGGGCGCGTCAACTACTTTAGTTGCCTACCCCCGGTGGCCGAGATCGTTAAGGCAGAAGTGTCGTAGCGATCTCTGACTGAAGCATCGCGGGTTCCGCCTCGGGCATGGTTGTATTTGTGTTTGACCTTTCTCCCCTTATCACCCATACCATGTCATCTCCACAGTTACCGTAACATTAAACTCAGTAGTGGTTGCTAATGACCTAGATGTTGATGCGACCTTAAAAAACAAAAAACCTTTGGTCATTAGATCCGTGAGTGCCGTGCAAGTAACAAGCAGGAAGTGGCGATGCTCCCCCAATGGCACTTGATTTGTGGTATAGACCAACACGTGAGATTTCAGGAGATTTCCTCTCTCCAGATACCTCCTCCGGGGAGACACCACCCTAATAACATGTCCCCTATCCGGGACACGTTATAAGCTCACGACTATCTCCCGGCTTGAGTGGAATTGTAGTGCACTTGTATTGATTGATCAATACACGGACACGACAACTGCTAAGATCATTAGCGCCGTGAGTGTAGTTCTTGTTATAATCAGGAAGTATGGGTGATTCTTCACTGGAACTTGAGTTATGGTATCGACCTACGCGTGAGCTTGCAGGGGGTTTTCCCGCTCCAGATATCTCTCCCAGTGGAGCGCCGCTCCTGCCGGCACAAACTCTAACCTCCCAACTGGCCTCCCGATACGTGCGGTAGTATATGTAATAATGTAGCAATGCACTACGTGCATGTACTTTTATGTAATTGTCTGCGTATGTGTGAAGGGAGAGAAAGGGTCAAGAATGAGGAAGGAAAGATCGCAACGCGGTCCGTGACCCGATTGCTAGGGTACTGCTCCGGCCTTCACCCGGTATTGATCCGAGAAACCACCGAAAACTACCGTTCAAAGCAGCAGCTGGCCGATAGAATTCTGCTCCCAGCAGTGGCTGAATTCCACCGAATTATGAAACAAGTGTCTTTTCTGATCCGATATATTGAATGATTGTGATTCTATTACCTGGCTCTGAATGAAGGTGCCTTGGCTTTCCTGTCCAGACGATCATAGAAGGATTTGCTATTGCCTTCCACTTGAAGGATGATGGTGGGGGATGAGTGATGGATGTGGATGGATGATGAAATGTGATACGTGGGTTTTGAGAAACTAATCACACAATAACCACATTATCAAAACACTCGTGTATATCTCTGTCTCGATCTCCAATCTTTCAGATCCGCGTATTTAGACGCTACTCGTACCCCAGCATCAACCAGATAATTTAATGAATAGTGACACAAAATGAAAATTGAAAGTACATCGAAATTTCATATTAAGAAGATGCAATCTCGAAGGTACACGCACGAAGGTACGCACGAAGGGGCACGTATGAAGGTGAACGTGTGAAGGTGCAAGCCCGAAGGTGCAAGCCCGAAGGTGCAAGCCCGAAAGTGCAAGCCCGAAGGTGCAAGCCCGAAGGTGCAAGCCCGAAGGTGCAAGCCCGAAGGTGCAAGCCCGAAGGTGCAAGCTCGATGGTGCAAGCCCGAAGTTGCTAGCCATGTGTGAGTGTATATATATAATATAAAATATATAATAATGAAAAAAGTGGAAGTAGAATTTAATTTCCTAGATTTATATTTTATATACCCTGTCCAGTGTTGGATAGAAATCAGTACCGTCACCTCTTGTCCCAAACGGTAGACACTACTTCGAACTGCATACGTGTTAAAACGAGCAGTATTAAGGATAAAAATAGTAGGTACTTAGTATATTAATAGTATATAAATAGTAGAAAAATATTATATTATTCGGTAATTTAACTTATTTTGGTGTCATGCGGACAATTTGGGAGAGCGGAGTGGCGAAATGTATACCAAAAGAAATCTTCCTATTGTTGCGTGGCGACGTCGCGTAAGTTGTTACCCCCTCCGTGGCATCTTATTAACTTAACTCGCTATTGGTTTTGCAGTACAGAGAAAGTATTGTAATGCTAGGAAAAAAACGGCGAATTTTAAACACAAAATTCTTATTGTCCCGCACTGGTAACGAAAAAGTGAATACATCTTGTTCCTATATGTAGTAAATTACTTCCTCTAACGCGTTGTGTAGTCGGAATCCATGTTTTGTGGGTGCTTGATACCGAAAAATCGATTGACGGCAAAACGTCGGTCCGTCTGTCTATCTGTCTGAATAAACGCAGATATGCACCACAGGCACTTCGTTTCAATTGGTTGAATTGGACTTTATCAAGTTATAAATGAGTTTTTATGATGTCAGAAATTACAATATTTCATTATTACGTAACTATTTCCAATAATGCGAGAAATTATGTGTTGTTATAGTACATCTAGTTTTCTTATAACGGTTCAGTAAAATATCTAATTACTGCTAATTCAAAATGTTATATTCATTTTACCTTAAAACAATCATTATTACCGTTAGCTAGGTACAGTTAGTGTTAATCCTTTTTGTTGATTTATGTTAAGTGTGTTGATACGTGTTAATTTATGTTAAGTTTGTTTTCTTCCTTTTTTGTAGCCGGTGCCGATAGCCGAATTGCTTAACCACACTCCGTAAAGTCACGGAAATGAAGCAACTCGAGAAACCGAGGGATCCTGGATAAGTGACCGCCTACAAACCCCGTAGATCTAACGGTTCCGAACTCTGGTCGAAGTGATGAAAGACATAGAAGGGTTAAAAGGCAATGACTACGTCTGACGGTGACTGGCTAGATTAATAGAGGATTACTCCACGTTCGAACCCAGTGCGAATGGTTAGAGAATGTTGTTACAAAAAACGTAATAGATAATTCTCGGGAACCCGTGCTTTCTCTACACTTGATTCTAATGTCCAGATATAAAATATTTTAGTAGTCTTGATTCCTTTGAATGACTCTCGCCCTGTTTAAACACTTTCTTCATCACACGTTTTCTTCATTACTGAAAAACCCTTTCAGCATTTACGGTGTTCTAGTCAGATGGTATTTCATTAGTTTTCATCTCGCAGTCCTGGACGATTATGTCTTCACGCTCCACAGAATTGTCAGAGATGAGATAAAACAATTTTCTCAATGCTACTCTTCCTCAGTCCTTTTCATTCGTCGCGAATGCTACGAAAATAACTCACGAGATCCTCCCCCTGCAATGTGTTAGTTATTAGAATGCACGATCCTAAAACGAAGTTTGTTTGTTTTAATTGTATTTTCTATGTTCACTATATTCAATGAATAATAAGCATCTATGACTTTGATTCACTATAAACGAAAGTACACTAATAATAGTTGTCGCGTTATTTTTAGTCATGTAGTTTGCGTTTTTCGAATGATGGCGAAAGTGTTAATAGGATAAAAGAGGTAATTAATACGAATTGTGATTAATTCATATACTTGCTTTAGATATTTATAGTCTCTTGCATCTGAAATAAAGCAATCATAATAATTTTTGTTCAATAACATTTCAGTCCTTTCAGATATTAACTTATGTTAAGGGAAGAAATTAGCAAATGATAAGTCAGTAATTTGGCTGTTAGAAAACCCGATAAAGGACATGACTTGTAAATTTTATACGTGCATTAGCAGTCAAGAACCCCTTTACATTAGCAAATGTAGCATGATTCACAATCATTCCAGACATTTCATAAGGGTATACGCATTTTACTAAATATACGAATTGAACTAATAATGAACCTTAAACACTTGCAACTTAATTTGGGCGGGTACTGATGAGAAACCCAAACCATAAGAGCATAATACGTCCCACCAACTGTGTGCCACCCTTATTTATTCTAAACGGTTGACGATATCGAAATGCAATTTTCGATCAACAATGCAGAATCATCGGGCAAGTAATATGGTGAAATGATATTGTTCGCAATAATTTTAGTTTCAGAGAAATTTAATTACTTTGATTTTTAAATAGAACTATATGTTTCTCACTAGAAATTGAGAGATAATAAAGAGAGGAATACATTCATTTGTCAATGTTTTGACAGTAGTTTAACTATAAAATAACACTTTCTGACATGTGATTTTATAACACACCCACAAAATTTCCTTTAGTAGCCCTTGCAACTGAATTTGGAGAAGGTGGGCTTCGCTTTGCGGCACCGAGCCGCCGCGCCGCCCTTGACAGCCTCTGCCCCGCCAAGGCCACCTTTACCAAAGGCGACAGCTGCAAGGGTTGCTACAGGAAATATTGTCTGTTTAATTTAAAAACACATGTCAAGAGTCTATTTTTAAAAAAGTCAAATTTCTATCAGAATACTAACATACGATACTTCATTGGATTCCTCTTTTTATGATCAACCCACTGCTGATGAGAAAAATGTATACAAATTTCATTTAAAAAATGAAAGATAATTTAATTTCTCGAAAACTAAAAATATTTCAAAAAATATCTTTACAGCTTATTACTTGAACTATTATTCCGCATTGTCAAGCAAAAACTGCATTTCGATGTCGTAAACCATTTAGAAGATATGGGGGTGGCACATATTTGGTGGAACACACTGAATTCTCAATGACCTAAGGAGCATAAATATTATCCTGTTGTTACACATTTGGAACAATATAAATAATTTTCCTCCATAATTCTGTATTAAAATGTGTGGTATACTGTTTGCGAAGATTTATCCTCCTTGAATTTAATACAGTGTTACCAGATGAATATTCTTCTTTGCTTTGCATCCAATTTCCAACAACTCCGAAGATGTGTCGAAATCATAGACGACAGACAAAAGCAATACCTTAAAGAATAAATCCTAGTATTTCTATAGACTACAATTTTTTCATGAACGGACTTAAACGGTTAATGCTTTTTTTCATTAGCTTCTGATATAGAAGAAATCAACTATAAATAAAATGATATAGTTATCATGTAATTTTTTCCTTCGATTAAGAATTACTGACTTCTTGCCAGAAAAACTAACAACACACTTAATTGTCGCGCCCAGGGAAACAAATTTTCGCAGCTTCACTGACGCAGTAAAAATTTTGGATATCGACTCCATGTTATTCAAGGTGGACAGAATCTACAACACAACATAATTTTAAAAAATTAACTGTTCCAAAAACTGTTGGCAGTTTTGTATGTTCACGTTTTAAAATTTTATTTTGTACATCCGAAGATTCAGCCATCCTCGCTAACAGGTATTCTTTATATTCCTCGCTAGAAGAAACTTGAAAAGCTTCCTTTTCAACAATTAGTACACTTTTCTCTCCGTAATGAATCCAATTGTACAATCTTCATCGAACTGGCTATATGAATTCAAAACATATTTCTAACCAAGAAAACTGTTCAATGAATGGATTGTTATTTTCCAGAATTTGGAAAATATTCTGGAATATATTCACTGTATTTGGATCATTTACCATTCTATTTTACAGTGCTCATATTCTATTTTGGGACTATTCACTTTTTCAAATCGAAAACGAGAGACTTTCAAAGGCAGTGCAACAGGTTGTGAAAATGCGTTTTCTATAAAAGTCGTTTATAAATGAGAAATAGTCATCAAAATTCCATATTTTCTATGCATTTCTTAAACAAAATTGTCGTAACGTCTTGAATAAATCTGATGACAGAATATTCAACTTATTTACATTGCACAGATAGAGGCACTAACACGAGCATAATTTCATTTTTGCAAACATCCCCCCCCCCAGAAACCATCCACTTTCCAAGAACATGGAAATAAACAACGAAAAAACTTGTTTTGCCTTTTTTTATTTTCGGTTAAGTAGTAACGACACCACAGACAACAAGAACATTCCAATCGACAACAACTTACCTTGCCTTAAGAAGACCGACAAGGGAAGACAGCCGAAGCGAAGGAGGCTCCCAGAAAAATCTTCTCAAAACGCTCACACTCGCAAACACTCGCCAAGATAAATCACTTGTTGATCTGTCACTTGCTGCAAACACCACCAACTCTTCGCCTAATACGGAAGTAAGATAATTCCCGCATGTCTGCATCGAATAGCCACCGGCCATCTACGTGTCCACCAGATACGAAACCCAGACATGCATCGACTAACCCACAACCATAACCGCTAACCGCCGGCGCAACGGTTAGCGCAAGCCGTGACAGCTGACCACCGATGCATCATTTAGCGTCCGCCGTGTCCACAACCGCCGACCCATCGGACAGTCTCCTCTAGACGCCGGTGCATCAAACAGCTTCGCTATGTCCGCTAACCTCCAGTACATCGGATTGTCCCCGCCGTGTCCATGAACTGTCGGTGCCTCGTGTCACATTTCCCGTTCCGCTACCTCTACCGTGACCGCCAACCGCAAGGACAACGGATAGTCTCCGCCGAGTCCGCGAGTCGTCGGCGGGGGTGACGGCGTGTCCGCCACGTGCGGCCGCGAGCGGGCGGTCGGGCGGGCGATCGAGGGAGCGCGCGCGCGATAGCCTGCAGGGGGCAGCAGCGAGCGCTCTCCGCCTCGGCGCAGCCGACGCGGGCGCTGCACGTGCACTGACGCCGCGGAGGGAAGGCCGAAGCGCGGCGCCGCGGGGCGGGGAGGCATGGCGGGGAGCGGCGGCGCGGGATGCTGCGGCCGTCACATGGAGCGGCGGCGGCGGCTTCGGGTTCGCAGTGCGCCGGGCGGCGCGGGCGGCAAGCCAACCAGGGCGTCCGCCCCGCCTCACCCGCCGCACCCCGCCCCGCCACCGCCGCCGCCGACGACGCCGGCGCCGGCTCCGCTAGCAAGGACCCTCCAAGGCTACTGCCCTTGGCACAGTAGTAACAATAATATCAATAACAATATGAATGCTAATAACGATAGGGGTAATGGAAGGGTTGAAGGTGCTATTCAGTTAGACGAGGCGGTCATTGTGAGAGCGCGGTCTCACTATTCTGCTGTAAATGATTATGATTTCGAATCTCACCTTGGGCACGGAGAACTTGCCACTTTTCATCCGATCATAACGTACTTTTCCCTTCGGCGGCTAAATATCGTGGCTGTAGACTTGGAAACGGAATTACAAGGGGTTGCATAAATGTGTCTGAACCTCAAGGAAATAGATGTATATGCTAACATGGTGAAGATTTGGAGCAAGGAAAAAATAACTACATACATCATCTCATATTTGTCATGTCACATTTTTGTCATCAACCTGCAGCTGTTAGTCTCTGTATGAAAACATGAGAATAACCTATTTTGTTCCCATGACCAAAGTGGTGCCACGACTACCCGAACTGTTCTGATAGATTTTTTACCTTACTGTCAACCGTCTTATTGAGGAAATTCCTTCCTTTTCGCCAGTACAGATGCGGAAACATTGCGGAATGTTTTTTTCTAACAAGCGCATATTTTGCAAAGGAAGGAAGTAAAGAATAATAAATGAGCATCTGGTCATCTTATTGATCAATCAATCTTGGTAAATTCTTTACCTTTGATCTCTATAATCCAACTTCCAACAAACCTCATAAATAATCGAATAATGTCGTAATTGACCGGGAATATCACTTTTCTACAACTTCCAAGCCAAAGTTCCGTCATTTAAACAACCTTTGAGAATGAAAACGCACAAAAATACAACATCCAATATACAGATATCCCACCAACTATGGGTCACCCTCATAACTTCTAAACGGTTCACAAAAAACTTCTAAACGATTCATATAAATGCAGTTTTTGCCCAACAATGTGGAATCATAGGGCAAGTAATATGCCATAGAGATTTTTTATTTTTAATTTTTGATAAATTAATTAATCTTTGATTTTTAAAATGAACTATATATTTTTCTCACTAGCAATGAGTAGATCATAAAAATATAAAAGAGGAATGTATTATATGTTAATACTTTGTAATTTCGGTTTAAATTATTCTTTCTGACATGAGATTTTCTATTAAACGGACACTATTTTCTGTAGCAGCCCTTGCAACTCTTGCCTTTCGGGAATTTGGTTCCGCGGCCACTACGACTGTTACGAGGAGAGGGGGAAACTGAGAGGGGTGGTTATGAGTGACAGAGTGGTTATGAGTGACTACAAAAATCCACAGTCTTGTCACATTTGACACAGGAACAAAACCTCAATATTAACGATCAGAATGAAACATTTTTCGATTGATTCATCAGAATTGAACGTTTCTTCTGCAGGTTGAAATCCCAAAGCATCGATTCATAGCGCCATTAAACATTGCTGTCAGTTCCCCGGCCCTTGCACTCACAACTGCGGATGTGCATTCTAGTCGATGAGATTCGAAGAGTAAACATATTTTTATTCTGATTTTCTACAGTTATCTATAACTTATTTTCTTTTTGTAAATTTACAGAAGTTGAGTAACAGCAAATAAAAACAAAATGTCTACCTAGTATCTAAAATCAAATCAATTATCTGGAGATATTATGGTGTCTTGAGCCACTTACTCCCTTCATTGTATTTGAAACGTTTTAAAATGCTGTTTTATTCTTCGAGCCATAATACATCGACCTCGATTATTGTTAAGTTTGAAAATGACCTTTGTTAGTCTGTTCATTTCAATGATCGAAACTTTGTAATATCAATTAGTGGAAGAAAAGTTGCAGTTCTGATGAATTAATGGAAAAATCTTTCATGATGATCGTTAATATTGGCATTTGTTCCTATGCCCTAGTCAAGATCACATATTGCTGTAATTGCGCCAGTACTCTCACTGCACGTCCCTCTTAACAGTCTCGGCGCCGCGAAGGCCAAGAGTTCACCAAAGCCGAGAGTTGCAAGGGCTGTTGCAGAAACTTTTGTCAGTTTAATTCAAAATAACTTGTCAGAAAGTATAATTTTATAGACAAACTACTATCAAAACATTAACAAATGATACACTAAATCACTGAATTCCTCTTTCTATTATATATGCATTGCTAGTAAAAAAAATCCCTCCCGGTTTAGCTCATTGGTCGGCGTGCTCGCTTTTCATGACGCAATCTCGGGTTCCATTCCCGATCGGGCAAGATTATAATATGATTTTCCTTGCAATGTCCCAGTGTGTGTTGCTGTGTGACGACTTCTCAGGTTGAGATGGCCTAGGGATGTCTTCGTTCTAACCACAGGTGCCACCTTAACTCATGGCGGGAAGGCCGGGACGCCATGGCCCGTTCGCGGGCTGTCGTGTCAAGTACAGACAGACAGTAAGAAAAATATATAGTTCCATTTAAAATCGAACATGAATAAATTTCTTGAAAACTAAAAATATTCTGAACAATATGTTTACAGCACATTACTTGCCCCGTTATTCCGCATTGTTGAGTGAAAACTGCATTTCTATGAAGAGTTTAGACGTTTTTCGTGATTGCAATAAATATTGTTAACATTCGAAAATAATTTTTTTCCAAAAACTTTGTAATTATAACTTGCTGCCACGCTGCAGCGCGCAAGGACAGCTGATCATACACGTGAGTCCACGCACCTTGTCGGAGAATGAGCAATTTCGCCGAGTAATTTTTTTTTTCACATTGTTGCTAAATACAACAAATAACAGAATCGTTAAATAAAAACAACACAAAACGAAAACACAAAGAATTTGCCTTTCAAAAATATTCCTGTCCTTTGTTGAAATGATTTTGCAGGATTTTGATTTGCAGGATTTTGCCTGATTTTGCAGAATTTTAAAAGAAAATAAACATGAAATAAAGTAGTAAGTAATAAAGTATATAAATAATATTAAAATCTCGGTTACTTGATAGGAAGTATCCGACTAACACGTTTTCGTATAAAGCAACCATTCATCGTGATGTTTTGCGCTTACGATGTCCTCAAAACTCCCTCTTGTACGCCCGTATCTGGATTTGGAGGGCAAACACTTGTGGCTCACATCACACTATACTATAAGAAGGGACCGCTTTGACAGCTACTGATTGACCACTGTTGACAACATAACTGCAGGTTATGTCCATGCAATCATTTTGTCAGTGCGTTCGTTTACAGTTAGCTTATTTGTAAATGGATCCATGACTATCTCTTGCATTTCATCGTCCTGCACAACGTTTATTTGTTTCCTGACCTGTCCAACTGGTCCCTAAGAAACTAGTACTTAGTGCGGGCGCAGCTTGACATGCCGGGTGCAAGGTTTCCGTTTGCTATATTGCAAACTAAATGTTACTGGTAAGAAGGGTTCTATATGAAATTATTTAACTTTAACTTTTATTTAAACATAAATGGTTTCTACTCTTCTTCTTCATAGTAATTCACTGAAGGTCTGTTCCAACTCACTCAAGGTCTGTTCCAACTGTTCCAACTCAGGGGTCATCCTGCCATCTTCTTTTTGGGCGTCCTACATCCCGATATCCGAAGGGTTTGTAGTTATATACTACTGGTGTCAATCTTGATGTTCCCATTCTATTTATATGATTCGCCCATTGGCATTTCTATTCTTTAATTTTTTCATTTAGATTGAACATTTTTTTGGGTGGGCCTTATCTTCACACTTGGAACGTGGTCTGACAGAGTATATCCTCCTACACTTCTCAGGAAGCGCATTTCTGAGGTTTCTCTGCTCTGTTCAGTGTCCAATTCTCATTACCATACATCAAGACTGGAACTGACGTGGATTTATAAAGTCTTAACATAGTGTCTCTTCTCAATTTGTTTTTTAAAGTCCTTTTAATGGTTCCACTAATATGTTGAAATTTGTATAACTTTTGTTCTCGATCGATGTCATTTATCAAGGAAACATAAGAGCCGAGATAATTGAATGTGTGGACTTGTTCAATAGTTTTGCCATCTCGAAGAATTTTTGAGCGAAGAGAATACTTTCCCTTGGAAAGCCATCACTTTCGATTTCGAGACGGATATTTCTAAAGTGTAATCCTTTATTATTCTTTGCAATTTGAACAGAGTGAGAGAGAGAGAGAGTAGGAAAACCCGGCAGATGTTCTGCCCTTCATCTCCCTCTTTCCACTCCCATCTCTCTTTTTCACTGTTTCTCCCTCCTTCCCTCACCCTGTGACTGTTTGTGTCTCTGTCGCTCTCTGTCCCTCTCATTCACATTTACTTGCACATTCTGCACGTCTCTGAGCAGGTGAGGTAATATCGGGAAGCGCCGGACAAGCAAAAATGTAATAGAACGTTCCAGAAGAGCTCATTCTATAGATTACGGTGAGCGAAACGTTTCTTTGAGGCCTCAGCCTCAAAATTTTAGTTTTTAAGGCCCTTGAACGCCTCATTTAGGAGTTATTTAACGATATAGATTCAAAAAATGCTGTCGAGTGTGTTGCGGGTTGCATTTGACGTGAATGTTTAGTTTTGTTCTACAGCGCCATGTAGTGGAGTTATATATATATATATATATATATATATATATATATATATATATATATATATATATATAAATTAGGGGAAGTGGGTTTAAAATTAATATTAAGTAACTAGATTAAATAAATTAGGGAAAGTTTCTACTCTTAAAAATATATTCTGAAAGCAAAGGGACGCAACAAATTATTGTTTCATCAATTTACAGACGAAATGTAAATAAACAGAAACATTACGAACGAATTAGACTTCTGGAATCACGATAATAAAACTTATTTCTGATGTTTCAGTGTCAAGACCACATCAATGTGATTAAATCACAAGAAAGAAAACTAAACATTCTATTAACATGTACTCGCAAAAGTTGAGAAAGAAAAGCAAGGTTGCAGATCACATCGTCAAGAGAGCATCATGGTTAAGTTATGTTATAGTAAGTGGTAATGAAGCTTGAGGTTTTAGCGAATGACGCAAGAAGATAGCTGGTCGAAGGAATATGAACAAAACAAATCGTTATCCTTCTTGAACATCGAATATTGATTCATCAGAATTTCGCCATCAAGTACACCAATACAGCAAGTGTAAACGCAAAGCCTTGCGGTATAACGGTTAGCGTATTGGTCTGTTTGCAGGTTCAAACCCGATCAAATCCGTGGAATTTTAAGGGCAAAAAAATTCTTCGTACTCTTCCTTCGTAGAGAAAGCAAAGTCGTCTGACCCATGTAGTAGATTTTCTGCATGTAAAAGATCACCTTACCTAAAAGAAGCCTCTGAGCTAAATTCAAATCGCCCATTCCGTCGCCTGATTGATACCTTCTTTCTCCGCTAGATGGTGAAAGGAGCCAAGCGAAATTTGCATGGTCAGACGGAAGACTGGGTCTGATGGTCCCAGTCTCGCCAGGTACAATAAGGCACGAACTAATTGAACTTTTGGCTCAAACGTACAAGAGATTCGCAGGTCGCGGGTTCGACTTCGGCAAGGTCCCGGAAATTTGCTGAAAGTGTTTAATATCAGGGAGTTTGCGGCACTTGTTGGAATTCATATCGTTGCTCCAGTCAGTGATTTTCTTCGTCTCCCTGATTGCTTTCAGACGAATCCCAAAATCTCTATAGTACGGACCAAGGACCGCGCGAGATTCTTCCTTCCCCGACCAGTCCTTCCTTAGGGCTGAGCGAGTTACCTACCCTCGGATAGTCCGTCCTATTGATTCAGAAAATCTCAAAAGCGTCGACAAGTCTAAGTCGCCCGTGGACGTGCCAAATAAAGAGGATAGAAGAAAATAAAAGGGAGAAAAGTGTTGACAAAGATGATAATGCAATAACATTTCATGATAATGTAATGTTCTTTGAAGTAGTGCACATGGAAATATAAGTCATTTCCCTTCCTTGATAACTACTAATCTTTCGTAGCCCATCCGAGTGGCCGAACCGGCTTATGTGATAAGAGCATCGACTGACGTCTCTGCAGTGCTTATGATCAGGAGGTCCTAGCTTTCTACTCTCGACAGCGGCAGGATTTTCGTCACTAGCTAGATAGTTAGGTCGAATTCAGCTGCTGTCTGGAGGAGAATTCTTGCGGCCGGCTTTTCTGATCGGTAGTTTTCCACATCGGTGATTTCTCCGATCAACACCACGCGAGCGCGGAGTGCGCGATCTTTTCTTCCCTTTCCTTGCCTTATCCTTACCTATACACTTACACTTGCATGCACTACACTACCACATATGCCGAGAACCCAGTCCTGAGCTTAGAGCTTGTCCTGGCTGGGGCGGTGCTCCGCTGGTGGGAGATACCTAGTTGTGGGAAATCCCTGAATCCGACGGCGCCAGATCTCACCATCCAGCAGGGGACGATCACCCTCACCTCCCGAGGAAAACACAATGCACTACATTCACGGGACTAAGGACCCCAGCTTCCTCAAATCCTACCACGGATATGGATGTCTGCATAGGTGTTGTGACATGGCGCATGATGGAGTAGTGCCTCTCTCTTTCCCTCATTTCTCCCAGCCCCGGAATAATAACTATCTGTTATGAGCATCTGGATTACAGAAACGTGAAATGGGAAAGCTGACTCTCTGATCTGTATAAGAGACAAACGGTCGAGATGAGCCCAAGAGCTACCTTGGAATATGAGGTAAAACGACGATCTGAGATGACCAAATCGAGATGGACCTCGGAACGAAATGCTTAGACAAGCATATTGTCTGAAGTGATAGAGGAGAGTGTATCCCCGCAGAGTGCACCAGTAAAGTTTGCTTCGCAGTATAATAAATAAAAAATATAACGTGTGAAATGGGATGAGGGTCGCAAAATACCAGGAAAAGAGAAGCAACCTAAAAAAATAAATTCATTAAAATACTTAAGGCTTCCTTTCCAAAACGAAAATTCGCCGGCCAAAAAACACGAGCGAGCTAAATGTGAGTGCCGCTAATTCTTTTTTCATAATACAAAACGATGTTGTTGTTTTTTTGTTTTTTCCTAACTCCAGTATTGAGTCCTTTACAAAGCAGACAAACATTTCGTTCTCTCTCCTCGAAAGTTTTCAAAGTTATGAACTCGAAACAAAAATCGGAGTGAAGTCTAACCAATAGATTTCCTTAGTTACGATTCACAGAAGCTTATTAACAGAGGTAAACGGTCCGACTCGTCCCTCCAATGAAAAACTGTCACATACTGCAAAATAGACGATTTTGTTATTACAGCATCATTTGATTTAAATTTCGTTGTACTTATTCAATAAAAAGCCGTTTCATGTGAAATCCTTGTAGCTGACCCTGGGCCACACTAATGGCGCTTTTCTACCGTGCGTTTATTTTAGAAGAAAGAAGACTCGTCAGTCGTGAGCTTTCGCATTAGTAAGATGCAAGATCTTCAGTGGTAATCTGTCATAAGACAAGTTAGTATATATTGAACGAGAGCTTACCAGTAAAAATGACCCAAGTAGCGCATCTGTCATACATCAATACAATTGAAAAGTTTTGCAAGTGTAGCAATACTACAGCAGCTGAATCCTTGCGATTGCATCGTTCTGAAGGAAGAACTTTAGAAAAGTTACACCAGAATAGTGCAACATAGACAAGAGCAACATAGGCAAAAGTGCAACATAGGCAAGCATGTTTTTATATGGAAAACAGAAACTCCTCCAAAATATTGTTTCATGTCGTCCAGTACTTATTCCCCAAGTCTAATGAAATGAAGGTTTACAAATTCTGTAACAATACAAATACTATTCACAACGAACACAATTCAAAAAATTTTGAAAATGGAATTGAAATTCTTTATATTTCGTAAGACCAGTACACGTATGTTGTAGTGGACTATAGCAGGAAATCCTGCAATCCATTTAATTGAAAAAGAAATGCATCATGTATAGTTATAATTAATGATTTTGTTTGACAAAGAAGGCATGTTTTAAACGTTTTCTGGACATTGCGTTACGACATCACTAATCTTAGCAATTAAAAACACTCAATCTTACTTCAAAATTCGCTGTCTTCGCTTCGCTAACTCACACACGCTTTCTCGCGCCAGGCCAAGACCTTAAAGGTCTTGACACAACCAAGCGTCATAATGAACAAATGACGGCAGATAAGCGTTCACTCTTTAATTTTTGATTTTATTAAAATTTAATGTTTATATTTTAAATCAGGTTAATAATAGTAATCAATAAACATTTGGAGTGCATGACCTTTCACTTAAAGCAAAAATAAATAAATTTAGTTGAACTGTAGCAAGATCAAATATTTTTCTTACAAAAATGTTTATTAACATGTTTTAAATATACAGATTTTCTCGCATGTGTAGTGTGCAGGAAGTTATGTAATATTGTAAAACAATCGATGTCGAAATTTTGAAGGAAATACACGTTTTGGGGGCACCTCATACCGAAAAAGTGTTTTTTTCTTTTTCTTTTTCTAAAACGATTTTCACTCTCTCTGTAGACAACAGTAGGGCCTAAATCGTATTAAAAATGTTCACCAACATGAATTTTTTAATTTTTATTATTATTAAGTAATTATTAGTATTATTATTAAGTAATTATAATTATAAAGTAATATTTATTATTACTTTAATGCGCATCTTAAAAAATGAAAATTCTTACTGCTTTACGCCTACAAAGCTTGGGACTGAACTGTTACAAATGAAAAACAGCCATCCGAAGTCCTCGACGATACGGCATTCCTTTAATCAGTGCCTTAGGCCTATCTATCCTCGTGCAACTGTTGCAAACAAAACAATGATATACAATGAATTAGTTTACATTTGTAGTGTACACATTTTTTTTTAAAAAAATTAATACGCCTGTAACAAGTAATGTAATTGCTGAAGCTTCCGGGTCAATGACCCCCATCTCGATCAGGTTTTTGTCCAGTTTCCCTGATCCATCGAGCAAATGTTGAGATGGCCCCTTGTTTTGCTTCTGGACGTAAATGTAGCTTCACTGTGCGCACGTTTTGTTGAGCACTTATTTTGCCTGTAGTGGTAGGAGTAGAACTGATGTTCGTTACTATTTTGTTAACAATGAAGAAAAATCAAATCAGCAGTTCATTTACCGTTGAAATTGATTTTCTATAACTCGGAAACAAAAATGTTTCTAATTTCTGTTTTCCTAAAATAATAATTTTTCTAAATTATTTTCTAGTTTTTTAAATGTTGATAATTTTCCACGCGCTTTTTGTTTTTTATTCGGGGCCTCAAGAAAATGTGCGCAGATAATCTCTTCCCCCATACGTCATATACAGTTTTTACTGTTTTTTTGACCAAATAAATAAATATTATAGATCAGAAATTTGCCTAGACGTGAGAATACAACACGTAGCCTCCTGCCAATACACACCACTTCATCGAATTAAGTACTAAAACAAGTATTTTAGTGCATATACTGGACAACTTAAACTTTCTAACTCGTATATTGCTAATAAATCTATGAGAGGAACTATCAGTATAAATTATGAAAAGTAAACATGTGTACATCGTTAACAAATATTAATTATGAGCTCCGAGGATGCAGAAATAAGTTCTGATACTGATAGCGGTACTTTCTGATACTGATAGATAAATGATACTGACGGTTCTGATACTGATAGATAAATAAAAAATTGCAAACATTGCAGTTACGTCAGTCTGACCCTAAGGTAACTGTTTGTCACATCACGTCATTTAAAATGCCTTCATATCTATCTTACACATATTCGCTGACTTACTTGCGAACACTTATAAATTTGGGAATTCTCTTGTTGATTTCGGAAACTGGCTGTGGTTTCTACTATCAGTTCGCAACAAAGTACCGTCCATCTTCTTCAATGACAATCATATATGAATGTGAAATTGCAGAAATATATCTCATGCAATAAGCGCTCTTTTGAATTCTGCAGATCCTAACATCTACCAGAACGCCCATCTTTATCGAACCGTGAGTGATATGCATTAACTCTTTTCTTGGGACCTGTATAATTAACTGGCATATCTTCCGAACAAAACTGTCTACCAGATGTTTAATGTCAAGCTCTTCGTCTGTGGCTTGAGAGACAATCTCATTGAAAGTTTTGAATACTTTTACATATGAATGTCGTGCCTGACCAGTAGCGTAACGAAATTAGTGCGGAGCCCCCGGCAAAAATTTTATCCAGACCCTCTTTATAAAAGTTTACAGCAAATAAAAGTAGAGTTAGTACCTTAAATAATAAAAAAATACTCTTGAAGTATTTCGAATTCATCAGGGTATGATTAATAACCAATAGTGAGAAAATATGACTTTATTATTTAATTTTTTGAAATTAAGACTTATAAAACCTAAAACCTTGCTTACCTTTATTGGTTTAGATACAGTAATATAGAGAGAGAGACCGGAAAAAAAGTAGCATCAAACGTTAAAATATGTACATAAATATATGTAATGAAAACAGCGAGAATATGTAATAAATATGTAAAATCGGATATAATATGTAATATTAAAATACACTAATTATAAACCACATTTACCTAATTCGACGTTACTTTTATCAAAAATTTTCTAAACAAATCAAATAAAAATTATACAAACGTTTGAAAAGAGCACAAACTGATGCACATTTTCCACCAATCGGTCAGTAATGAAAGCTTAATTTATTTCTATCCAGGACGGTAGTTAACAGCCAGACTAGACGCAATAGAAGCCCTCGTACAAATTAGCAATATGTACGACCAGCAAACTATCACTGAAACATGCAGCACTCAATAGCCAAAAGGTTCTCGGAAATTTAAGGTTAAAGGTCACGGAACCCAGCGTCAGTGAAACTTTTCACACCTAATGTGAAGATGATCTCTGTCACTGAGATAATATTGAAGCATTTGCGCCGGACTGTAAGAACATCCGTCTTAATGAAGTGCATCTCTATTCGTCAGTATTCAGTAAGAATGTAGGAAAAGATTTGATTTTTTTAAAATACTTCTCATAAAAAAATTGTAGAAGCGAAGAAAATTGATAAAATAAAAATATATTTTGGGAAAATATCAAAATATGTAATACAGTACAAAATATGTAACGAGAAAATTGGATATTTAGACGGATTTGTTAGGACGGTGACGATTCGCCAAGATGCTGTTTTTAATCTTTTACTGTATCAACTATCGCAATGTGTCAAGTAATTAGTATTTCTTACGATCACAAAAGCTTCAGCTCAAACGACCCTCTTTGAATTGGGCCCGTCCACATTGCGAACCCGAACGTTACGCCACTGTGCCTGAAACAATCAATGGGTCATTTCTGCCTCCATTTTGAAACTTTGCCGCCGTCTTCGCTTCTTGCTATCTTCCACCAGGTGTCGCCATAGTGCTTTTAGCGGTAATTTTAAATGTAGTGGTTCACCCGACAATAAAATAACAATGATGAGGTCACGTGTGGATCATGATACATCATGTTTTGTAATTCATTGTTATTTTCTTCAGGCCTTTGGAATGAAACAGGTTTCATTTATACCCAGTTTCATTCAATCATGGCCTTCCTATGGCAGCATATTTCCTTTTATTCAAAAAGTTGTTTGAGTAGGTGGCGATTAATATATTAAAATTGTTTTATACAGAATCATTTTCAGTTTGTTAGATGGTTTGGAGAGCCTGTTTCCCAAATGTCATGTATAATTTCCCAAATTGTCAGCTTAAAAGGGGGAGACTCAGGAATTGATTACATCCATGGAAATAAATGTTTTATTGCATGGGGCCACGGGGTCCCTTTCGAAATTTTCAGGGGGGCCACTGCACCTCTCCCACCATGCACATGCCAAGGATTATAATTCACTACAAGAAATAAAATACAAACCTGAAGATTGCCAGAAAAAACAAGGTCAAGATATGCACTCAATACATGCCCATACTTTTTATTGGCCTTTCCTTTTCCCAAATTTCATCTTCCTACGGAATGGCCTTGAAACAGGACAGAATTTCGACTAGGTTTCTTAAATATCTGGATCAGTAGAGGAAAAAGTCTTAAGGTAAAGTCTTTAAGAAAATGAAAGAATGGTGATGATTAAGAAATGATGATGACCATGACAATATGATATTTTTAAAATTACAACATGTGAGGAATTCATTTAATTTTTTTAATACAAATTTTCAACAAAAATTATTACTGCCATACTCTAAAGAACTTATTTAAATTTTGTTTATTGTATATAAATCAACAATACTGTTTTAGTATTACTGAAAACTACCAATAAACACAATTGTTAAACTTAATTTCCAAGGAATTTGCACAAATAATCATTCATGTATTGCTTCCTATTTATTTCATCGCAACTTATTCATTCCAATCACTTACTAATAAAAAATACTACATATTATTTTTATTAGTTAAAAAAACTTCAATTTTCTGCTGCAGTTCTTATGTTATAGAGCCTAAACACAAATAAAAATGCACACAATTTCAGTTTTCTTTTTTGTTCTGCCCTATGTTTATCAGCACATTAATTTGGAATGTCACCTTTAAACATTTGTAATCTCATTTTAGAGGTAATGTATCTCAAAAATAAAATAATTTTCTTTCAACTTGAAATGTACTTTTTTTACACAAGATGACTCCCATATTCTGTCTCGAGATACTCTTGGTGTAATCAAATATCATTTGATGTTGAAAGACTAATAATTGTTCTTTTAAAGATAACAATATCCTTGGTTCTGCACACACCATTCAGGTTCCAACAGGTCCGACATTATTCCTCGTCTAACAAGTCTCTCTCGTTGTTCTAGGATTCTAAATTCTGCCTGATGCCAGTCTTCACCAGGACGAGACCACAACCGTTCTGCCAACGCAGATGCCCGAGGCCATAACCGACTGTCAAGAGAAGCTTCATCAGCTTGCTCTGTGAAAAGCGTTGCCTCTGCACCCCAAACAAGCTTTTGGGTCTCTGGATTGTCTACATTCACTCCTTGCTGTTTTAGAAGAGTCAGAGGATCATTGTCATACACTTTCTGCCAACCAATGTAAGGGGAACACCAATTGTTACCAGCACCCACCCATGCTCCAAACCTGGGGAAAAAATACAAAATTACATTAATTGCATAATGTATAATTGACCCTTCAGACACAATCATCATCATCATCAAATGCTAGGCCTGTCGCCTGTTCCTGTTTCCCAGTAGACCAGCAGGCTCACACCTCCAGGTGTTTCTGATCTACCCTTTACACTGCGATTTCTCTAACTTTGCCCCTCGAGGCCACTCAAGACCCATCTTGGCGATGGAATGTCACACAGCATTTCGCCTGTTTCTCGGTCTTGACGGTAGAAGTCGGATGATTGCAAGCACTGCTTGATATGGTCGCGATCATGCAAAATGACTGAGAAAGATGCGAAATACTGTGATATATTCCATCGCAAAGGTGGGATTTGAGTAGCCCTGAGGGGCAAAGTTAGAAAAATTGCAATATAGATACAAATACTTCTAAATTGGTCACTTCAATCATTTTGTTTTCTGGATAATTTTTCAAGGTAATGTGAGATATTCATGTAAACTAAGAATGTTTGCAAATGCAACTTACCCACAATCAAAATACAGGGCTTCATAATTAGAAAAGATTACTCTGAAGCCTTGATTAACAAGTTCAGGAACTATTTCATCATTGCCTTTAGTCCATATCTGTATAATGTATTTTTCTTTCTCAAGGTTCAAATGAACTTGACCCTTTAAGGTCAGATGGCTTGTCCACAAAACAACAGGAAGTTGTTTCCCTCCATTGGCTTTAATTAGACGAGCATATGATCTCTCTTGAAAATTTTTCCACAACCGAATGAAGTCTGCTTCTGAACGACCATAATTATTTTTCTCCATCCACTTAGTAATAGACTCTGAACTATTCCAGCAGTTAAAATTAACCTGTAAATAAAAAAGTGAATATATAAAACAAATCTTAACACTTTCAGAGCTGAGTCAATAACACCATGTTAACTCCAAGAATCCTGACCATTTTGAGGCATATTTGGAAATTTTTGTACAGTAATAAATTAGAGATAGGTGTGTAAACTTCATAGCAAATAAAACTTTGAAACTTACTTATCAAGAAGGAAAAATATTGATTAGAAAGGTTTAATGAAACTTTCACACTATTAATTTGAATATAACCCTTTTCTCTTGTCTAAAGAAAGGTTTAAATGTAATATTGAAACACAATTTTTATACACTGTTCTTCTGAATGGTAGACTAAAACAATCCTGTGTACAGAAAGTGAGGAACAAGACAAGCCTGAAGATGTTTTTCCACATAACCAAAACCGAGCATTGCTTCTGGTACCTGACATTGTTGTATATGATACCAGAGGTATACTCTGACACCATCTACTAGGATTAAAAGAGAAGCCCGAGTGATGTGTGGTCATAGGATAGAAAGTATTAAAAGATAGATAGAAAATGATCAGTGTATCTGTTTCTGGGTTGTTCTTTTTTGTTTGAATGGGATGTGTGGACCCTTCAATTGTAATACCATTATCTAAAGGCCTACACTAAAAAAATAATATTTATGGATGGTCTAACCAAATATTCCTCCCCCCTCCACCCTTGAAATACATTCTGGATGTCTTAGGAGCACATGATAGCGAAATTTGTTGTAATGAATGGCAGAGGAAACTTAATAACCACAAGAAAATCCACCTATTTTTTTTTTTTTTTTTTTTTTAATAGACCTTGCTTTCTCCACTATAAATTACACATAGATTGAAAAGGGATCAAACCCAAGTGGTGAAAGGTGTATACATTTTGTATTACATGATAGGTCATTTTGATTTCCTTCAATAGAGTAATTTCACAGAGACAACATTTTACTATTTTGGTCTCCTGATGATTAAACTACTTGCTAAAACAATGCTCAGCTTCAAATCTCAAATTTTACAGTGCCAATTCCACCACACCCTAATGACATCAATACTATAAGTTTTTGAGTGTCGCATGAAACCTAAGGATTTATTTTCATTTAACTCAGTGCTCTTTTTCAATGAGGAATTTCTGGGGACTTGAATATGTTCGTAACTTTTTTAACATGGGAGCAGAGTTATAAGGTATTATAACGTAAAAACAGCGTAATTTTCTAAGTTATTCATTTTAAGCATTTTTCAATTATTAATTATCAAATTTAAATACCCAGTGTCATAAA
The DNA here is from genome assembly GCA_031308135.1 of Acheta domesticus. Lineage (NCBI taxonomy): Eukaryota > Metazoa > Arthropoda > Insecta > Orthoptera > Gryllidae > Acheta > Acheta domesticus. The sequence goes on from JAHLJT010000631.1 coordinate 67,593,894, forward strand.
ATTTTTTTTTTATTTAAAGTATCAGTAAATAATTATTTTTTAAACACTTCTTAATTGAAGGAGACTAAAAGGTTCATTAGAAAATTTGAAGTAACAATCTTAAGAGAAGTCAAGTTTCTTAGAGAATTAAACTATTAACCAAACACCAAAATTTAATTCCTTGGAGGATTATACATAGGAAGATTCACCCAATTTTTAATTGATAATTGACTGATTTAATGTCAAAAACAGTTAAAAACTGTGTGTAATCTAGAAGTGCAATCTCCAATAACCTAACTCATATAGATATTAAGTTCAATTATGAATAAAGGTAGAAACAAACATTTTTGATAAGAAGTGATAAACAATATAAGATTATAATAAGATTTTCTCATGTAATAAAAACTATTTGCAAATCTGCATATAGTTGCTGCGTTTTTAGCTACTATTGGACACTACAAAAAGGAATCAACTTACTGTTGCGAGAACACAGAACGATTCTTTGAATAACTATTCCCTACTGAGGTCAAGAAAACCTGCACAGATCTACATTAATGTCCAGAACCAAAACAAGGACCTCAACATTTGCTCTGGATATATATCTGATAATACTGGGATTCATTATAACATGATAATCAATCAAATGTCTGATATAATCAGATTGTGGCTGAATCAAACAAATGGTCTTTATAGAGGAGCAGCTTCAAAATTTAGAAGTTCCAGTCTAAGTAGTTGCTGTTCAGATTTTAGAGATTATTTCAATTCGGATTTTATAATTAAAAGAAAAACTTATGTACATTTAATGAAATATTTCATGAAGTAGATGGGATTACATAAATTTCAAAACTTTGTACATCAATTTAAATGTCCAAGTACACACTATTTTTCAGACAAAAATACCAAATTATTTTAAAGTTATTTCATTATATAAATAATGATCAACTTACCTCATCTCCACCCATGTGGAATATATCTGACTCAAAAAGTTCCAAGAACTCAGAATAAAGATTTTCTAATATATCATACACATAATCATTGGTGGGGTCCAACTGCCCACAAGGAGGCTCCACACAATACTGTTGCCAAGGCTCAGCTTTAAAACAGACTGTTGTATTTGGCGCCCATTGCCAACCTTCACCAACATGGGCTGGCTGATCCAGCTCAGGCAAAACACGAACTCCTCTCACTCTACCATATTCTACCACTGAACGTATATCATCATATGTGTACACCTTAAAAATGAATGAAAAATTACATTTTCAATGTATGTGTCTCATTTCAATTACCTCTAGTTTTGCTTTTCATAAAAATCTTGCAAATATATTGCAATATGCATTATTAATATTTCAAAAGAATTATAAATATCGAAGAAATTTCAAGCTTAGAGCATCTCATGTACAAAACTGATGTACCTATTTTGAATTTAATTTACTAAGCTTCGGTGAAGAATCAAAATTTCGAAGTAAAAATAACACTGTTAAATAGGCATGATAAACTCATTTACCTTGCGTGGAGTATAAGCACCATAATGACTAAACTGTGGATACTTTTTAGACTGGAAAGGAAAACTGTGTGAATCTGTCATGTGCCAATGAAATGTATTCAATTTATTTGCTGCCATAGCATCCAATGTTCTTTTAATACTGTTAACACTAAAATAACTTCTTGAAGTATCAAGCAGAATTCCACGGTATGGATATGCAGGACGATCATTGAGATAAACATCATCAGGAACAACAAGATGCCTTGATACATCATCATATATCACTAACTGAGAGAGGGTTTCAAGCCCATGGCGTGCCCCAAAATATGTTTGTGCTGTTATAGTAGCTTTCACCTGAAAGACAAGAAACATTTTGACTTACTCAGATTTTTAAAAATATGATGTGAACCAACAACAAAAAGTATTGCAAAATAATATTTTGACAACTGTCTGCTTACACGTGAGTCTTGAGTTCCAATGAGGAGCTGATAGCCTCATCAGTATCAGATGTAAACTTGGAAGATTTTGGATCTTTTATGTCCAACTCAACAAACAGAGAATGAGTGGAAGGTGAATCTGCCTTCAGATTTTCTACTCCTGCTTCCCTCCCCAAATCTGTTTGAAACAATCGTCCTACTTTCTGAATTGTTTCTCTAAGGTCATCTTTCAATTCATCATTACCAACATATTCTACAGAAATGCTATGTGGATTGACAGGTACAAGTCTCTGGCTCATTCTGAATTCTCCAGTGGGACGAGGCCAGAGGTTCATATTTGGGTCACAGAGAAGTTTGCAAACTGCCATACTCTGAGGAGAACCATTTCCCAAGAATTCCTTTTTCTCACACTTTTTATTCTCACAAGTCCATGTCCATGCAGGCCTTGGAAAGAAAGAGAAAATTTAATTACAGAATTTCACTTTAGAATTGGCCATTAATAAAATTGCATTAACTCTTTATGGTATATGATAATTTAATTTGTTACCTTTCATGAGCAACTGCAATTACTGGAAAAATAAAGAGACATGCAAATTTAAACCACTGCATGTTGCATTGCATGAAACTGGTTATTTGTGAAAAATTGCAGATCCCTGTCAACAAAAATTGTCTAATTAATAATACTTTTATTTTAATGTGTAATATAATTGAATTTTTACTAAGTGTGCTAATTTCTTTGAGGAAAAGAGTGTTTTCATTCTATGCAATATCTAGAACAAGTAGACATTTCTTCCTTAAAACTGAACACAGTTTTGATCTAAAGAAGCTCATAATTTTACATTTTGATGAATTTTAGAATGATCATATCCACACAATAATCATACAAAATATTCAAATTTCTTTGAAGTGCCTAACAATCCTCAAGTGCATCAATTGGGATATAAAGTTTTATTTCATCTGCATATGTTAAAAAGAAGCATAAGTTAAGAGCAAAACCATTAAAGTAGTCTAATAGCTAACAATAAAGGACCCAAATTTGAACTTTTTTTTTGACAATAAAGAAGACTTGTAGAAAAGAGGTTTTGTTAAAAAAATTTAACATAGTTAGAAACATGAAAGCAAAAATATTAACGACAGGTGAACTTCCATTTTAAGAAAAGAATAGCCATGTGCACAGGATGGAGAGGGCAGAGGGGCCCCTGAAAATTTTGAGAGTACTCCACAGATTTATGAAATAAAACATGTTATTTCATACCCATAAATATGTTAAATCCCTGATTGAAATTGATGAGTAGATCATATAGATGAATTTTAAACTGCACAGGGAAGACAAACACATAAGCATATTAGTCTACTGATGTATTGTTACTGTTACTGTATCTGTGTTTTAGTTTTCTTCCACTTAGAGTTATAAAATTTAAAAAGTGTTGAGGTTTTACATCATTGTAAGAGTCAACACACCTGTGCTGTTGTCTTTTGGTCATTGACACTATTTTTCAATAATTAAAATCAAGTTTTGTTTACTTACAAATTTTTAATAAAAAAATAGCACATACATGTCCAAAATTGAAAAATAATCTGAACATTCTGAAGAGAAAAACTTTAAGAAATTTTTGAATCTATCCTTGAAGATGGCCAATTTGGACTCTAATCCCTAAAAAAAAAAACACTGAAAATGCGTCAAAAAATTTGTCAAAAACTGCTAAATAGGCTGAAAAGCCTAAGAAACTGTTGTATTTTGTAAATACTTAATGATCAACAATGATACTGTAACCCTAGGTAGCATATTTTATTTACTTATGTGATTCAGATATTATGAAGTATAATACATATGATATTTGACAACTCAATATGGTGTACTAATTTTCATTGCTTCCAATTCCTTGCAGACTCTTAATATATAACAGAAACTACTCTGAAAAATGCAGCCAAGTCAAAGACGATTCCTTCAACAACCGTCTAAAATTGAAATATAAAGATTTATAAATAGACTGAAAATGTTTGTACAATGTTAAAATTAAATGTTATGTAAATAAAAAATTTGAATGGATAAGGACCATAAAAGTTGTTGCCGCCCCCCCCCCCCTTTGTTTTAGGTTCTGCAAGTCTAAGGAAAAAAATAATCGACAACGGTACGTGTTAGATAATGGCAGATGATTAGATGAAAACTGATGCACATAATTCAAAGGACGAGTTCAGTTTTCGTAAGAAAAAAAACTTAAATAGAGGTAATGAATAAATTAATTGCTTACAAATCATTCCCACCAATAGAAGAGGATTCTGGGTAGACGAATGGAGGGACTTTCAAAATTATGAGTTGTGAAAATATTTGTCTTCGGTGACATTTGGCAATGAGAAACCCTGGTACACCCATAACGTGTTCACTGTGCTGACATCGATAAGGGAAAGGCGTGTGGTTAGATACGCCCGCCGTTGTTTGTCTGGATGTGGTGAAGAAACACAGGTTTCGATGCAGCTAATGTGCTAAAGGTCGTATAACGGCAGACACAATCGTTCATTCGCCTCGAGCGAAAGTCAAACCAAGAGAGCCTCGCAACTTTAAGATACTTCATTAACAAATGGGCTATTGTCCTTTGAGAGTGTGTTGTAAAAAAACATACTCCCACACGATGTTACTATACTAAATCCACAAGTACGCGTTATTTCTCCGTGCATTCACTTTGCGATGTTATAAAGAAGCGTGTCCTTGTGCGCAAGGCTACGACAGTTCAACCATTGATTAACATATTAAGTATTCATCCACGGTTTAACGTCAAATGTACTGCAAGAAATTGCTAGTGGAAATATTAAGTGAGCAAAACTTGTTCAATGCGGAATCGAGGCTCGAGGGAGCCAGAACACGAAATTCCGCACAACTCGAAATTCCGCATCGTATAAATAAAACTAAACATATGCCAGGACCGTAGTGTCTGTTCACATTCGATGGATTTTTTCGCATTACACACGTTCTGCATTGAGCAAGTTTTACCGAATAGTTTTCGCGCAAATCACTATTTTGGAAGTTGGGCGCGTTCTGCTAGTTCAGTGCGACTTACTAGAGCGAGTGCAGATGCGATGTTGGAGACGCACGAGATAACACTGCCACGCGGACGACTTTCCCTGAGCTCCTTTGCGAACGCTGGCGTCTTCTCTTCTTCGACGCTGACCAAGGGCACACGGGCTCTTATAGTCTTGGGTCGCGCCTCCTCCCCCTCCTCCTCCCCCTCCTCCTCCCTCTCCCTCCTCCCTCTACTCTCTCTCCATCGGGTCGTTGCTCCCCCTTCGCCTGCCACTCCACTCGAGGTCCACGAGAAGAGCGCTACATACTGAAAATAGTTTTTTTTTCAAAGGTAAATTAGCTATAAATTCCTTCCCTTAACCCTCATGCTCTTCAAGAAAGAATAATACTTTTTACCGCGATAGTATGGAAAATTTAAGTTATTATTAAATTTGAATAATTATTTAAGTTAAGTTTAAGTATAATAGTTATTTAAAGACCCTGAGATGTGGTTATGGGAGTTCTGTAGAGGCCAACATCCATTTGGGGGGGAAATAGAAAAGGTGTTTATAACAAAGTAAAAATGTTCAAAAGATCCGTTTCAAATTCACAGGGTTTCAAGAAGAGCTAAATTTATCAAAGGATATTAATTTTGGGGAAAAAAATCTTCATAGGGTTTAGGCGAAGGTAGTCGCAGCTCGTGTTTTTCTAAATGGAAGGCAGTAAATGCTTAAGCGGGGGGAGGGGGAGTGGCACCACAATGCGACTATGTTAACGTTACGTCCTTATAATATTTGGCTTACTTTAGGGGTGTCACAAGGATAACAAGGGAATTCAGTACATCTGAAATGTTTCATAGCAAATTGTTTATTTTTTTACAACTAAATATTATATGAAGCAAACCGTATGACAAGGAAATGTATATCAAGTAAACAACTAAATAGTAGATCAAGATAAATTACATAGCACACTTTCATGAATGACAGGGTGACCACTCTTTGTCTAGGACGAATTTCCCTGACTTTTCCAGGTTATCCAGGTCATTTTCGTCTTTTTCCACGACAGAATCTGTGAAATATTTCAAGGTATTTAAATGAAATATCAAATAAATCATGACTTTGGTCAATATTAAAACACATATTGGCTGATCCATTTTGCCTTTGCATTCCAGATTCTCTTGCACCATGGGCAACCAGAAGGAGGGGGGCAGGTGGGGCAGCATTTCCCCAGACCCCGACTTGTTTGGGGCCCCGAAATTCTTTTTATTCAAAATAAATAAAAAAAATATATTTAAATCAAATTAAATACTATAAGTTATTTCTGATGCATGAAGGCATGAATTCTGTTCATGAATTGGGAGAGTTGTTGTTGAAATGAGAAGCCCCCGTGAATCAAGTGCCCCAGGGCCCTGGTTTTCTCTGAGTGTCTAGCACTAATACATTCTGAGTGACAGAAGCATTTCTATTCAAATCACACAGTACTTTTCTTAATTTATTTGTCAGCTCTCAGGTTCGCCCTAAAAAGACAAAAATAACAATGTTTGCTTAACAAAGGAATTAGTTGCTTGCGTTCTCCAATGTCGTACAAAGTTCTGTGATGTCGTTCACACGTAGTCCCAAAATTCCTTTTTTGTAGAACTATGTGGAATTATAACAGAGTATAAAAATTCAGGACTTTTGGCAGAATAAAGAACAATCAAGTGATCATATCAAGAATAAGAACTGGTCATTGTAATTTTAGTCACAAGCACCTTCTAACCAGAGATCCCTCTCCCACCTGTGTGCCCTGCAATACCTCTCTCAACATCCATTATTTGCTATACTCCTGTAATCTATTTCAGGACAACAGACGCGAGCAGAATATTGATGTGCATGAGGAAGAACTAATCCTAACATCTGAGGATTATCAAAAAAAAGTACTACATTTCTGTAGATCATGTAATATTCTAAATGACATATAATCCTACTAAATGTATTTCAAAACTGTTAAATTATTCTGTATAATTTTTCTGTACTTTTTATTTTATCATTGTTTTTATAACTGAAGAAAATGCTATGTAATGTATAAATTTGTAGTCGCTAATAACCATAGTTGTTGATGCAACTTAAAATAAACAAATTAAAATTTTAAAAAAAAGAAGAGCAATCTGGCGGGGCAGCAGGACACATTCGATATTCAGGACATATCCCGCCTTCTCTGGACGTATGGTAATGCTAACCTTAGTTAACTTGTTTGAAAATGAAGTCAGCTCTCTTCTCCTTCTGTTCTGCAAAGTAGTCTATAACAAGTTCATTGTAGTTCGGTGATGACAATAACTTCTTTTCAATGGAACACACAGACAACGCATGCAATCGATCTCTCATTGTAGTTCGAAAGGTGTTACGAATGAAGCTGGTGTCGCGGTAGTCCAGTCAAAAGGTATCTGATCCAAGAAATAAATTTCGGAACTTTTTTTCTCAACCGTTCTATACGTTTTTGAAGGTGCTGAATTCTAATTTGATGTTTGCGACCTCAAAAAAATCATCGTCGGCTTCACAGAGAAAATTGCAAAAGAAACCTAAAAAATTCACCCTGATTTTAGTATATTGCTTGTATCTTGAAAACTATGCGTTTCAACAAAATTAAAGTTTCCTACAAAATGCATATTTGAACTTTAATTTTTTGAAAGGTGGTTTAGGCGCTACAGCGTGCTGATAAACGGTTACTTTTTGCGCCTGTGGCCAAAGCAGCAGAGTAACTCTTACCAGCCATCGTATCTTGCGGCGGCGCTCTAGTTTCACTTTATCATGCTTGAAAACAGATATTGTGAACAAATAATTGGTATTGTTAAACGATTGACACTCCGATACAAAAGCAGTAAGGGAAGCATTTGCTCGCGCGGAGTATCTGTAATTCCAAGCCTTAGGTAACCTAAATAAGACGGAAATCAGAAAATTATTACAATACAAATATTCTTCACAAATATTGCTTTGTCAATAAGTGCCAAATATGACGTAAACGTAAGAATAACACTAAGAGGAAATTCTAGGTATTAAACAAAAATATTGAACGAGATAATTTCATAGATATGTTTGGAAAAGTAATCTTCAGATTAAAAAAAGAAATAGAAAATATACTATAAAATATACAACATACAATAAAACGAGGGTAGGGAACAACCGATTATATCCAATTGCCAATGTATGTTTTTAATGTGATTTTGGGTTTTTCAATTATGAATATTATTTCATCACTAGCCAATTGCTGACGTGGAAAAAAATATTCAGGGCAGTGATTTGCCGATAATGATGTAATTGCCTATGGAAAAAACAAGGATTAATCGTATTCTTTTAAAAACCGCAACATAATGTGTGTAGATTTGGGATACATTGACAGATGGGTATGGAGTCTGGCTCAATGAGATGTAATTGCAATGGAGAAAGACACCTGATCCGAGCGAGAATGATATTTACTGAAATGCGATACCTCCAGTTCTTACACAAAATATTTCCTGCTCTCTTTTTTCCCGCTATCTCATCTCCTCCAGCTGTAATTCTAAAGGTAGTTTTGTTATCACCTTATAATGCAGTCCACATGAACTTAGACTACTTCTGCAAATCTTGTCAGCGATGTACTATATAATTCCCAAGAAATAACAGCAATGTAGATAATGCAGATTCTCACGCGTGATATGCAAAACCTCGAAAAAATTTTGAAAAGCTATAATTTGCATAGTTTTCCACGAAGTATTTCGCTGGCTCGGGGTACCTGAAATATTACCCACATTACACATCGGCGTGTGATTGACTCTTCAGCGATAAACCAACATAATGCGTTGGTGCGAGATCGACAGTCAATGTTAAACTAGTTTCCCACATCACGAATTCATCCTAAAATAATATGAACCTGTAATATTTGCAATTTTATTACGTGTGCATAATGCCTCGTAGGGAGTGGGCTCTTTGTGATAAAACGTTGGAAGATGGAACGCAGACGTTTGTGAAAACTTTCGTTAAAGCGAGTGCGAGGCGACATGATGGTAAGTTTTTTTTTTCTTCTTAATTTAAATGGAACATACAAAATTGAAATCCACGATATATGTATATATGAGGCAACACCTAAAAGAAAAATTGATTTCTGCTTAGGTAAAGAGTGCTCAAGAAGAGCCTGAATCACCTCAACAATGTTCATCTGCATTTCACTTCGTCTTTAAAACTCATTGTTTTATTTGTGGAGAGGAGATACCACGAGAGTTTGCGAAGAAACAAATCCAACAGCCTCCTTCAAAACTCGATCTAGTATACCCTGTGAGGAAATTAGCTGTTAGAGAAACTGTTTTTTGACTCACGGGAAATCATAATGATGATTTTGGACATTCTATAGTATATCGCTTAAAGACAGTAAATGACTTGTTAGCTGTTGATGCACAGTGTTATTATTTGATGTGCATGAATGCCCAAATCACAGACTGTAGAATTAACGATGTAATTTCTTTCTTTTTTTTGTTTTCTTGAAAATAGTGACGAAGAATGCCAATTACCATTGGAGAATTGACAAATGTGATTGTTGGTGATTTTCTTCTATATCCAAAAATAATTAAAGTACGCCTTTTTAAAAAGGGTGGGAGCAATATATTGGTACCATCTAGTCTAGTATACCTTATGTTTCAAGGATTTACAGATACTCCGCGCGAGTAAATACGTCCCTACTGATTCTGTGAGTATCGGAGTCTCAATCGTTTAAAAATGTCAATTATTTGTTCACAATATCTGTTTTCAAGCGTGATAAAACGAAACTAGAGCGCCGCCGCGAGATACTATGGCTGGAAAGAGCTATTTTGCCGCTTTGGCTGTAGACCCAAAAAGTAACCGTTTTTCAGCGCGTTGTAACGCCTGAAACGCCTTTCAAAAAATTAAAGATAAAATATGCATTTTGTACGAAATTTTACCTATTTTAATTTTATACATAACAATTGTTTCTCTAAAGCACATAGATTTGAATATATAAGCAAAAAACTAAAAACAGGGCGACATTTTTAGTTTTATTGGGGGGGGGATTTTCTCTGTGAAGCCGGACTTTTTTGTGGTGGCAAACATAAAATTCGAAATTAGCACCCTCAAAAACATATAGAACCATTAAGAAAAAAAGTTCCGGAATTTTTTCTTAGATTGACCTCTTTTAGCACCAATTGACTGCACTGAAAGAGAAAGTACTGTAATGCCGCAGGAAAAAACGGCGAATTTTCGACGGAAAAACTCTTTTTGCTGGGCCCTAGTAACGAAAGAGTGGATAAATGAGGCCCCTATGTGTAGTAAATTACTTCCTTTAACACGTTGCATAGTCTTTGTTACTGAATATTTTGTTGGTCCTTGATACCGAAAAATCGATTTTCGGCACAACGACTATCCGTCCGTCTGTCAATCTGTCCGTCTGCCTGTCTGTAAACAATGCTAGCGGCCAAACCCTTCAGTGGATTTTCTCCAAAATTGATTTTTCTCAATCGATAAGGCTGATGGCGCGGCCCCTTGAATTTGAAACGAATGTTGTAATTTTGGGGGTACTTTACATGAAGCCCCAGGGACATTTCCAAAATTTTCAAAAAAATGGCAATGGTAAAATGACAAATGGATTAAATTTACCTTTCGGATAACGCAGACCTGCACAGCATTTTGCACTTTCACTGACCTCAGGAGCTGCGTGCGGGCAACTCGGGTGCAAATGAGAAAATCGATGAAGGGTGGGGATGAGACCCAATCTAGGAGTGGGGTCCACCAATCAGAATGCGCAATTCGAAAGATAGCGCGTAAATTTAAAGAGCAATCGGCAAGAACATGACGGTCATATACAGTTCAAGTAATATAGTCTTTTGTATTATATTGCAAATGTTTGACGTCGATATATGACAGGGCGAAATACGAAACTACAACGAATTATACATACTAGATTTCGACACCAAGTATTATAATTGCTTGTAGGGCTTATAATGTAATTCGCTTTGCTACGATGTAATCACAAATTTAGTGTTGTGCTAAAAAAATTGTGATAATGAATTGTTTTTGTTTGATGATGACAGCAATAAACTATTTTTTATTAACTATGTTTAATTGAATAAGACTCTCAAAGCAAAAACATATTATTTTACTTAAAATAATATATAATTATATTACTTACATAATATAATTATATTACTTAAATAATATAATTATATTACTTAAAAAAAATCATGATTATTTTCTGTTCTAATTTCTGACAAGAGTGTAGAGTCGTTTACGACATCATATAAAAATATATCGCCCTTTGCATTCTATTTAACCAATACCCATGATTATCTTATGATTAGAGACTGGAAAAATATGTAGCATGAATGGTGAAAATATGTACATAAATATGTAATGAAAATAGTAAGAATATGTAATAAAAATGTAAAATCGGAAAATGTAAAATCGGAAAATATGTAATATTAAAATACACAAATTACAAAACGAACATTTACATAATACGAAATTATATTTATAAAAACATTCCTAAAGAAATTTTAAACATAATACATACGTTTGAAAATTCAGGTTGAAGCTGACAAAACGCGTGATCAGTGATACTTTTCTCACCTGATGGTGAAATTGATATCAGTCACTGACGCCCACTTCTCGTCACACTGAGTTAACGAAGCAGGCGCTCCGAACTGTGTAAACGCCCGACCGCGTCATAATGTAGCATACCTCGAGTAAACAACACGCAGTAATAATGTAGAGAAAATTGCGGACTGTTACAAAGATGTTTCTTTTCATAAAAATTCGTAATAAAATTGAAGAAAATTTATATAATAAAAAGAATATTTCGTAAAATGGCAAAATATGTAAAATATGTAATAAAGTACTAAATATGTAGAAATATGTAATGAAAAATTCTGTTATTGTGTTAGAAACGCAACGATTCGCCAAGATTACAATTCTTAGAGTGGTAAGTAGAAAGACAAAAAATATGTAATTACATAAAAATCCGGTCTCTACTTATGATTGTCCGTAACATATCGTGACAGAAGTTTGCTCGTTGATCTCTTTTATTCAGTTTCATAATGGGGAAAAAAGGTCACAAATGTGCTATTAAACATTACCCTTCTTGGAATTGCCACATATTCTGTTTTTATGTCAATCTTGATGTGAGAGATTGCTCTCATGATTTTATTCATTTTTCTATGATTTGGAGATTATACCATTCCTGGTGAACAATCAAGTATTAAATTGCAATTTTGTGTTAGAATTAAATAATATTTTTCTCTTATATATAAGGATATATATTTTAAAGCTATTGCTTTAAAATAATGCTTAAGAGTCACAATGAGCATGTTATTTTCTTTAAAAAAAATAGAAAATGAAAATACATACAGTGGTGCATACAAAGGTGGATATACAGCAGTGCACAGAACGTAAACAGTGAATTATGACCCTGGTGACTTGAAATACTAGACATTATCCATTTAAACAAATATATAATCTTGAAGCATGGATCATTGTATTAGACGCCCAGGCATTCAATCTACGCGCCGCGTCGTGCTACGTCAGACTTCTCCCCTCCCCGCAAAGCTTCCTACTCCCCACTACTTGCACTTTCGGCGCTGCCATGGGCAGGCGAGCGGCTCGCAAGTGCAGAATGCCCGCGGGAGCAGGCGTTGTGCAGGTCTGGGATAGCGTATTAGACGGTTTGCAGAATGGTGCAGGTCTGATTTTCGCTAAAATCCCTAATTTTTCGAAAATTGCAAAAGTTCAAACTTTTTTGGCCTCTTCCTACAACTATTGAAGATAGAGATATTTTTCCTTAATAAAATCTGCCCTTTTAAGATCAATTTTCAAAGAAGGTAATGTTCAATTTTTCGAAGATTTCAGTACATTTCGCGGGATTTTGCGTGAAATGTAGGCGAATTTTAATCATAATGAAATAATTTTTTTCTGAAAAACGGCACCAATTTTTTTAATTAAATTTTGACCACGGATAGCGTAAAGGACGCTATGGAGAATGGTGCTGATCAAATTTTTGTTAAAATCCCTTATTTTTTGAAACTTGCAAAAATGTTAAATTGTTTTTCAAGTCTTTCTACACTAGTAATTATGAAGATATTTGTTTTCTTTATGAAATGTGTTCATCAAAAACATCTTCAAATATGGTCATTTCTAGCCTCGACCCTGCCATTTGGCAGACATCGGAAATCACAACTGTATAGACTTGAAACTAGGAAGCTTCCTATGATTGATTGATTGTTAGAGATTTCGATCTCGTGAACTACTAAGATCATTAGTCCCGTAAGGGTAGCGCTAGTTGTTTTTTTTCCTCGGGAGATGGTTGTGGCCTTCCTCCTCTACGGCGAGATCCGACGTCGACCTACCGTCCGCCAACGGAGTTTCCTCAACCAGGTATCTCCCACCAACGCGGCACCGCCCCTGCTGGGACAAGCTCTATCCTCTCGACCGGTCTCCAGACATGGTAGTGTAGTGTAGAACATAGTAAGTGTAAATGTAAGTAAGGGGTGAGGATAGGACAAGGAAGAGGATGGAAAGACAGCGCTTCCGGTCCGTTGCCCGTTTGTTAGGGTACTGCTCCGGCATTCGCCTGATGTTGATCGGAGAAACCACGGAAAACTACCGATCAGAGCAGCTGGCAGCTAGAATTCTCCTCCAGACAGCGACTGAATCCGACCTAGTTGACAAGCTAGTGTCGAAAATCCTGCCGCCATCGAGAATTGAACCCTCAGACCTCCCGGCCACAGGCACTGCAGTGACCAATTGATGCCCTGAGCCACATCTCCCAGTAGCTTCCTACGAACATGGTTTCAAAGGCTGTGCCATGAAAATCATTTAGAGAAAAATACGAAAACAAAATTAATCCAAAAATATTATTAAAAACTCAATTAAAATTGTTTTATTAAGATTCAAATACTACACAATTTCATAACAAACTGATTTTATGTCAATAATTTAAAAATTCTATGTCATTAATTAAAATATACTTGTATATTTAAGTTTTGTGTTTGAAGTTCTTAATGCAGGCAGATTGGTTTGTACTCAATGGACGTGGCAAACGATCTCCTGTAACGAAAGAGTGTGCCGTGACCCAAAAAGGTTTGAGTACCACCAAATTAACGCAGCCATTTGCTGTTATTTTGTTGTTGTTTTTTCTGTAATCGTGGTTTGTAACTATAAAACTTTTAGTTAAACTTCTAAAATTCGTCTACAAGATGCAGCAGTTGCTTCACACAAATCACAGAAACACTTACGGAATTTTATCCAATTAGTGTCCTTAAGCAGGAAAAATATTGCTGAACACAACCACTCAAAATGGTTTCCCAAAAAGTAGCACTCGCAGCGGCTCTAGATCATAAAATAATACTCTTGTACAAGGATCGCTACGAAAGTTTTGAGATACACAAAAAACAAGAAACTTGTAATAATTTTGATAACTATATTTTAGAAAAATACTCACCACGACATTCTATACACTTTTGCATTCTCTTAAACCAATTTTCAAAACAGTTTCTCTACTCATTTTTCTCGTGTGCTAAAAGTTCACTTTTGTAGGCATCAACAGCTTCTTCAGGACTCCTTCCTCGCATGCGACTTTTGACTGTAGGGAACAGAAAATAATCACACGGGGCCAGGGCAGGACTGGAAGATGGGTGAGTCATTAGTTTAACCTCACCAATTTTTCCACAGTGACAATATTTTCTTCAATCACTGCAGTTGCCGGACGCCCGCTCCTCTCCTCGCCTTTCAACAAAGTTCTGCCTCTTCTGAATTCTTGGAACTATCGAAAAATTGTCGCACGGGAAGACGCAATGCCCCCGAAGGCCCGCTGCAAACGATCAAGGCTTTCAGATTTGTTTAAACCACTTTTAAAGTCATAAAGAATTATTGCACGAAACTACTTTCTTGTCGGCTCCATTCTCACCAGAACAGAATGCCGCGTCAACAAAAAGAAAGGTACGCTTCTTATCAACAGCGATAAGCCGGGCAAGTTCCTAGTTGCACGCATTACTCAGAAAGGATATTGTGATCGATTCACATTCTTGAAAAGGTAACAATGGGCCGCAACACGGTAAATCTCAAAACTTCCATAGCTACCTCCGTGTGCATACTGCAATTACTTAAATATTTGAACAAAACGACTTGATGAATACCGCCTTAACATAGTAAAGTATATTTGTGCAAGGCAAGAGCTCTTTACAGACCATGAATACGAAAAAAGTTGCTGTTCCAAAATGCATCACATGAATAGCAAATATTTAATGGTGGTAATTAATATTTAATGATTACTAGGAAAACCCGGCAGACGTTGTTCTGCCCATCTCCCTCTTTCCCCTCCCATCACCCTATCTCACTGTTTCTCCTTGCCTCCCTCACTCTGTCCCTGCCTGTCTGTCTCTGCTGCTCTCTGTCCTTCTCATTCACATTTAATTGCAGATTCTGCAGGAGATGTAATATCAGGAAGCGCCGGACCAGCAAAAATGTAATAGAATGTCAAAGAAGAGCTCGTCCTGTAGATTACGGTGTGAGAAAAGTTTTTAAGGCTCTAGAAGGCATCGTTTACGAGTTATTTAACGATATAGATTCAAAATCCTGCAAATTGTGTTGCGGGTTGCATTTGACGTGAATATTTAGTTTTGTTCTACAGCGCCATGTAGTGGAGGTACAACAGAATTCACTACACATAAACTTTCTGGGTGAAAAAACACGTAGAAGTGCCAACTTTCATGGAGACCGGTCCAACGGTGTCGGAGTTTAGCTATATATATGTATGTGTGTGTGTGTGTGTGTGTGTGTGTGTGTGTGTGTGTGTGTGTGTGTGTGTGTGTGTGTACCAACATCCACTTTTATATATAGAGATGAGAATTCACAGTACGCACGAATAAGTAGAATACCATCACCAATTATTATTTGATTTTTCAATCAAAATATAAATTATTTCATTTTTCCCAAGTTCCTGAGAATCTCACGAAACCTCCGGCACGGCTGAAGGATGCTAGGTTTCCTTTCTGCGCGCTTTTAAATTAGTAGTATAGATATCTATTCTTCAAATGGCTTAGATCGCTCAGGGCATCAACTGATGTAACTGCATTACCTCTGACCGAGAGGTTCTGGTATTGGATCCGACGGAGGCAGGATTTTCGTTACTAGCTATATAGCTAGGTCGCATTCAGGTGTTGACTGTATGAGAATTCTAGCAGCCGGTTGGTCTGATCGGTAGTTTTCCGCGGTTTCTCCGATAAACACCAGAAGAATGCCAGAGCAGTACTATAAGAAACGGGCCAGGGACCGCGCACGATCTTTCTTTCCTCTTACTTGTCCAATCCTCACCCCTTATTTACACATAATTACACGCACTACACTACCACAAATGTCGGAAGACCAGTGAAGAATTTAGAACTTGCGCCTGTTAGGGCGATGTCCCACTGGTGGGAGATGCCTGGTTGAGGAAAACTCCGCTAGTCGACGGCTTGGCGCTGGATCTCACCATCCAGCTGGAGAAGATAACCTTCAAATCACGAGGGGGAAATACACTACATTTAAGGGAGTAATAACCATAGCAGTTGACGCGCCCGGAAACATTAAGTAATAAATTAATCAATCAATATCTGTTCTTGTACTTGATTTCCTCTGCATTTCTCTCCTTGATCTTGAGGCGGCGCGGCGCGGCGTGACCCCTACAGCAGTCGGAGGCCACCTGCCGTGGGAGGCGAGGGACCGGGCAAACCCGTTTGGGAGGCTGCGCTGGACCCACGCCAGAGGTCGATGCCCTTCAGCTCCGGCTCAACCTCGGGCTCATTGACCTAGCGGCCACCTACGCTTCGCATGGTAAAGGTACATGAAATTCCTCCACTGAGTATCGTCAAAATGTATTTATTTCCCTTCAGAAGAGAAATGCGCGTTCCCGCGTTCAAATGCGGTTTCATACGAACCGGCTATATTCTCAAAATATGTTAGTGGGAATAAACGGGATTTGAACAATACTCTTTATGATGTTATGTTGGATTCCTAAACATTGTACAAATAACTAGTGGTGCTACAACGCGTAGTTTCTCATATTTGAAACGGTTACGTAATATTATAATATCGCAATTTTTGTCCATATACTGACAAGACTCAGCCATCATTTTTAAAACCCATTACCAATCATTGCGTATGAGGTGCGGAAAATATTCTTTCAAAGCTAATACTTCAACACAAATTCGACAGTTCAAAACTGTGTTCCATAACTGAGAGAAATATTTTCTCCCAACAATGAGGAGTGATTCCATGAATTTGTGTCGTGTCGCGAAGTTACCATTCTCGTAATTGCGATCTCTTATTGCATTCGTATTGCGTATGAACTCCATAAATTACGTAACGCAAATTTGGAGTATTTTGAATACCCCCTCTCCCCCCAGTAATGCACCTGTAACGCGCACTTGAACCCCCTCTAATAATTACGTAACACTTGCGACAAGCTCTCCCCTCCTTCATTACAAGACGTAAAAATCAATTATAAAGCAGAAACGAGTTATAGTAATTGTATTTGTGTTATATATTAAAATTTATAATTAACGTGAGAATTAGTTGGTGGTGCGGATTGCACATAACACTAAGATTGGAAACAATTTTTGAATGAAAGAGGGACGCGTAGGCGATAATATTTCTGACAAGCCCTGCACACGCTGTCATGGATAACGCATAGGCTCCGAGTCTACTGCGCCAACTTAATTAGATTCTAGAAAATAATACAGATCAGTTTTAAATATTTAACTATTTCTTCTTTAATTTATTACATTTTTCATTTAATTTGTTAATATGATAATGTTTTAGTATAAGGGCGAACAGAAAAAGTATTTCAGCAATTGTTGAAAGGTTTTAAATATAAATAAAAGCATTACGTAACACTGAACTATGACACCCTACCCCTATGTAACGCAGCGTAACGCTGCCTCAACCCCCCCTCTTCAGCGTTACGTAATTTATGGACAAACCCTCAGCCCCGATCGCATTTGAAAGGAAACTACTAATAGAACTATTTTCAAAATAGGCATAAGAGTCTACTTTGTTTTATCTGTAATGGATACCTAATATTCTATTATAATATTGCAAATTGTATCCAACTAACCTTTCAGCTATCTCGTGAAGGACTTTCTTCAGCGAAAGAAACATGGAAAATTCGAATGTTCATTTTTGAAGTCAAAGAAATTACGCGAAAGTACTCATACTTTTAAAAAATACATGACGTTATTCAAAGATTAATTTTTTCAAACATTTCATAGAGACAAATATCTATCAACAATATTGTACTTTGACAATGTTCATTTTTTGCAATTTGAAAAAATATAAAGTATTCACCGAAAATAGGTCCAGCGCAATTTGTACAAGCGTCTCTTCGAAAAAACATAAGGAAAATAATTTGAGACATTAGTGGGAAAATCTCGTTTTAAAATTCCCAATTTTCGATGCAAAATTACACCAAAACTTCTCAGATCATTAAAAAGTGTACATGTTATTTCAAGATCTGTCTTTGAAGAACTTATTTCATTAACAAAAAATATCTATCTTTAATGTTGTAGTTAGAGGAAGAAGTCTAAAAAATGTTAACCTTTTCCAATTTTCGAAAATTCAGAGAATTCAACGATAATGAGATATCGTCTTTTTGTGAGCGGTTTTGGTTCTCTACCAGGAAAAAATTAAACAAAAATGCGGAGCTATTTCTGAGAAAAGTTTGAAAACGTTATGGCTCCACGTCAAGTACTCCTAAAAACATCCGTTTTAAATTCATGGGGTTCAAACTCGAGACACCAGCCACATCATTCAGGGAACATCAATTTTGATGCAAATTTTTCCGGCGATTTAGTCGCTAGCGCTGTTCACAAGCGTACAGACCGTAAACAATTTTTTTGGTATCAAGGACCCACTGAACATAGGTTCCGACTAAACAACCTGTTAGAGGAAGTAATTTACTACACATTCGAATAAAATTTATCCACTTACTTTCTTGCCTTACTTCGTAAGAAAAGTACTATTATTATATTATATGTGCTGTATTATTTTTATTATTATGCGCTGTAAATTGGCTATTCTATGACACAAATCTTTTTTTGCCGGGCACTGGAATCGAAAGAAAGGAGAAATCTTGTTCAAATACGTAGTACATTACTTCCTCTGTCACAATAAATAGTCAAAATCACCTAAATCGTTTAGACGATTTTCTCCAAAACTGATGCTCCCCATTCATCTGAGCGAAGTCGAGGCCCTGCGAGTTTGATACGGATATTTTGTTTCTTTAGGTACTTTCCATAAAGCCTCCACAGCATATTCAAAAATTTCTGAAAAATGTCTTCGACTTACTAAACTTTGTCCTCGTTTTACGTAAAGAACGCTTAAAAATTGCCCGGTTCTCATTTTCGTTGAAATCCCTGATATTTCGAAAATTAAAAAAGGTCAAAATATTTTGGCGTCTCCCTACAACAATATTAAAGATGGAGGCACACTAGCAGGGTCAGGAATAAAAGTTATTTTAGATAGCCCACAGTAAAAGAGTTTGTTTCATGGCATGCATTGCGTGCAAAAAGTTCATTTTTTACACTAATGCTAAGTGTGAGACGATATTAAAATGTTCGGATAAATCTGTGAATGCAACAAAGAAAACAAAATACTTTCATCTGACCACACCAGTTCCTATTAATCTTAAAGTATTATTAAGTTATTTGTATACAATGAATTGTATGTATACTTGAATGAAATACAATGTAATACAATTGTAATGAATTGTAAAATTGAATTAAAATACAATGAATACACGTAAGGCTACATAATAAAATAGTGTATGACATACATGGTAAAAGGCTTTTTATTTTGTTGGTGGGTTTGCGGCACTCGGCCTCGTGACGCAACCTTTTATACTCGCAAAATAATGTCACTCTTACCACTAATGTCATAAATAACTATTCTGCCGAAACCTGCCGATTCTTACAGTAGCATTACAAATCTTACCCCATACTTCAGAAGCAGGATGCGAAAAAGCGAAAGCGGCGCTTTTTCGACAAAAAATGTATTGCTGGACTATAAGCAAAAGTGGATAAATCTTCCTATATGTAGCGATTTACTACTTTAACTAATCGGTTTGACTGATGTCACGGCCCCTTGAATTGGAAACGGATGTTTTGATTTACTTTACATGGAGCCTCAACAAATATTTTCAGAATTTTCAATGAAATTACTCAATTTTTCCCCCTCCGATAGAGCAAAACACACTTTAAAATGGCGTAGGTCGCATCTTCATAGAACTCCCTGATATTTCAAATGTTCAATTTCCTCTCGAGTTCTTCCTACAACTACAATCCAAACTTTGAAATGAATTCTCGGAATTTCAAACTCTCAAGTCGCGGTGCCGTTGTTTTATTCCAAACTGACATCTGAAAGACTAGCAAAGAGAGCATGAGAAATTCGAAAATTTGCAATATTACGCTACAAAACTCATTCTTTTAAAAATTGAACATGACCTTTTTTAAAATATTGATTTTTAGAATAGGTTTCATTTACCAAAAAATTTCTATCAATATTTTTGTCAATTTTTACCCGGCATTGTGCGTGTTTGACTATTTGACTGTGCATGCGTATTTTAGGATTAGACAGTGCATGGAAATCCTGTCTCTAGTAATGATTTTTACTAGTGATGGATGAAATGTGTTAATATGGACAGAACTTGCACTATTATAAATTTACGTAACCGTTACTGATCTGAGAAAGTCAGCTCTATGGTAATAACACTAGTTTTTACTTTCTCTCACTTACTAACGTAAGAAGAGTAAGTATTATTATCATGCGCCAGAAAGTGGCGAATTTTCGACACAAAAATTCTTATTGCCGGGTCCTCGTAACGCAAAAGTGGATAAATCCAATTGCTAAATATAGAAAAAATCCTCTAACATGTGGTGTAGCCAGAATGCATGTTTTATGCGACCTTGATACCGAAAAATCGACTGATGGCAAAACGTGTGTGTCTGTTGGTCCGTGTGTCCGTCCGTGTATCTGTCCGTCTGTCTGACCGACTGCATAATGCTAATGCGTATTTATTTATTATAAATACAGGCAATTGCTCAACTGATACATAATTAGGAAACGGACGGCGTACATAAATTTTAAAAAAATACATATTTACATATACACGAACACATACATATACAGTCGTATAACAGCAATAATGTTAGAGATAACACTTTAAACAAAATCCATTAACAAAGAGATTTTTGCTAAATTAATACAATTTTTCATATATTTCGGGTCAATATTTAAGTAATTCGCAAGTTAACACATTCTCCACAAATGGCGCGTTATAGATTTGGTTTGTCTTCGCAAGGGTGTTGTAAAATAACTTTATGGTTTACTAGTTCATTGCTGTGTGTTTACAGACCTGAAACAAAACACGTAACGGTATACTTAATACCCTTGCGGGCCTTTTCGCTTCTTTATGCCCTAGGGCCTTTTGAATACTTTATGGCCCGCTCTTATACCAACACAACACACAGAACTTAGTTATGAATTCGATTTTGTAAAGTTAAGATGCAAGCAAATACAATAAATAAATGGCATAATGCTTAAATAAATAAAATAAATTGTTATAAACCTTATTTTGCTTATTTGATATGAAAATTGAAATTTTGAAATGTTTCCGTGAACTTATAATTGCCATCATTCACTCACATTTCACTGTTACGTACCATCTTTTTAGTGACATAATTATATTCTTCTTTAGTGGCGGTACTCGTAATAGTAATAAGATATATAAGGCACATCGGCTAACATCCTCGAAATGTTATTTTTTGATGTTTTGACATATTCTAAATAACGTTTGACAATAGGCGCTAATAACCTAAAAGTACCGTTTCATCAGCGCAATTTACACTGTTATTCACGCTGGTAAATCTCAAATACACCATAAAGAGTTTTATATATTTCTCAAGATTTTAATGGAAACCACTGTCCATAGTTTTGTTAGCTTCTGCGAGAATTTCCACAGGAACTTCACAATATTCTTTCATTTTGTACGAACAAATCAGTCCAATAACGATTATGCAATAGAAATTAGATATACACTCTGTTTTGTTTATCTGACGTCATATTGACAAATGACTGTTACAATGCGTCTTTTCACTTTAGACGCAAGAAATATTATAAAATGTTTCGAATTCTTGTTTTATTCAGCAACGAACTAGTAAACCATAAAGTTTTGTATGCACCACGGGCGTTACTAGATGTTTTTGCCCCTCAGGCGACTTCCAACCCCTCGGGCCAGAGGCCCTCGGGTTTGGAAGTCGCCCTCGGGGCAAAAACATCTACTTAACGCCCTTGATACATAAATAACTATTGCTCCTTATTTCGAAGATTTATTGTTGGAACTTACCATTGTATTTTTGCATGCAGGTACATACAATCAATTTATTAACCGATACATTATATATGAAATTTTAATTCATCATATTTCCTGTAGGACTTTAATGAGCTAATGTTCAGAAACGAGATTACTAAACTGTAATCATGAATGATTCTTGGCAAGGGCGATTGTACTTTCCATGCCACAAAATTAAGAAAAATGTTCTGTATACATTATAATTTTCTAACATTATTATCATAAATTAGCGACCGTACTGGAGATGCATACATCGAAATTGGCTTAATGAAAGACAAATATCGAGTTCGGAGAGATCCTATATTTGAACTAGTGGTACTACAGAATGACACAAACTTTCCCGGATGAGTTTTCCATTTCCTTTGGTCTCGGCAAGCTATTCGGACTCTATCAAAAAATTCTTCGGAGATCTATAAAAAAAAATGCATTTGTGTAATTTAAAAAAACAAACAAAAAAATGCCCCACAATGAACTTTACGTCATATTAAAGAATGCAATTTGCACTGTCCGTTCGAAAAATAAGGAGAAAATATTGCAGCCATTTTTGAGAAAATGGTGTTTGAGCATTTCTGAAAATGCAGAATTTGGAGCTATTTTCACATGAAAACGGTTGAATTTTAGAGAAACTTTGTGACATTTAAAGCACATGTACTTATAAATATAATAATGTGAACAAATCGCCG
Organism: Acheta domesticus; assembly: GCA_031308135.1. NCBI lineage: Eukaryota > Metazoa > Arthropoda > Insecta > Orthoptera > Gryllidae > Acheta > Acheta domesticus. The sequence continues at coordinate 67,616,868 of JAHLJT010000631.1, forward strand.
CAAATGTAAATATTAACGACGTGAGATACAAGTAAAAAAAATCATTTTTGAAGTTTTTGAAAACACAAAAGGATAGAGGAATATGGCGTTTATTTCATCGCGTAGAGTAAATTTACCACTATCCCTACAAAAAGTTTGAAGAAAAAATTTGAAGCCGTTTTTTAGAAAATCTTGTTTTCGTAATTTTTTTAATTGCACATATAGCACGCAATATTGCTCGAAAACTATTAATGGTTTCAAAAAGTGTGTAAGACCTTAATGAAAGAACTCACTACGGAGAACAAATTTTATTTGGAGGAAAAATCTATAATTTTGTGGTTCTAGGAAGACGCCGAAACAAATTCAGACTTTTGCAACTTCCAAAAATTCTGAGTAAACTGTGAAAATCGGACCTGTGCGACCTTTGTAAGTGCACTTTATTAGTACAAGAAATTTAAAGAAGAAATCTAGGGCCGTTTTTGAGAAAATTTTGAAAATGTCCGGGGCGCTTCAGGAAAAGTTTTTCAAAATCTCAAAGTTTCCACTCGAGCCAGATTGGCAGGGGTTTCTTCAACTTGGAAAAATCCTACGCATGGTTTAGGCGCTAGTGGTGTTCACAGATAGACTGACACGTTTTGAAAAAACATCACTTTTTCAGTATCAAGGGACCCCAAAACGTGTATTTCCGTAGAAATTTCGAAATCGATTTTCCACGGCATTACATAACTTTCCCTATACTACATATCACTCCGTATACATGTATATACACGGAAAAGTAAAAATCAGTTGTCGTTCGTTTAATGTTATATATTTAAAGCGATTAGCTATCAAGATAACTCTCTCAATTTGGGATGAGAATTTTAATGTTGGGTCAAAGAGGACCCCAAAACATTTTATCAATGAAACCACTTCAAAATATTGCCCATTGATTGAATGTACAAATTTTATCATATCTCTCATTCTAGAAAAATGCATAGTTTTACATTTCTGTAAATTTAGATTTAGTTTATTTGTTCTACGCCATACAACCAAAACACCAAAAATCTCTTGAAGTTTCAAGCAGTCATCAACACTGATTTAACTTCAGAGTATAACTTCAGATCATCCGTGTACATAAAAAATGAGCAAGTAGAAAGATTAAATTCCACATCATTTACATATAAAAGAAATAATAATTGAAATGGGAACCCTGAGGAACACCAGAGGTAAGCGTTATGTCTCTTGAAATAAATGATTTATATTTTACATTTAGAATCCTACATATCAAATAGTTTTCAATCAATTTCAAGATGGTACCATGTATTTGTAAGTTATGTAGCTTCTATATATTTTATGGTTGAGAGTGGCAAACGCTTTAGATAAAATTTAGGGGAAAGTGGCGTTTGACTGTTTCTGAAATTGCGGAAGTTTCAGCTAGTTTTCACTGAAAATGGTTGAGTTTTCGAGAAACTTTATATTACTTTATTTAAAGCACATGTACTCATAAATATAATAATCTGAACAAATCTTCGCTTATGTAAATACTATCGACATCAGAGAAGTCAAAAAAGTTTAATTTTTGTCATTTTTGAAAAAACAAAAGAATAGAGCAATATGGCGTTTATGTCATCTCATAGAGTACATTAGGCACTATCCTTGGCAAAAGTTTAAAGAAAAAATATCGAGCCGTTTTTGAGAAAATCTTATTTTTGTATTTCTTAATTGCACATATTGCGCGCATTATTGCATGAAAACCACTAAAATTTTCAAAACAAAATGTACATAATCTTAATGGAAGAACTCACGGTGGAGAGCAATTCCATTTGAAGGAAAAATCTCTATCTTACAATTTTGTAGTTAAAGGAAGATGGCGAAAAAACTCAAAAATTTGCAATTTTGAACATTCAGAGTTAACGGTAAAATTCAGAGTACACTACGTGTTAGGGGATTTTTTCTTAATTTAGCAAATGATTTTATCCACTTTTTCGTTATCAGAGCCCGGCAATGATTTTTTTCTACCGAAAATACATTTTCTGTGCATTACATAACTTTCCCTATACTACGTACATTACTCCGTATATACGTATGTATACGGGAAAGTAAAAGTATTTTGCAAAACTTTAGGGCTCTAATAAGAAGGGCCGGAAAAAATGTGGCATTAGTTCCATTTTCTGCTGTAGTTTCGTTATTCCAAGAATTGGAAAAAGTTACTATTTAAAAAAAACAAAACTGCATCATTAAAGAAAGCCAATTCTCCATTTCCATGGTGTCAGAGACCAATTCTGGAATGGTCTTCGACACAATGGAAGTGGAGAATTGGCTTCCTTTAATGATGTAGTATTATTTTCTTTGATAAATTAAAAATAAATTTGATAAGGAATTTACATACTGAAGAGGAGGAAAAGTAGTCATCGAAACATCGAGATGTAAAAAGCTTCAAAATTAAGAGAACATTTTAATAAAAAAATAAATAAATCTACATTTTGGTTTTTGATTAATTTGTTTTGGTTTGCAAGATGACAATTTGTCTAAAATAAACTGCACTGAAAAAAATCTAATAAGTTATGTGTCTGTTTTTTTTTTTGCTTGCAATTTAATCAGAGAACAAGGTAAACATAACCACCACAGTACACAATAGCGCAGCTCCGTGTTAAATGCCCTTTGTCAAAAACATGTGAAGTAGATGTTTTTAACAATGTTTAGGGAAAGAAATGATTTACATCTAATGAATGCTGTCCATTGAAAGTCAATAGAGGAATCATGAGGGAGAACAAGAACTTCTATACTGTTGATGAAAATACCCAGAAATGTAAGTCATTGAAGTAGTAAATCAGGGTACCTAGAAGATAGTAAGAAATTTCTGTCTTTCCTTTTTAGATCTATTAAACAAGGAAAAAAACACATCACTCAGGATTCTTTCCTCCATTATTGATGCATTTTATCGCAGAATAGTATGCTCCTTTTGACACGCATTGTTAGTATTTTGTAACTGGAGAAGTATGAGAATTCAATTGGGGTATCTTATATGACCTGATACAAGTCAAATGTAGAGTAAAATGTTTTAATATGTTATGTAATTCTAAAACTAATACATAACATATTAAAACTTGAATCGAAAACAAATGAATAGAAACTAATGGTGCTAAAATGGAACAAACTTTTTGGCCCAGTCTGCCATGCAAAATTACACAATAAAAACTCAAATTTTCAAAAAATGGTCATGACCTAATTTCAAAATCTACATCTACAGAACATTTCATTAAAGGAAAAAATCTCAATCATCTTAATTGTAGTTGTAGAGAGACTCTGAAATAAGTTTGAACTTTTGCCATTCTCTTAAACATCCTTCATACCATCCAACAAAATTTATTTAAAATCTATGGAGCTCTCTCTCTTTTTAATGTTCTAGAGGCTCCATGTAAAGTACTGGGTGCAACTCTTTATGAAGCGTTGGGGGTTTTCACTCCGAAGGCGTACGTCAATTGCACAGAAGTTGCCAGAAAAATTATGAAGAGAAATTGATAGAGTTTCAGCGCTTCATAATAAAGCAGCGCACTGAAAAGAACTACCTTCTCGGTCAGATAGGAAATGCAGACCAAACGTCAGTATATTTTGATATGCCAGCAAATTATACAGTGAGAAAGGGAAGAAGACAAAGTTCCTGCCAACAGGAAATGAAAAACAGCGCATGTCTGTGATGCTTGTATGTACTGCTGATGGACATAAACCACCTCCGTTTGTTGTGTTCAAACGCAAGACATTCTCAAAATCAGAGTCCTTTCCTAAGAGCGTTATTGTATGTGCAAATGAAAAAGGGTGATTTACGGAAGACGATGTTACAATGGGTTCAGTTGGTGTGGCAACGACGCCCTGGCACTTTGTTGAAGTTACGTAGCCTCCTGGTATTGGACTCTTACGCGGCCCACACTACCGAGGCGGTGAAGAAGTTGAAAGATCAGGGAACTGACTTGGCAATTATTCCAGGGGGACTAATGTCAATACTTCAACCCTTTGATGTGTGCATCAACAAACCATTCAAGAACAGGTTGAAGAAAATGTACTCAGACCGGCTCTCCAAAGAAGACAGGATGCTCACACCCACGGGGCGTGTGAAACGGGCTAGTATATCGCAAGTGCGCTTGGATAGATGACACCTGGAAGAGTATTCCTAGAGAAGTTGTTGCAAGGGCTTTTAAAAAGTGTTCAATCTCAAATACTCTTGACGGCAGTGAAGATGTCTTCTTTTTCATTGACAAAAGTGACAGAGTCAAGTGAGGAATCTGAATAGTCTGATGACAGCATGAGTCAAAGATCTCTAAAAAGTATGGAAATCAGTGGGCTGAGAGCATTAAGCATCAAATGTATTTCTTACATTTAAATAAATAAATTTTTTCCCTTATTTCGTTCATTATTACTAGGGGTCAGCTTATAATCGAGTAAATACAGTACTCGTTAATGACAAATTCCAGGAAAAAGTAAAATTGGGAATCATTAAATCGAAGTTTCACTGTATCCAACACTTCATGATGTGTGACCAAAAGCAAGATCTCTTGTAGTAAACTGTTCTTGCCTGTTTTGAAGTCTTAAAATGATACTTAGGCATTCATAATACCCTTGAAAGCACTTGATAACCATAGAAAATAGATATAGTATCTATACAAAAAATCAAAATATTTTAAAAACAATTCCCTGAACTAAAATCAAATAGTTATCTACGTTTCATGAGACTTCAGAAAAGACTACAGAAAAAACTTTGGGCCTTTTTTTGGAAGGAAAAAAAAATATACAAAAATCAACAATTTACTTCACCTATCTTCAGAGCTCACTTTCATTCCTGTTACTTCAGCAAAACCTAAATAGAATTGCAAGCAAATAACCCATGAGCTTTCTCCCAAGAATTATCTTCTATAGTAAAAAATAAAAGAATGACAATGAACAAATATAACAGACAGTTCAAGACATTTATTATGCCATCATTTACAACAGGTTTTCGTAACTGTCAATTTTGAATATAGATGAACAATTTTCCAATTTATTAAAGAAATTTATTCACACCACAAAATTATGAGTTAGCATTTGGTCCTCTCCTGCGTCCAAAAGCTTGTACCACATTTACAAATCGTCGGTTGTATTGAATTCGACGCTTAGCACGGCCAGTTTTCTTCTTTTTCTTTTCTTGCTTCTCAACCTGAGAAAAGAGTTAAAAGTAATTAAAGACATTATAGAAAGTTATTTCATCATACTACCTCATACATAAAAATTATTAACCCATTACACTTTAGAGTTCCTCTAAAATTCCTAGAATACAGATGTATAATAATTTGAAAACTAATGAAGATTCCCTATTTTTCTATTCTCTAAATTAACCCTTTCACAGCTAACGACGCACCGGTGCGTCAGACTTCGCCGTGCCACCACTGCTAACAACGCACCGGTGCATCGCGCTGCTCTTTCGGGTTCTCGTGTCTGTTGTTAGTTCGCGTTCAAAATTAGGCAATTGCCAAAACATGGGTTCTGTTCTTTTCACTTTGAAGTTTATTTTGGTGCCTACTAGACAGTGTTTCATAGCTTTTGTTGCGAGATTTTTCAAGTGTTGTGGAAGGCATGATTTGTGGAAGGCGCACAGCTCCAGCCAAGAGCGCGCAGGTCAAAATATTATTGCAGTATTCTTATAAATCCTTTTGTACATTCACCCTCATCACATGACCCAAGTCATGTGTACACTCTGGCCAGAAATGTACAATGACTTAGCGATCACGGCTAAACCAACATCTGGCATTCAAGAATGAAAAATCTTGCTTATATGTTTCGGTTAGGATGTCTACGTTTCCTGAAGAAGTGTTGTGGGGTTGAATACTTTCAACTTCGTCAGTGCCAGTATAAAGCCTGGATCTAAAAGAATGACAGAAAGTAAATATGCACCTCAGTAAATATATAATAACTAACAACTGAGAGCGTGCGCAAGAGAAAACCGCACGAAAAAGTATTCAGCACTGCGGAGCGGCCAGCGTGCCTAATGCGTAGCAGTGAAAGGGTTAAAAATTACTCAACATTCTATACACAATGCATATGCAGTAAATATAAATATAACATACAGTGGAACCTCTATATAACGTTTTTTTAAGGGTCCACGAATTCTGAACACTGTATAGAGGAAAACATTATAAAGAGGAAGGCTGTGTATACATGCTTTTGTTGGAACCAGAAAAAACTGATATAACAGAGGAAAACATTATATGGAGGAACATTGTATAGAAGTTTCACTGTAAATATAACACAGTAAATATAAATTTGAAGCAACAAACCTTTGGTGTCTGACCCTTGACTTTGCCAGCACGTGCAAGAGAACCGTGAACTTTACCACCTCGGAGCCGGACTGTCAACTCCAAGCCACTGCCATTGAGTTCACTAACTGCAGTGTCATCACCCAAAGGAGACCCACTGCAGTACAAACACACCTCCTCAACAGGAATACCTTCAAGAGCAGCTACTTTGGCCTGCAAAAGAAAAATTCTTGTAGTGAAATGACAAACTTGAACAAACATTTAAAAATAAAATCTTCTACCAAAATATCTTACACAGCTTACTCTCTAAAGCAAAAACTTTGATAATTTTTTCTGCATTGTGACTACTAGAAATCTAAAAAATTATTAACAACTGCACAAAGATTCCAGTACTTCCATTTATCTTCACTAAATACATCCAAGCTGGATTATTTCTCAATATACTGCTTATGAAATACAAACTGTCAAAGGGAAATTCTGGACATAAGAAAAATGTGAACAGCATAACAGAGCAAACCACTTAAGAAATTTGAAACTTCTGCTTTTTCTGTAGACCGAGTAATAAAGTCAATACATACAACCTATACTGCGATTTTTGTAGGAAGAGCTCTCAAGGCCACTCAAATCCCATCTTCGCGATGGAATATGTCACGGCATTTGGCGTCTTTTCTCAGTCTTGCCGGTAGAAGTCGCATGATCGCAAGCACTGCTTCATACGGTCACGATCGTGCGAAATCTAGCGGAACGATTGTGAATGACACGAAATGCCGTGACATATTCCATCGCGAAGATGGGATTTGAGTGGCCTTGAGAGCTCTTCCTACAAAAATCGCAGTATAACCTAACCTAATAGTTGCAGTAACCCAGCATTACTTGAATACTAATTAACCCTCCAATGAGTGTGGACCGAGGGTCCACATTCAACTATTTTTGCCTCTCATTATCAGTTTTCATGAGGTATTAAGTTGTGGCTTCTTGCATCTTCCTTAGCCAAGGTGATTTATCGATAGGTGTTGGAAAAACCTTTCTCAATCATTAGGCCTTGCCTGCAGTGGAATATTTAGTAATGCAAAGCATCATTCTGCACGTGTGTTCATGTTATAAATTCTACTCTCATGTTTCTTATTAGTGTTATTTAAACATTGTATTTTACTATTTAAATAAAATATTTATGCATTTTTCTAATAATTCATCAATGTTTAACTATCAGAGAAGTGCAGAAATATTGTTTCTTTTATAAAAATTGAGTACAATCACAAATTATTTGCATATCAACAACTCCAACATTGTGTCAGGTTTATGGTTCAATTAATTACAAATATTAAGTTATTCAATAAAAACTCCACCTCAAATATTTTCAATTCTAAAAGGTTCAAGATACTGAGATGAAATAATCACTAAATTCACGTCATAAAGGTTCATCATTATTATCTTTTGACAGCATTTTTTATTTTAAATATTTTGAACTTTCTCCATTTATTAAAAGCAACAATGTTATTGTTAGTAGTATCGTCATGATTTTCTCTATTTTCTAATGTTTGCTATCAGATTGCATCAAAGAAATAAATTATCACAAATCAGAAAATTTCGTAAAATATATATTAATGTAATAAAAATACTTAAATAATCCAAAAATTGAGAGATATTATTGCAAGACAAGTTCTATTTGATATTCATGAAAAATACTGTAAAAATATGCTATTAAATTTGGAAGATGAGAGTATTAAGTTTGCAGACTCTCAGTCCATGCATGTGTACTAGTGTCACAAACACAGCATGTGTAACAGAGGATTAACACTCTGCCCTGCTCGGCCTGCCTGGCAATGTCTAGCAAAACTGTCCTGCATTGCAAGTTTCCAGTAATAGAAGTTTCTGAACATATTCAAATTTTGGGGTGCATTCAGACCCTGTACATTCAATCCCTTATTCCTCATCTGCTCAGAAGTGTTCATGCAAAATGTGAGATCATTTGCTTCAGTGCTGCAAAGATTTTAGTGACAAACACACACAAATTTTTGTATATTCAAATTCAAAGAACACACCAGGAAAGCAAAGCAACTAATTTTCGGAAATTTCATATACTGCCTCACATCAAAGCTCTGGTTACACCTATAACATCACAGTAAATAGCAATTTTTGGGGACCTATGTCATAGTGACAATGTAGTAACCAAGCACATCTGGACCTACTGAAGAATCAAAACTTTATTTAAGAAAACTGATTTTAAAGTATATTAAAATATTTTAAGTAATTAATATTTATTTTTCTAAATTGCATTATTTCAAAAAGTAAGCCCCTAAATCTTTCATTTACACAAGTTTCTCATTTCTATAGCGTTTCGTCAGTCATTCCAAAACATGCTTTTAATCATTTCTCACCAATACAAACCTAAGATCCCTTGAAACTTGTAACGAATTAACAGGGTATGTTCCACTCCCGAAGCCATAAAAATGTTGCTTGTTGAAACCCAATGCCATTGCAATGAACTATTGCTGCCAACTGACTAATACTGCTTGAAACTTCTCCATTGCTATTAAAAGTTGACATATCGCAAATGGAGATCTATTTTAATGAAATTCAAGCAAAATTATTTTGAACAATTAAATGTCTCTCACTAAATTAGCCCTATATAAGTTGTCAGACTTTGTAACACTATTGGTCTACATTCAACATCAAAAACGCACACTAACATTAAAATCTTTACACAAATTGTGCATTTGACTATTTACTACAAATAGGAAATAACCATGGTAAAAAAGTCTTACCAGTTTTTACATAAAAGCATTTAATAATAGAGCATTCTTTTCCATTATATGTAACTACCATAATTACAATACTCACTAATCCAAATACAATTCTGGATCCCTACAATATTGGGAATCCACACGGATAAGATCCAAGAAATCTAACAAATCTATAGCATCACCATCAATTAGCCACAAAGTTGCTCTTTACTAAATCCTAAATTAATACACACTACTATGAACAGTGTTTTAGCAATGGTGCACGAGCTTTCAATTTGCAAAGGTGCAGAATCATGTGATATTTGCAATATTTCTTTCATTTTCATCACGAGCAAATATTCAGGGCAAGGATTCTATTTCAAAACCCAGACTGGAAAAATGCAGATCACTTCAACGGTCACATTCAAAGTTCACATACATTTTTTTTTTTTTTTATGAATGTCAGCAAGTTACACTAAATGCAGCCCTCTAAATCTCCGTAAGGCATCAATGCACAGAGGACCATTAAATTCAAATTAATTTTCTTCCTTTCAAAGCTTGCATAGATTCTCACTCGCATTATTTCCTAACACTTTTTTGATTCTTCAAAAACCATCACATGCAACCAAAATGTCCATTTGCTAAGTACATATAACCTACCGGCTCAAGAACGAGATGAATACAATTTTAATACATGCCCACCTCAGACATCACCGATTATCACATATGAAAATAAACCCGCATCATTAAATTTGGGAAGCAGTCAATGCAAGATTTTCTGTAAACGAAGACTTAAAAACCTTTTTGAATTAACATTAAATTATATTACACACCTAACCAACAATTAGCACAAAGTTATACCACCAGAAGTCACGTTTTCATGCCTATATGTATTACATTAAGGGTAGCATTCGAATATAACTAATTTATCAATTACCTTGATAGACGATACAAGGTCGCCATTCTCGCAGTTAATCACATGCTCTGTGTCACCTCTCACGAACAACTGCATGATGGAACCTGAATGAACAAATATTCATGAATCGTTAGTAACTTCCAAACTAACATAAACAAAATGGTATAAAAAATATTTTCAATTTGAGCAAACAATATTCCAAAAGAAACATACGTGTACACCCGCACACACGTGTGTCTCATGCATGAAACATAATACCTTACATAGAACCAAAAAATATTGTAAGCACCACACTGCACTTCAATTAGTAGCCTTACCTTATTACTCGGAAACAAAATTCAAGAAAAAAACTATAGACAAACGATCGTCTCAAAACCACGCTTCCTAAATCCACCTTCGCTTTTCCAACATTACAGCAAAAGGAAACACTACGCTAGTCAATCAAATATCAATCCAATATTTAATTTAAGAAGAGATGGATTACTATACAGACATTACATGATATGCAAGTAGAATTATTATTTTAACATTTATCGTAGTAATAAAATTTTAAATATCACATAAATTTAGTAAACAAAATGAATTTGACTTTAATGTATAGTATCCGGCGCACTACCTCACGCGAAACCAAAGAATAGCATTTGATCTACTAGTAGTTTTCCAAATTGCCGTTTCAGTCGCTCTTTATTACTACATTGACAAAATAATTTTCATAAAACCTCTTTCATTGGAATGAAACAGAAAAAAAATCATTTACGTTGTGGAGGAAATCAAACAAAACAGTAACTTTTGCAACTTTTCGGATATTCAGGGATTTCAATAAAAATCGGACCTCAGCCATTTTCATAAGTGTACATTGACCTCTTCTAGCAAAAAACAAATCTTGAAGCCATTTTTAAGAAAATGTTGAAACTGTTGTTGGGGGATAGTGTAAAGAAACCTTACAAATTAGAATATCTGTTTAAAATTGGGGGACGCGGTATCAGATACATCGGTCGGCAAACACCAATTTTCAAGAAAATTCTGTGCACGGTTTCCGCGCTAGAGTTATTCACAGGTGGACAGGCATATTGCAGAAAAACACTTTTTCTGTATCACAGACCCAATGAGACACAGAAACAGACGATAGAAAAACGAGTTTTTGTGTCGATTTTTCTCCTGCGGCATTCCAAAACGTTCTTAACAACATAGTAATTTAAGGGAAAGAAAAAATTACATATTTTAATGCGTGACCAGTTCATTATTTTTTCTTGGTAGTTGCAAATGGTACGAAAATAGGCCTCATATCCCTTAATCGTAACAAACGAGACAAAGTCGGCTTAATTTCGCGAGAACACGAGGAATGACAATAACACTGCGACGCGCCAACCCGAGCGGAACGGCGTCGTACCTCAAACTGTAGTTATAGCCTCAAACGTCGTTATAACCTCAAACCGTAAAGGTGCAGTAACGCTTCGCTACGCATATCCAACGACATTACGAAGTTCTGGCCATCGGCCTATGCAATTGACAAAACATTCTTCAGTCTATCACACGCAAAATATGCTATGTATTTTATGTCAAAGTACTTTGTTGCTGAAAACTTCCAACTTGACATTTCGACGATTCACTATGAGTTTCGAAGTTGGGTGACGAAGCTTCGGCCTTCGGTCTACGCAATTAATACAAAAAACCTTGAGTCTGTCCAACCAACGCCCTCTGGAAAGGAATTCAAATGGCGTGGGTCTATTTCCAAATACATTTTACGTCGAAGTAATGTTTTGCTGAATACTTTTAACAAGTCATTTTGACGCATTGCTTCGCATGTCGAAATTGGATGAAGAGGTTCCAGCCTTCAACGTACGCGATTAATAACATAAAATACTTGGGCCTGTGCAACCCATAATTTTCAATCCTCTTTCAGTCATTCCAATTGTCATACGTAAACAGAATGCCACTGTCATTCGAACTACGTAAACAATATGCTCTCCTCGTCACTCATTCGCTTTCGTTCACCAATCTCGTGACGTCGGACTCAATTGGTTAGGATAAGGTATAAGAACTGCAAATATTCTTTGCATAAAATGCAGTAAATACCATGATTTTTTCAAAAGTTCGTACACGGATTTCGCTTAGTGTTACATTAAAACGTCTCCCTTCGTGGTCGATACCCAAGCAAGAACAAAGTGGTACTTCGTACGCCTTCCACCGGAGGGGAAGTAAAGCGGGCTCTCATGTTGCAGATTTACATCATGTAAAAGAACCTCAAGCCTAAAAGAAGACTCTGAGCTAAATTCAAAATCGCCAATTTCCCCGTCCGAGTAATACCTTCTGTCTCCACTAAATGGTGAAAGGAGTGTTTGCGAAATTTACATGGTCAGACGGAAGAGCGGACCTGAAGGCCCGAGTCTCGCTCGCCACGTAAAACAAGGCAGTAACCCCGGCAGGCCAGAAAGCTCCCTTCGAATGCGCATGCGCGAGGGGTGAATCCCACCATCAACCGCTCACTTCCCCTGAAAATATCGCTCTTTCACTCTCTCTACGCGCCAGGCGGTGTGGCCGGTCGAGGGGAGGGGGATCTGAAGGCATAGATAGGCTGCTTTGTTCGTGGGCCCAACGCGCAGCAGTAAAAGTGTCAGCCATCCAAATCAAAACAGTTTCAGCTATCTGTGCACAAACGCTGACTCTTAATATATTAAGATTCATATATAAGAAACATATGTATAGGAAGCATCGCCCCTGGTCCTCAGTCCTGTCCTTTTCGTCTTCGAGTGCTGTGTAGCGTGGCGTGTCTTAGCGTAGGCCTAATTTCAAGTGAAGTTCACAGGCGTAATATTGTGTGTAATCGTTTCTAACACTAGGACAATCGTTTGCAGGTAATATAACCTGAACGTCAAGCTCCCTCCTTACCATCCCGATCTCAATTCCATCGAATTAGTTTGGAGTTCCATTAAGAATCATGTTACGAAAGAAAGCATCGGTACCCATCTACGAGTTAAAGAAAATGTATGCTGAATATTATTTTCTAAATATTGCCCAAATCAATGGAAGAAGTGTTGTGAACACATTAAGAAAATCGAAGAAGAATATATGAAAACAGACATGACGATAAAAGCAAAAGTGGACATAATTTTCGTTGCTTTGCGGGGCAGTTCCTCTGAGGACGACAATGACGTCACACAGCGAAGGCTGCAGTGACATTGATGACTTATAGCTCCTCCTTGCTGAGGGAGGGCGACGAATCGCGTGCGCGCAGTAGAT